>JACBWW010000036.1:7710592-7845097 GCA_020086605.1 Lanius collurio | reverse complement strand
GTTAGCTGCCTGAGGCTGAGTGCAAACGTGGCCTAAGCTCAACAGCCATGACTTTATACCCTCAGTGTCTTCAATTGCTTATCCCTACCTTAATACACATTAGAGATCCCACCTGAAGATTTCTATTCCTACATTAGACAGCTTCAGTGAGATAGGACTGAAGGTAGGAAGGAACAACAGCACACGAGATATGCAGTACATCACTGGCACAGACACGGATCTGCATAACAAAGAGCTTTTGTGTCTCTCATGAAAAGGGAATAATATGAAGCTCACACAATTTTAACCATCCCAGCTCTAACATTTTTTTAAAGCCTACATGTCAGTTTGGATAAATGACTTTGGAGAACCAGGAATCTTGTGAGTGTCAGCACTTCTTTCTGGGGGTGGCAGGCTGTGAGACACTGCTATGCTACAACGGAGTAAAGAATGCGCACTTCTTCACAGCTGTGAAACAGGAAATATATTGCATTCAAATATGATTTTCCTACAAGATTAGCAGATTTACTTATTAGATAATGGGATGCTTCAGTGTGCATTTCAATAGGATAAAAATCTAATATTGGTGAGTGTTGGGTTGAAAATATTTCTTGCAAAAGAATTTTAAAAAGGAGAATTTAGAAATTGTCAGACCATTAGTCAAACTTTTCCAGCATCGCTGGTCCAAAAGGAGCTCATTTCTGAGCCTCCAGATTAAATACCAGAATATATCCACAACATGACATACCTAGATGTTATACCCTGATGATATACATAGTATTTTTTCTCCCAATGTCCTCTGAGCACAGTTTTCTAATTAAAGTCACTTTACCCTCTCAAGCACATATTTACTCAAAGAACTGGGTTCTATGGCTTCTATCTTATCTATCCCTACCCCAGAGCATGCTTACCAGTACATCTGCTTGGCAGCTGTATGTAGATTTTAAAATTAATACCAAAAACCAAATAACTGAGCCAGGAGAATGTGCCGGTAAAATTAAATAAGAAGATTAAGAACTGACAGGACATTGTGAAAGATTTTAAATTTTGCTATAATATATTTTATAGTACAGAAACCACCTAGGATTAAATCCAAGAAGACAATGGAGACTTAATCTGTTTAGCTACCTGACCTAAGTATAAAAGCCAATAATTTTAAAGCTAAAGAAAATACTTCTACTTACATGAATTGTTCTAGGACCCATTTTGTTCATTGGTTAAAATAAATAAATAAAGACAAACAAATAAAAAACATATTTTATCTCTTGCTTGAAATCCTCTGGTTTCAGCCTGGATCTTGCTATACTTTGCAAGATTGAATAGCTAGCTACAATTGGAGCACTGCTCATGCTAATTAAGGCTTTAGCCTTCTGAATAAAATGAGAAGTCTGAACTTCTGGGTCCTTTCACAGTCAGCTGTTGCGAACCAATATATTGTGAAGGGATAGGGTGAAGTTAGAATCATAAAATCATATAATATCCTATGCTTGAAGGGACCCACAAGGATTATCCAAGTTCAACTCCTGACCCTGCTCAGGACACCTTGAGGATCACCCCATGTGCCTGAGAGCATTGTCAAAATGCTTCCTGAACTCAGACAGGCTTAGGGCTGTGACCACTGCCCTGGGGAGCCTGTTCCAGTGCCCAGCCACAATGTGGATAAGTAAAAGGTGATTTTTTACTATCGTTATTGAGAGGCTCTCTAAGGAAAGAGCAGCTGCTCCTTTCATCACTCTTCCTGTACCGTGTGTGGTGTAACATACACAGACCCAGTTCAGTGATGGGGCTGTGGCTGCAGAGCTCTGTTCTGTCCCACTCCCACTAAAGCTGGCCCTGACCCATTTCCTAACTGAGGCTGATGGGCCCTTGCTCCCCTATCAACTGCTGACACACCCCTACAGCAAAACCCTTGCTTGGCAAGGGTGTGATATAATCATACAGACAAGTCAAGCACATTAACCCAATGTGCAGAAGTGTCTGGAAAACAGCCCCAAAAATGTCAGTCTGTGCCCCCTCTGTGCATAATACACATCACAGGAAAGGGGCATCTTGATTTCTTAGCAGCCACAGAACCATGCATCACACCACTTCTTCTAGCTTATACACAAAGCACATCTTTATTGAAAATATGTATCAGTGTGCCACATTAGACCCTGATTCACCTCTCAGATCAACAGAAAGAGTGTTTTGGGTCTGACAGAACACACAAAAAATATGTTCAAGTTTGTGCAGTTTGACGTGGAGTCACATTCATTTGAGTGATATTCATCCAAGTTAACATTTCACTTGGTCACTTTGCCAAAAATTAAAATCTGGAATGAGAACCTCTGTGAGGAGCTGAAAGCCATACCAAATGTAAAGGAAAGCAATTTATAATAGGAAGTAGAATTCTGAAGCCTCATAATAAAAACGTTGCTAAGCCATTTAAAGATGGTTTTTCCTTTTAGCAGTATTTCCATTCCTTTCAAAACTGTTCAGCTGTAAATAAATTAAACTTCTTTTAAGTAATGTTTCCATCTAATTTTAAAAGGCCTGCTAAATCTCTAGATATAAAAATTTATTTTTAAGTAACTTTTGGAATATACTGTTTTTCAAATAGGCAACTTCCCTGATACTTGTGTATGCAGTGGTTCTCATACATCAGGCTCTGCCCTGAACTGTATTACTGAGCACTGTTAGAGAACAAGCAATAAATAAGAACAGCAGCTAACTTCACATATCTCTGTACATGTTTTCACTTTAGATACATAACTATATAAATCATGGTTTTATGGCTCTTGTAGAGAGAAGATTAACTGCAAAATTGAAATCCTACTCTGGGCACTAGAACACTCACACATTTTCTTCTGGTGTCCGAGCCCTTCTGGGAACTGATGCAATCTCATTACAATTCCATAAAGCTTCAGAGTTTTTATAAAGCATCAAAATTGCTGTTAAACAATTCCAGCACTTCCTTATATTTCACACTGTTTGTGACACTTCACATAGGATCTGGTCCTCAGTAATGCACCCACAGGAGAGGAGAGGTAATGTTTGTGCCACAGGTTTGTGCAAATGTTTTGCATCTTCCTTAGAGGGAAAAAATTGATTATATCTCTGCAGGGGATCAGAGCCAAAACTGCAGTGATCAATGTCACAATCAGAAAAAAACATATGAGGCTTTCACACCTCAGGCACAGAGGCAGCACTATTAGATCAGAATAAAGTAAAAGTTCCAATTAAGTTTCTCCATATATAACACTATATTTCCTACAGTAAAGCCATTATCAGGGCAGCTGTGCCAACTCTATAAAAATAATTTCTAGAATCAAACACCCTTTTCTGCCCTGACAATTCCACTTTTGACTAGAATCTTCAAAATCTCTCATTGCTCTAATTCAAAAGAGGAATGAGACAATTTTACCTTGTTAAGGTCACAGTAATTATATTTTAAGAAAACTGTTGTTTCTGGAATAATGTTTCTGACCTTCTGTGAGAAAGCATAACATCTCAAAGTTTAAATATTTATATATCAAAATATTTTTATGGTTAAGTTTGTCTCTGACAGTTGCTATTCATTAAACGTGTTCTGTACATTTGGGATAACGAATATTGTGCTGTTCCTTGAATTTTGCACAATTTTCTCAGAAATTCCAACATCATGGAAGGTTTCTCAGTTCCAGTGCTTGCTTCCAGGACAATTTATTGTGGGCAAAGTTCCTGGAAGGAAGTTCCCATCTCTTTATGTCAATGAGAAAGTTGTCATTGTCTTCAACAAACCCAGAATTTCATTCTTATATCCTCTGAAGAAGAAATATTGGTTGTGCCTGGCAAAAATTCCGCGCACTGGTCTGACTTTAGGAACCAAGGTGGCATGGGGTGACATCAAAGATCCATGTGCCTTAATATTCTTCACAAAACACTAGTACCAAAGATTCAGTACAGGAATGCTTTATCCTCATTTTCTGTCATCTAACATTGTCCTCTTCAGGAGATTCCTGGGCTCTATGCTCTTTTCTGCATATTTAGTTACTCTAAGCTCTTTTCCATTAAATTGTCCAGTCTCTCTCTGAGCCCATGATAAATTCCCTTGAATCCAGCAGCCCCAATGTCCTGACAAGGGTGTTTCCAAGTCTACAATCAAACATGCAATGTACTGCTTCCTTCTGTCTGAACTGTGGTTCCCATTATTTTTGTTCAACACTCCTACTTTATTTATATAGAGAGACAAGGAGAAGTCCCTCTCTTTTTCTCCAAACTTGCTGTAATTTTGCGGCTCTCACCCCAAGGGTCCCTGGTCTCTTCCAGACAGAAGATTTACCAGTTACACAACACTTCCTTGTACAAAAGCCATTTCACATTTTTGATCCCCGGTTGCTTTCCCTGAACTGTACCATGCCAAGCCCTGACCTTCCCACCAAGTGGTGACACCAGTCTGGGGCCCATTAGGGGAATTTCACACAACTTCTTCCTACACTCATCAACTCATCTACCCTGAATTCTATCTGACACTCTGTTTATTGATCATTCAGACCTGGTCCTTTCACCATGCCTCCCAGACAAGTGTCACTTTTACTACCATGATTAACCTACTACCTCTGCACACTCTGTATTGTTCACGTCCTTGTACAGATGACATGAAAAAGAATCCCCAGTAGCAATCTGGTGGGAATGCATCAAGGACATAGTTTGCTTTGGCTATGGGTTTTAATACACTCTGAACATCAAAAGGCAAGTTTTCCCTTAGTAGTTCCATGCACTTGACTCTGTTTGCCTACTTCCACCATATAGGCAAACATGTCATTGGGAAAATGCCAAAGAGGACTGTTGTATATAACATTTGAAACAAGAAAACATGAAAGGACTCGGCTGTTTGTGCATAGAGAGGACAAGAGAGAAAACTTAATGAAATTCCAGCTTGTCAAAGATTGGAATGAAAATGAAGGCAGCAGACCATTATTCATGTCCACTGAGGATAGGACAGAGAGTAATGAGCACAAATTGCTGTAAAGAAGAAAATGCTTAATTATCCAGCATAATTAAAAATCTGAAAAGACTTTCTGGAAAACTGGGCTTGACACTGCTGAGGGTTCTTAAAAAAAAGCTCAAGTATCTGCTAGGAAATATTACAGCTGTATTTTTCATCTCAGGGCAGTGGATGGAATGGGGTTAAATAAGCAGGTTTGTCTGAACTCATCATCTTGCTAGTGAGGAAATATGACAGAAACATTGCAATTTCCATGCTTAAGAGAAGGATTTAGGCCACCTGTGAACATGATTTGATTTTCAGAAAGGCTGAATTTCTTCAACTCTTACTAAATACAAACAACATGTAGGTACTCAGAGTCTTTGACACACTGGATTTTGCTCTTGTTTTGACAACTACCTAAAGTGGACTCTACCTTAAGCTACACTAATTATCTTCACTAATAATATTCAAACAGGCAATTCATTTTACCTGTGGGATGGAAACATGAGCATATTTCATCTTTTTGCTTGTCTGGTTGTCTTGGGGTGGTTTTATGATACTACTGTATTCCTCTATCATCTGCCTTGTGTCCAGAAATGGGTCCTGTAGCTTTAAGCTGGGTCTGAGAGGTGGGGGAAGCTGGGGGAATCCTTTGGCATGCGGTTTGTGTTCACTCCCCCGGGTTGCCCGGCCTTGCAGTGGGGAGTTATATTCTTTGCTTTTAGCTAGCTTGTTGGCTGGAGCAAGAAGTTTTCCCAAGACCGCATACAGCAATTCTCTGGTGACTTCTGTGGCTTCTTCTGGAACTGTTCTGGATCACCGGACCCTGTGGTCCAGCGGGGAGGCCGTGGGACACCACATCCCAGCCCAGACCTCAGGAGAAAGCTGAGCCAGCTTTGAACTGGCTCTTTGAACTCTGAATCCACCAGCTTTTTCTGCAGCGAGGAGGTTTAATATCTAACATTATTCTTTTTTTCCTGTGCCCTGCAGGCACTCTCTTTGTTAAATAAACAGGTTTTTTCTCTTTCATCCCAGAAACTCCTTTTGTATTGGTGAGGGAGGGAGTGCCAAACCTGTCTTCTTTAGAGGAGATGTTCATTCCAGAGCATTTTCCTCCTAAACTTGTCTCAAACCGAGACAGTGGTGTTTGGGGCTAAGGAAGAAAGAGTGTTTTACACGCCTTAGCTTCTGAGTCTGAAGGGGCTTGTGGTGACTATGTTCTGTAGAGGTGTTTAGGTTACTTTTCTCATTCTACTTGAACTCTAGAGCATAAAGTCCCTTAAGAAGAGAAAGTACTCTTCTTTTTTATTGATTGGTAGCTTCTGCGGTATGGGGAAGCACACAGAAAGGATATCTCTGCCTTTGTGGGTGTATAACATAAGTGATGCCAAATGGAAAACACAGAGATCGTGCTGAATGCTAACTAAACGAGGACTGAAAACCTCTGTACCTCCCAAGCACTTGTCAGTACAAAGACAGGAAAATACAATTCCTTCTGCTTTGAATATCCCAGACAAATGCAGACACTCAACCTGGATATTTGTATGTTTATGGGACAGTGATGAGTAAAAAAATAGCTGTGAATTTTAGACATTGCAAAGTATCTCTGCATTATGCACAGGATACCACAGGATGCACAGGGTTCATCTCAGAGTTTGGGACTCAATGCAAGGAAGCAAATAGTTGGAAGTTTGTAGTACCTGCATTTGAACACCTGCAGTTTCAGAGGTGGGGTAGATCTTTTAGATGAGAAGTTCAGATGAGGGTGGGGGGGAAAGTGCAGTCAGAAGTGGAGTCAAATATCCAGACGGTGCAAACTGGAACAATGCCACTGAAGTCAATCAAGCTCTGACAACTTGCAAAAGCCAAAGTGCTACTCTAGAATATTGTCTGAGCACAATTGTTATGTATTGTGCTGTCTCCCTTTATCACAGCAGAAGTTGCTCACAGACGCAGAAAATTTATTACCTCTGAAACAAACACACTTCCATCAGCTTTGACAAGATTTTGGACAAGTGTGTGTTCTAAAACTGCGAGAATCCAGCAGGCTGTTTCTGAAACAGTACTATTTTTTGGTAAATTAAAACTTCTGACAGGTATTAATGAAAGTCTGCTTCAGCAAGCAACTGGATGGTCCAAGAGCTGTAATACAATTAAAGTATGGGAAATGAAACCTGTCTTCCAGTTCATCTGTCAGTTACTGAAGCAGCATAAAAAAGGTCTAAGCTCCTGAAAATGAACATGCCATAGATACAGTAATGCAAAAGAAAGTCTACCTTATGGGAAAGACAGGTTAATCCTTCTGCTGACTTCAACCATTAAACTCAAAAGCCATCTTGAACTTTTTTCTCCTTTCACTACAGCTGGAAGTTGTGGATTGGATAGAAGGCAGTGTCCCTGACAAGATTTTAATCTCTCTCATAAATGTAATTGTGTTGACATAATATGTTTAGATTTCTGCAAAGCATTTCACTCAGTGCCATTCAACAGCCTGATTTTAAAATTTTGGCACTATCTACAAAATAATATTGTCTTTATCAAACTGATTAAAAACATCCAAATAATGGTTAATGAAGTCACCAACATATAAGAATATTTGCAGGATGGAGAAAAAATTTTAAAAATAATCCTGGACGATGTTATTGCACATTGTTACAAAATGTTACAAGTGGGGAATCAGTATTATGTTTGGAAGTGGCAGATTTTTGTCAGACACTAAACCAAAGCAATTAACAATTATAAAAAAAATAGTTCACTATTGATGCAGAAATGGCTTTTATTTAATGAGAAGAAAAAGGTGCTCCTCCTCTGAAAGACCAGAAAGGACCTTTGGGAAATCAGCTTCTAAATTTCTGCATAAGGCAGGCTGACAAAATTCTCTGGTTTCAATTATGACTGACACAAGGTGCTTCAGAAAAACTGCATTGCCTTACAATTGCCAGTGATTGCTCCATCTAACACTTCGTAAATTGATCTATTGACTAGTTGTCCTCAGTTGTTTTAGTGAAAAAAAAAAGCACATACTCACTCAAAATGCAGCAATGGTCCTCATATCTAGACTAAATGGAATTACATCCAAACCTCCAGCCTGGCAGTGTTATTTGCCTGCTCAACAGGGGATCCCTGCATCGGTCAGTGGTGTCAAGCAGAGGGGTGGAATCAGCATGAGGCCGTGCAGAGCAGCCTCTGTGACTTTAAGAACAGGAGTTCCTTGCACTCCTGCTGCCCTCTGCAAGGCAAAATAAATGGGAAGGGATGAATCCTATGCTGTGGAACTACTGCCCATTGTTTCTTGAGAGGATGGAGTCCCATTACAGGGAAAAATCCTTCACTTTACCTTCCCCTAGTGCCAGAACCCAGCACACATGGCCAGGAAGTACAGAGCTCTCATGGTAATCATTTGTTTAGCAACTTACACAGGCTTGGTTTTTTTCTTTGCTGGTTGCACAGGCAGAACTAAAGGACTGAGGATATGATAGTCATAATATATGTCTGCTCTTAACAGAGGAACATGTGCCAAAACAATATAAGTTTTTTACTGTTCTAAACGATACTCCTCTAAAAGCATTGTGTAACTCACTAAAATCCAAAATCTATACACTCACCACAGAGAAGAAATGTCCTGTTGTAAGACATCCTTTTAGGATAAGGAAAAAACAAATATCTGATAATTAAATACATTTACAATAGAGGAATTCTCATTGAGAACTTATTGACTGAGCCTCAAGATGGCAACTTTCTGAGCTGATTTTTGGCACGTTGTTCTGAAATGCTGATAATTTGGCTGGGACAGATTCACTGAATGGTAAAATGGATGAATTACCAGAAAGGCAATTGCTTTTAACAAATTAATGGACATGCCCAATATTTTTGTAAACTTAATGCTTCTCAATGCATATAAAGTGTCAGCAACCTATTTCTGCCAAAAAAATTTTCAGTTTTCCCTGAAATCCATTATGGGAGTGGATTCAGCCTTGCTGTTGAAACTCCTTTGTAAGAACAGGAGATATTAACACACACTCAAGTCTTTCCTTAGTGGTCTTGTTTCAGACATAGAAAGGCAGAGGTGATACAACAGCAGAGAGAAAAACATGCCATAAAATGTTTGCAATCGCCCGTTTGGACAGTAGCTCACCCAGCTTGAGACCTTTAAGGCCTTTTGTAGGTGTTGTTTCCTTCATCTGCCAAACAGCCTTTTTAAAGAACACCTGACAGAGGTCGTATGAGAAGCAAAATGACTTCAAGTATGTTCCAGTCAAGAGGTTGAAAATTGTATTTTTGAAGCATCAAAGGAAAAGCAATACATTCACATATCTCATTTTCAACACAGTCAAATCCCTTATCAATATCATATTTTCAAAGGTATCTTTATGAAATTTCTTTCTTCTTGAAGAAAGCCTCCCTATACACTTTCAATACATCAGTATGTTTTCTGTCCCCCCCCACACCTAAATTCAAGCAAGTTACACACTTAGAGAGAAGGGACCTTCTGATTGGATTTGCTGTGCTTGATTAAGAAACCACTCTTCTCTCAAAATTTCTGCTGCTACCACCCTTCAAATCTTAAAAATCCCCAAATTCCATGGCAGAGAACAATCACTTTTGTGTGCTGACCACTCTGATGCCATGCCTGTTACTAAAGAGCCCACTGACGAGAACTCATAGTCTGCGGGGAGATAAAAAAAATAATTCTCAATAAGCAGAATTGTTTGATGGCTTTCAGTCACACTCCTTATTCCAGGATTTCCATAGCAATCTAAGTATTCACACTGGTGTGTTTCCTCTGGCAGCAGTCACTTTGAAAGAAGGGCATTGAAACAGGGTACTTGTGTATCAAAAACATATTGCTGTAAAGAGGCATTCTTATAAAAAGGTGGGAGAAGAACTAGGACAGCACTTAGATGTATAACTGGTATAGGAGTAGTTGTTAAAGGCTGTGATGAGCGTGGAGGTATTAAAACAGTTTTAAAATTGAAGCTTCCATCTCATACCATGTTTGTGCTCATCAACTGGGAGTCATTTAGGGTGAGCTTGGTGGTACCAATCTTTTTGAAGATGTTTGTTGAAAGAAGAAACTAAGCAAATGTATCCATTTTGAATATAAAATTGATGAGGGAGACAACTAAACACATCTGCTATGAAGGCATGTGGAACAAGCACTACGGGATGGGAAGTATACTTAGAATTTAGGGCCTCTCACTATCTTCCCAGCTTGGAGAAAATAAGATGCTGGGTACATGAGCTCTCCCTTGTAATAACCTTTAGAAAAACAGGCTATAATTCCCTGTGTTCTGAGCACTTGACTGATAATATTTATAAAAACCTTTGAGATTGTTAAACTGCAAAAGAAATTTTAATGCAGCTTAGGGGCTAACCTTCTTTTAGGCTTTCTTTGTGAGGATCCAGAAGCGCTGCATAAGTGCTCATCAACCCCTATGAAAATAATTCAGGATTAGGCCAGTTTTGAAGATGAGGAAAAGAAAAAGGTTAGATTTGGTTTATATTTCACTAATACTGATGTAAAATGAGTTTAACAGGAATACAATACCATTCATGCAACCAGGATAGCTCTCCATCCATGTTGTTATGCAAGCCAACATTCAGACAAAATCAAGAGCACAGTGGAAACAATGAAACATTTAGGCCTGCATTTCTCCCTTTTAATTTCAGACAGAAGGATTCTCAAATTAGCAGGCCAAAATTAGTTACAATTTGTTATGTAAGACATGCAAACAAAAATTTGCTTTTCCTTTGTACCTTAGGCTGAAAAATCTGTTTTTTATCTACATGAAACCGAACTGCTACGCTCACTATTCTTGTTTTTCGTTTTTAATTGTACCTGAGCCTGCTCATACTTTCTATCCAGTTCTGTTATTGTACATCAAGGAGCTTGGCTTTTCTAAGAGATATAATTTCCTTCTGTACCCAATTTGTGTTAAGACCTCAAATCCACAGCTGAAACACTTCAGGTTGGCCAAGTAAATAAAAGTAAATAATGTATCCTAACCAACTCTCTCATCCAAAAAAAACCCCAAAAAGCAAACAACCAAAAAATAAAACTATAAGATGTTGATGTAGGTGAAGACTGGTATCAGTGTAATATCTTTATTGGTACACCACACTATCATTTTATCCAAAGATGAATATTGCAGGTTTCTTATAGACTGAATATGCATATCTGGTGACTTGCTTGACCAGATAAACTGTACCATTTCCTATGACAATTCATCAGAACTAGAGCTTCAGATTTTTCTAGTCGGGGCTGAAGTAAAAAGCAGACTTGCTATCAGGGTTGCACAGCTGTGGGACAATATCATATCTGAAAACTGAAGGAGAAACAAATTCAGAACTAGTGAAGACCTGGGGATTTCAAAAGCATTGCCCATCATCTCTGCTGGAGCTCTTTGAGAAATATTATTAGCAAACCGAGTATAAACTGATGCAAATCATTCCATGAAACCCCTTGCAAGACATGAACCATCAGATGTGGCTGTAAAATCTGCAATTGCAATTTAGGTTGAAGAGTTCTTTGATTGTAATTAAACTCTAATTCCAACACAGGAAAGGCGAATTGTCATGTTCTCCACATGGTATTTAATTTTCAGATGCTGTTCTTTCACCTTTTTCCTCTGGAGGCAAGACTCTGGAGTACAAATTATCAAAAGAGAGCTATAATTTTGGATCTGACATAAAAAAATATGGGTGACTCATAGGCACTATGCATCTGTTATCACAACCCTAAATACTTGATTATCTGGTAGACTGAACTTAAGAGTTTCTAGAAGAAAAAGCTGCAGTTTCCCCTTTGAATTACGTTTTAAGTTTGGTAAATAATCACAGGCACACTTTTTCAGGTTATTACTGCAATCAAAGTAAATCATAAAGCACTTGGCAAGTGGCAGGTGTCTTTTAAAGAATAAAGATGATGTGGGGGTGAGAGCTAAGACCCAGGAACTTCACAATAGGATTAAAAAAAGATCTAATCTTCCAGTAAAGCATTGAGTACAGTGCAAAGCCCATAACACTGCCTTAAAAGTGAGATTCAGAAATCAAGGCAAATTTTCTAAGATAAATAAGGAATTGGAGTGTTGACAGGGATGGCAGGACCCTACTTTTTAGAGTTTTTAAAGAATCAGTGTTGGGACTGATGTTAGCTAATGTCTTATTAATTACATCAACAAAAAGAAAGTTTTTCAATGAAGTTTAATGATGACACAAAATTTAAAGAGAATATATGAGTACATCAGACATGAAGAGCAGTGTGACTTTGAGGAAACAAGCAAAATACAAATTTCACACAAAATACAACTTTAAATTCACGAAATATGATTTTGTGGACAATGAAAAAATTTGCAAAATTTTATGACCTGCAAACAATATAAAAATAAACTGATAGCCTGAAACTAGCTAGGATATGTACTTGGCAGGTACTTGTGGAAGTAAAACCAGTTTTTAATATCCTAGTAATTATTATTGATATAATTTAATATATTTATGCTCTGAAGCAGTAACAGAGATTCATACACATTTGGTGGTTGTGGAGGTGCCTCCCCTGAAATCCCGGGGGAGGGACCCTGCAGGATATGGGTCTGTCCCTGTCCCTGTCCCCATGTCATGTGTGCCCCATACCTGTTCCTGGTTGTGTGGTGGGTGTGCCTGGGGTGAAGAGAGCAGGGTCCCATGACTGGGGTCTGCCTGGGAACTCCAGCCATGAGGCTGGAGGAATAAAATCATCCCTGAACATCTACAGAAATATCGCTTCATCTTTCCTTCCAAGTCCATCGCTGTCTTATATATGTTGTAAGGATTCCCCATTACAATGTTAACCCCATTAAGGTGGTTAACATCTTGATCTTGTTTTGTAACAGGAAATGGTAACTTCAGCATTTATGTCACAGTTCATACCTATTTTTTAACTTATTTTCCTTGGAAATAAGACAGATAATACCATCTGTCTTCCCTAGTGAACTGTAGCACTATTGGTTCTTTTTCTGTCCAAAAAGAAAGAAGAGTTGACATTTCAAAGATGATTATGCTCTTACTGTCATCACAAAAAATAGATGGCCAGAAAGCGAACAGAGTTTCTTGAAGTATGAAACCCCTGATCTCACACAGAAAATCTGCAAGGCAGAAAGACCTCATAAAATCTCCAGCTGTAGGAAAAGCTTTACAAAGCACTTGCTACCAAAGGACCTAAGACTCCAGTCCTGGAGAAACATCCCTCATTTTGCAAAAGATATGGTTAATATGTCAAAACACAAGAAGACCTACAAAATCAGTGTATCAATCATACAAAATTGCCACCAAGAGGTGACTGCTGGTGCTTGTTCCTGATGAAATGGATAGACTTGTGAAGCATTTGGCCGTGTGAAACATTTAGGAAATTATGATTTGATCCTTACTTGGAAGAGAGCATTTCAATGTTTTAGTGCCTTCCAGGGAAACAGTAACAGCAGACTGAGAATTGTGTGTCATATATCAACATATTCACTTCTGTGCCTATTTGTAGTCTGTGTTTCCTTGCTTTGCATGCTCCTTTCTCCTAAACATTGAAAGAGACCTGCCTGGGGCTCTCCTTTTCATTCCACATGACACTGAAAACAAACAGTGGCAGGGAGGGTAGGAGAATGCCTAAATTTTCTGTTATCTAATCCAATATTTGTACTGCTGAATTACAGTGTTTGTATAAGGACCTCATAGCTACCAGAAATTATATGATGCTGTGGGATTTCTTTTTAGTTATTTTTAGTAGTAAATGGTAGAAAGCTAAGAAAAAAGGTTTTGTAAAGTATATTCTGATATCTGAATAGAGAGAAACCAATTAAAGAAACTGTTTAATGTATATCTTAATTTTGTAAGTGAAAAGGATGGACAGGAAGGGTCAGTATAAGCTTTTACAGCCCAGAAAATACCAAAAATAATGAGCCAAGTAAATATGTGAGTATTTTCTAAGCATCCAAACAGCCTTTAAAGTTACAGGAGAAGTGACTACCCAAACCAGAGACTAGGGTTATCAGGTAGCTTTTCAGTAAAGATAAACCCAGCCACAGAAGGATGCAACCTCTGTTAACTCACTGGTCTGACTGTCAGAGTATCCACCTAAACTATACAGAATTTCTCTTGCTTACCCACTCCTGTATGTAGGTACCTTTAACATACAACCCACTTAAAATTTCTTCAGAGGGGCTTAAAATTTCTTCAGAGGGGCAGGACTGGGACATAGGTAAATGTCTTTATGTTTACTGCCCCCAGTAGCAATACAAATATCTAATAGGTATTTGTCAGATTCCATTGTGAAACTGCATTCCTCATAAGAATCAGTTTCCACCAAAATTTTTTGGCTGGCCAAATAAACAAACTCCTTAATTCTGACCTGATAAACACCCCAAAGGACTCATGCTTGCTATTTTTCTGTTCCATTTGATTCCTTGTTCAGCACAAATGCAATGAACAGCCATCAGGCTGCCAAAAATCCTTCATCACCCTAAGTCCTATCTCTCAGGCCCCTCAGTATCAGCCACCCTGGGATTAACGATTAGCCCACAACAAAGTAGCTGAACTTTAATTCTCTTGCTCATGTGAATAAAGCCCCTGAGTCCATGATTAAATCAACCTGTTTTTCAGACACTCAGGAGCTCTGAGGCACATTTTATAACCAACTAAGCAAACTATGCAAAGCTTTAATTTGCAGTTAAAGCCTCTGCAATGGGGAGTTTCTTTTCCATGGGGGAGACTGAATTTCTCATTGTCCCATCTTTACTAGCCAATGTCAGTATTTCCTTCAGTTTAGAATCAACTGCAGCTCTGACAAATTCTGCAAATCTGCTGAACATCCTATGTGAGACCCCAAGGCTAGAGATAACTATACATTTCCTTTTCTATTATAAAAAAAACATTTATTCAAAAAGATAATTCTCATGTTTTAAACACACTGAAAGATGTGCTCAGGCACATTCTTGCAAAATACTACATCACTATATGTGCCTTTGTGCTTTATAAGGGTCTATGCAAACTGATAAACCATAAAGACAAAGCTGAAACTTGAAAGACATGGAGTTATTTGCCTGTGGCTATAAACATCTTCCACCATGAAAATTTTCCTGCTTAAGATGATCCAAAACTTCATTAATCACAAAAACTACATCTGTAATTCTTTAAATGTTACTCTTTTAACTAGAGAATTAAGCAACACCACCTGCTCTTAGGTAGATTTGTAAAATGAGGCAGGCAGAAACTGCTACATTTGCAATACAAAATAGGAGGATATTTGCAGATGTTAAACCATATCCTTGGTTCCTGTTCTTCACATTAATATCTTTGTTTCCTTTACTGTTATGTTTAACTGCAAATTATTATATTATATTGTAAATTTCTGCTACAGACAAAACGTTCTAGGAGAGAAATAAAGTGCAACCAGAGAGTTCAAACAGTTAATTCGCTCTAATAGCCTGTACATAATTCAGCACTTTGTAGTTCCTTTTTTTTTACTTACAGGGAATACACAAAGTACCTGTGTACCTGCTTCTGCATGGTCCTAAACTAATTGGGCAGTGTCTCACAAATTGCAGAATTGGCTGAATATTTCTGGCCTTCTGATTTTAATCAGGGACACATGGTGCATATCAATAGTCTACTTCATTACGCCTCAAGAACATCCAGGCTACTATCCATTTTCAATTAAATTGTATTTAAAAAAAACAGCAACTTGACCTTTTGGAATACCACATAATAGGTTTAAAAACTTAAGCAGCTTTAGTTTTTTTTTCCCCTGGAATAGCTAGCTAACAAATAGAAATAAGCACCCCTTATTGCAGTATTTCACCAAGGATCAGCCTTTGACACAGCTTTGGATCCACTGGCTATGTCTTGTGATGATAATAACATCTGAAAAAAAATCAATTGCAAAAGAGCACAGACTTGTGTGGCTCTACAGCCTTGGAGCTTCCTGTTAGCATTTGTTTACTAGCAGAACATAGAAGCAACAAAAGCAGGAGTGGGTGTGATCAAAGAGCAGAGCATTGAGAAGGTTCCCAAAAGGCTCACCCTTTTACCTGACAACAGTATGCAAGAGGAAAATGATGAAAAGTCTTTCTAAAGGTAATGAGCAGATCACCACCAGAGCTGGCAACAGAACATGCATCTTTTAAGCATCTTCAATGGTATTTATTTCTCCATAATTCCAACTCTGATTGAAATAGCTATTAAGACTTTCAGAACATCCCTGAAAAGCTATAAAACAGCCAAGAAGATTTTATCAACATAATTTTCCTCCACTTTAGATTACAGGGATTATTTTTGTTTACCTGTGGTGACAGCAGTTGTCAGCCAGTATAATTCTGTGCATGGTCCTAAAGGAGAACTGAATTAGTAGCAAGCCATTAGACAGTTCCTAAGCAGTGCTCAGGAACTTATGGCTGCTACATGAGATTTCATAAGACTGTATAGAACACAGGAGAGGCTTTTACTGAAATATATCAGCAGTTCTGGGAAAGCTGAGAGAAAAAAATCATGCCCCTCTAGCATGTGCTGGCCATGTTGCTGAAAATTTCTCTGGTCTCTTAGGTTGATGGATTGTGTTGAACAGCTGGCTCACTAAAGTGCACTGTTCTTTGTAACATTAAATATCAGTAATTCATGTGCCCCAACGTTTAGGAATAATACTTTTCTCCAGATTGAATGTCATTGTGGCCTTGTGTAAGTGAAAAGTGACAAAGCACTACCATATTTCAAGAGTTCAGAAACAATCCCACACAGAGTGTGCTTGTTCATCACCAAATGAGATGAAAGCATAAAACAAAACCACATATCACAAAAATACTCTGAACATAATATAAAACTATTCACTAAGTACAATAGCCCAAACAAATGGTGCACAGCACCTCTGCAGACTGAGGTCAGAGGTGATTTTAGTTTATGTAATTGATTATTAGAGACCTTAACTGTCCTTGACCTAATCAATACAACTATTCCCTCATCTAAAAGTACAAATGGGCACCTACCACTCTCCAGCTAGGAAGTCATCTGGCAGAGGCAAGAAAACTACCCTTATTTCAGGTATAAATAATTTTTTCTTTATTGACAGGTTCTTCAGTGAAAGTCAATCCACCCTTTTTTGGAAGTACACTTCCTTCAAACAGTCCCCCACACGTGGACAAAAAGCTGCTAAAGAAAAAAAGGAACAAAATTAAACCTCTTAGAAGAGTATATTTTGGACATGAAAGAATATTTATAGAGCATCCTCCTGGGCCCTGGACAATCAGAAGCCTAGCTTCAAATATTCTAACTTAGGGATTTGGAAATACAATTCTATTTTGTTGCTGACAGAGGAACATTTGGACTCTTGGATAAAGTTAGGTTTTGTGAATGCTAATTCTCCTGTCCCACCTACCTTCAAAACACAGACCTTTAAAACCCTGGTGTGGATAGTTTTCTGAGTTTAAACCAAAAATATTTGTGGATAGTTCAGCTGGACCACCAAAGGCATCAGGAGGAACAAGACAAGCTATTCGTTGTCATTCTTCTCAAGTATTCTCTTATGAGCAAAAAACCAGATGTATCCAGATGCCACATAGCAGCCACCTGACACTAATTACATCCAGGATAGACAGAAGATGCAATTCATATGTGAAGATAATTAGAGATTTCAAAGACTTACTAGATAATATAGTGAGGTTTTGTCACTGGAAGTCTTGAAATGAAATGTAATGTCATTTTAAAAGCTGTGTTTCTTATCTCAATAAGAATCTATGCTGGAATTATGGAGTTCAGTTCTGGTTTGTACAGGAGGTCAGATTAGACAATCCTAATGGTCTCTTATAGTCTCTAAATCAGTGAATAAAATAAGAACAAATATCTCCATGAATAGTCATAAAAATAGGTTGATCATAATAAAAATGAAGGATCAAAAGAATGAAAAAGTTGTGTTTGCCTACTAACATTCAGAAGTGTGACAAAAATAAGCATTTGAAGTAATAATCATTGTAAATTATTTAAAAAGCAAAATAAAAATATAAACAACAACAAAACCAAAAACATCTACCAACACTTGGCCATCTGCTTCAACCCTAGGAAGGGCATTGCTTTCTGTGTGTTTTATTGTTTTGTTTGATTTGTCCTAAAGGTCACAAAACAAGTTTATCTTCTCTTCTGCACAGGGCTATTGGACACCTTAATAAATTTCATTATAAGGCCCATTTCTCTGTCATTCAGCTGACATTTGACTGTTCATGACTTCTCCTGAAGTGACAGAAAATATGTGAAAATCTACCTAGGAATACATGACGTGTTATGGAGGGCAGGAAAAAATTTCATGTGGAAGCAATATCAGAATCGTCTTTGACATGATTGTTTTCACATGTTTTAAGTGTTAGAAAACACAAGACTGAAAGAAGCACTACTCTAACTCTTCTTCAATACTCAAGACAGTAAAGTAAATAATGGGATTTTTAATGTAGTGGTTTGACCAGAAAAATGACTATGGAGTAAAGTGAGAAAGGGATTTACCTAAATACATCCAAAAGTGCACAGCAGACTTGGGTGACTGGCTCCACTTGTTTTATCTTCACTGCACATACAAATTAGGTAAAATGAAATAAAAGGAGTCCTACCTAAGAGTTTAATTGTAAGATGTACACTTCCCCCAGGAAAAAAAACAAAACAAACAAACAAACAAAACCTTACTGGAAAAACTTCATCACATCATGATTTTTTATCATCATGGTCTACCCTTTGCCAAAGAAACATTGGTTGTCACTCACCTGAAGGAATTCTCCTTTTCAGAGCACTTGAGGATACCAGCTCCCAAAATTACTCAGTAGTTTGGAAGATGATAATTGCCAGTTTGGGCTACAAGCCCAGCAAAGGACTTGCCATTTTCCTTGTGTTCCTGGCTTCCTTACCAAGTTAATCACCTTGAAACTCTCAGATTTCTTTAAATTCACCTTAAGCAAATCTAAAAATAAAAAATAAAAGCCATACAATTTATTTCTGCAAAGCAAAACATTATGTTCTCAATTATGATACTTAAAACACCCTTTAAAATGTAAAGCATAAAATACATAAATTGGCATTTGAGACAAACCTGAGGTAAATATTCTTCCTTCCCTTGGACACATTCAGTGGAAGTTTAGCATCTTCTAAAGAAAAGCTAAAGACAAGAGTTTCAGCATTTGCAGATCCATCAGAAGCAGCGTGCGAACTAAAAACTGAAAAACATCACTTGGAAGAATTATCTTTTAAAAGGGGACCTCTTTGAGCCTTTATTCAGAAACAGAAGCTAAAAGGGCAGCAGCTCAGTAGCATTCATTCTCTGAAACATTTTTATTTCCAGATGACCTAAAAGGTTAGCTTTGAAGCTAGAAATCTATCCTTCATTAATACGCATTTTTAACTTTTAATATTACTTTAATTTTCTTGAAGTCTATTCCTGTCATAGTAGTAACACTGATGACAGAGCTGGCCCTTAGAAAGCTCCCTGCTCTTCTCTATTAGTTTGGGGAGTACAGCTGTCTCCAAACTCAAGGGATACCCAGACTGCACAAATTATTTTCATATTAATGTTTAAGTACTTGAAGAATGTTAAGTGATGTATTAACTGCTCAAACTTACTCACATGTCTAATGCTGTCAAACACCACTCTCAAACTAAACTCTTAGTCTTTGCAAACCAAGTATTCCCCTCCCTTTAAAACTTAAATCCATTGGTCTCAAAGCACTCCTAGCAGATTAATCTTCATAAATAACACAGTGGAACTTTCATTTTCTTTCATAAGACCAAACAGTGCTACTTCCTTTTCTTTTAAGAGCCACAAAATGCACACTCAACTCAATCATCTCCTTTGGGGAATTAAAACCCACAACACTGCTTCGCTGGAGAATCTTCTAACTAATGAGATTTACCTGACCAGCTAAGAGCAAGGGCATGAATCAACAAAGAGCAAAGACGTAAGTCAATAACTTAATAAGTTAGGACTCCTGCTCCTGAGCCTGGATTCTAGTAAAGAAGAACATGCCCTCAGCCTCTGGAAGAAAACACAAAAAATTTCTGAAGGAAAAAACAAAAATAAAATCCACCTTTCCCAGCTGAATACTCCTACCAGTATTAGTTAGAGCCACATACCCTGAGATTCTCACCATTATCAGTTACAATTTTCCTTACTTCAGTTTGAAACAGCTGAGAGACAAAGGACAAAGATCCCTCCCACAACACTATGGGAGCTGCCATAGTCACTGTCGTTCTGCCTGTGCCACCTCCTGGTTCTGGCCTCCAGCTGCGGTGGTGGAAGGGAGGACAGCACAAACCAGCACCAATCTGAACCAGGGATGCAGAAGCAGCAGCTCCTTAGGTGTCATCACAGCTCTCGGTTTCTGTGCTGCAATTTGCTCTTCTGGGAAGGAGGATTGGGAGAACCAACGGCTCAGCCCCTGCAAGCATAGCTATAGGCATAAACCGACTTCCTGATCAATACAACTTTGATGATTGTTAACTATGATCAATCCCGTTCCCCCCTCAGGTACCTGTTGACAAATAAGATTTTCAGAGAACATCGCTTGCCAAATTTATTACGGAACAGTATTGCCCCCCTGTGGCCAAAGACTATTCCAAAGAAACGACTCCTACGAGGGTTCCTCTGTATTTATTTATTTGTTTGTTTGTTTCTCATGCACAGCCTCCTACCCACCCTTCTGGAAGGAACTGACAACTGAGAGACTCATCTGCAAGCCCCTCCAAAACCTAGATCCAAAGCTGGTTTGGGCATGTTAAGGCATAGCAGCTGAATAGAAAAGTAAGCAGTCCCTCTGGCTCCTCATATTTCTCCTCACAATGCTCTTAACATCAGAAATTATTATTATCTGTATTCATCTTCAGTGGTGACGTTTGATAGTGACAGCATTTCTCTCTGTGAACCATCATTAATCAGTCCTCTTCTACCTTAGATTTACTGCCTTTTTAATAATCCAAAAGTAGAATGTGCCCACACCCAGAGTAAGAGACAATCCTCTATTCCTCCACTAGGAGCAAACATGGACGTTTTAGACCTTACCCAAATCCATGTCAGTAAACCAATTTTCTCTGATTTAAAAGTCTTTCAGAGCAGGTCCTGAGTGACTTAGCAAACACAATGTATGAGTTCTGAGACACACAGCTCCCCATGGCAAACCCATAGCCCAGGCTACAGAATTTATGTACAAAGCAGATGAGATCATCCCACCCTTGAATACATAAAATTTTCTCTGAAATCCCCATAACTTAGTCAAACAGTATAGCCTAACCAACAAAACTACAACTTTTTCTTGGGCAAAATACTTGGAGATAATAAAAACCTCTTAAATATTGATCAGTCACAGATCCTGAGGAAACACTGTTGCAATAAAGGATTTACATAAACGGCAGGACAAATGTAGCATAAAGCAGTCTTAATTCTTCACTATTATGTCAAAGTGTTGTTGAAAACCAAGATACAGTTTCTGTGGAGATTAACTGCACTTCACATATTTCATGGAATGTGCTTGGCCAAATCTATTTTACCTGCCAACAGTCAGTTAATATGACTCAGCTTTTCTGCCCAGCTGTCAAAGGCTGAAGAAATAGGCCTAAGCAGTTCCATCCTCCTTTTCTGATTGCCAGCTACACTGTATAATAATGGAGACATTATCCATTTCCTTTTGTGTCCCTTCTTCCTAACCCCATGGCAATGAACATTTGGATACTACTCAATCCCAAGTGCAGTAAATTTTTGATTGTTCATTTTAGTTTTCCATCTTTTCTGATCACTTTTTATTTTGGATGCTATCTAGGAAAAACAAATAAAAATCATTAAGAGGCTCATATTTAGATTTCCATTTATTTCTAATTTTGGATGGTAAATTTGTCATCTGTAGTGCTCAGTATTAGTTATGCCACATTTAACACTCTCCAGAATAATTCTTTTCATTTAACCACTTTTCCCCAGAAAACAATTTTCTTGACAATTACACTGATTTCTTTTCTTATGGTAGCCCATCTTGCAGAAGCAGCAGAATCCAGCTGAAAAAGTGGGAATAACAGAATGCCACCAGCTAGTGCTGGCTTTTCTGCCTCTCTTCTTGCTTTTTGAGCTAGCACATTGTGGAGGTGCCTCTCCTGAAATCCCGAGGGGAGGGACCCTGCAGGATATGGGTCTGTCCCTGTCCCCATGTCACCTGTGCCCCATACCTGTTCCTGGTTGTGTGGTGGGTGTGCCTGGGGGTGAAGAGAGCAGGGTCCCATGGCTGGGTCTGCCTGGGAACTGCAGCCATGCAGATGGAGGAATAAAATCATCCCTGAACATCTGCAAACATATCGCTTCATCTTTCCTTCCAAGTCCATCGCTGTCCTATACTTGTTGTAAGGATTCCCCTCACTACAACAGCACACAGCAAACAAAGTCAGTTCATTATCCCTCCCATAGCACACACCATTTCTCTTCTATTTGTAAGCTCAGCACTTCTTGCTGTGCTGTAAAACCCCACCTGCTCTCCCTTGCAGCACGTCTCTACCTGGATAGTGCACACTTCAGGCAAGGAACGAGTCTTTTCTTCTGGCTCCTAAGTCCTATTTCAGGCTGTTGTACACAAGAACAAATCCATGAGAATTGCTGTCATTCCTGAGAATGGTGTGACCTCATCTCCCTCTAAAATTATTGTCCTTTTGGGTTCATTACTCTTGACCAGATGTTCAGCCACTGCTACTTAAGCTTTTTACATATGAATCCCTCATAGCCAGTAAGGATAACAAAATACCCTGAAATCAGTGTTTGGCTGGTGAAGTCCTCCTAACTCAACTGCAGTCTCTCCCTCCTTGAGGAATTCTCTATGATGCTCACTAGGAAGCACTAAGATCTCAGACATAGCAAGGGATGTAGATTTTTTTTCAAGCTCTGAAATCCTCCCTTTGAACATCCTGTAGGAAGAGTAGTTGTTTCAGCTGGACTGGAAGAACCTATCTGCTTACCTGGCTCCATTTTCTACAGCTCCCATGACCCTTCTTCTGCCTAAATAGCTGAAAATTCAGGAAGAGTAATGAGGATGAAATGCAATGAAAATGAAAGCCACTCTTTTTACATTCTCAAGTGTTCGTGCCAGAGCTTGTAATACTCTAAAATGTCAAGCCACTGCTGAAGGCTGCTCACCAAACAGTAAATTCCCCACATAACAGTAACTTGAAAAATATTGCTGCTTCTCTTCAAGAGTTCTGATAACAAACACACCCAAGAATAGAGATACTTCTGTATGTCTCAACAGATATAAAAAAATACTGAGCTACATCTGAGTAATGCAAACTGTGACATACAACTCTTCCTTAGGCATCTAGGAAAGGAGAGGCAGGAGTTTTGAAAGGTATAGGTGTTTGGTAAAGTTTGAAAGCTATATACACAGGGGAGAAGGAATGGGAGGAAATACCGTACCTATTATGAATATAAATTTAGAAAGCTGTGATGTCAACACTAAAGGAAAAACTGAAGGGAGATCATGAAGGTATGTGAACAAGGAATAGCACAACCCAAGTGAGATGGGAAGAGGAAGGAGAAAGTAAGCAAGGCAGAGAGGCAAGAGGCAGAAATGATTCAAGGCAGACGGACACACACACACACTTGCTGAAGACCTCCTGCTGTCACAGCTCACCACGACAATCAGCATTGCAGAAGCCACTGGCATTGCTGTACTACATTTTTGATGTGAAATGGGGATCAAGCTAAACTGCAACTGTACTTTGAAGGAGCCCTTAACTAAATTCCTGCCAAAAAGGACACAGTTGCCCTGACAGAAAACTGATGTAAAGGAGCACATCTGTCAGGTTTCTATACTGCGCTGTCGAATTCCAGAAAGGATGATTCAGGAGGAATGGAGTACAATCACTTATCTAGAATAGGATGATGAGAGAAAAATACAGCACTTAAGTATATGGTTTTCAAGGAGATGGTACTTGGCATTCTTCAGAATACTTTCTGTTATTTCATATTCTGTTCCACTGAACTGCTCTTGCATTTTTTTATTGAACTAGACCCAACCATGAGTTCCACTGATGGGTTTCATCTCAGAGAGGAGCAGAATTTCACAGGCAGTTGGGACACCCATTATTAATTTGTTTATTTTTCATTCATTGTTTATTTTTTACTAATAATCTACAGCCCAAATTCTATACAAAAATTACCTATATAATTACTATTAAAAATGCAAGCAGTCTCACAACAGTAGAGTTCATGGATTATAAAACATTAGTGCCAGAACTATAAATCAAAGATGGTTTCTGGGATTCTGAGTTCTTGAGAAACCACCTCTCATTTCAAATCTTGAATGTACTTAAACTCCATCTCATTGAAACAAGTCAAGATTCCACCTACAAAATCCTTATTCCCCCCATACTTATGAAAAAAGAAAGAGCCTTTACAAGTATGCATGGAGAACTGGATAGAAAGGAAAGATGGATACACCCCTGCAACCAAAAGTCATCTAGAGCTGCAGTCAGAAGCACTAAAACAAAGAGCCAAGAATGCCAGTGAGTTCTTTGCTTCTTTTCAAAACAGGTCATGGTTCACTTTAATCAGCTGCAAAGATCATTTCTGAAAGGGCAGAATTGATAAGCTGGTTTTCATATATTTATCTTCAGCATCAGCCCTAAACAATTTAGCTGAGGAAGTAATTTCAGGAGGAAAACAGCAATAGTAAACTGTTGTAACTTCTGAAAATTAACTACTCTGGAGGGATGTTTTGTAATAATATTATTATACCAACACTTGCTTTTTTCTTTCACTAAAATGAAGTGCACAGAGGAAATGATCCACTTTATAAGAATACATATTTTAAAATAAATTCCAAACTGGTTAGTTCTCTTTGACATGTCAGTAATTCACATTAAAGACATAGGTAAGAAGGGAATGTAATAAAAAGCATTTCCCCAGTTCATCTTTTTGACATGTTATGCAATTCATTTTCTTCAGTCTGACATTGTTTAACTTTCTGCTTGAATGCACCAAATTAAATCCAAGGAAAATAAAGAAGCTATTTCAGAAAAAGAAAACAGTTACATAGATTAACTTAATTTAAATGCACAAAAAAAAGGTCTCATTCACTCTACAACAGAGTAGTTTTCCTACAATTCAGACTTGGAACAAAGCCAATGTAAAACTTCTGATGCTGGAAAAGGATACTTCCTGTGAGTTTGCTTGGACAGGGAAGTGAGAGTGACCCATGCAGAGAATCATGGAGAAAGGAGCTGTGATGCAGCCTGCTTCTGTGAGCTGAAAATGGGAGTTTTCCCAGAGAAGGCAGGTTTACAGCAATGTCTCAGGTACAGCTGTCAGCCTCCAGGCCATTGAGGGATGAGGGTGTAAAGTGCTTTAAAGACAACTGCAACTTTCCATGCAGTGAGTTATTGCAGATGCCTTAAGGGAATATCAGAGGAATCCAGGTCCTTTTAGCCCTGCTGAAGTAGTCAAAATTGATGTCTAAAAGCTGATCCCAACCTTGGTGTGAGATTTACAGAACAGCACACAATGAAAGAACAGGCTTAATCCCTTGACACACAGGGTTGTGTCTTTGATGAGAAAGCTCGACTCAATTAGTCTAGATATGTATCTCTAACTGTCTGGTCCTGGAAAACTTAAAGCACATCTGAATAAATTCTCTTTAATTTAAGGTGAAGTAGAGTACAAGAAACTACATATCTCTCTAAAAAATCAATGTACAAGATCCACAAAGATGCTTTCTCTCCTACTACTGAAAGACATTAAAAGAAGAAATAGGTTCCCTCCCTGTTTACAAAACCATACTGAGAGATGGATGCCAGGCAAAGAATGTTTTGTGTCACCAACCAACAAAACCAGGCATCCCCAAAGCCTACTTGATTTGTAAAATTCCTGTGCTATCAATTCCTAACATAAACCCAGGAGAGTTTGTCAAGAATGAACCTGGTTCTGTATAGGGCCAAAAAGCCTTCAAACTGTTAATAACTAATCCAAAATATAAAAAAAACCCTGCAGACACAATTAGAGCCAGGAGGATTACACACAGTGTTAAGGTATTTGTGACTCCTCACAAGACCAGGCTGCAGGTGGCTGCTGACAGAGTTCAGTTTGTTCAGACTGGAGAAGAAAAGGCTTTCAGGAGACTTCAGAGCAGTTTCCAGTGCCTAGAGAGTACTATAAGAGAATGAGGAGGGACTCATAATCAGGGAGTGCAGTGATAGGTAAAATTGCTACTTCCTCCTTTTTTTCCCTTTTGCCAGCCTTGCCCAAATATTACTCAGGGCTCTTGTTATGGAGCTACACCGCCAGCCTGGTCCTTGGCAGGTTAAGGCTCTGGCCAGTCCATGCCAGGAACCAAATGGAATCTGAAAGTCACAACACAGTGGCTGGTGCTTCCCCTTCTGTGGTTTCCTCGCTTCCACCAGCTCAACAAATCTGGGTGCTCCTGACAATGATGCACTCATTTTCTTTCCATTTCCCTGTTATGATGCTCTTATTTTCTTACCATTTCCCCATCTGAGACCCATCTATGTGATCTCAGAATTGCTGAGTCCTCCCAGAAGCCAGGTATGCTCTCCCTTCCCAGAAGAGAGCCTCATTCCCATTGATGAGACCCCCCCAGTCCATGTGGAGAGCTGGGAGCGAGCGCTGCCCAAGGAGCAGCTGGGATCTTCCTGTGCACCTCTCCCCCACCAAAATGAAGCATCAGGTCCCCAAGGAGGAAGGTGAGTGCAGAACATCCTCCTGAGCACCTGCCAGAGTGGATCTTAACTGGTGTCCAGCCTTGGAAGAGGAGGCCCCTGAACTGTGGAAGGTGCTCTGGCCTCTCCCTCATCCTGCTCCTGGTATTACCAGCACTGGCACCCCAGCACGGTTCTGGGGGTGATGCTGTTGCCATCTCCTGGCACTGTCCAGGCTGTGCCAGCGAGCTGACAGCAAGGGCACGGTGCCAGCAGGACAGGCTCAGTATCCACAAGAATGGATGGGTGAGTACCCAGAGCTGACACTCCATGGCCCCCAGCCCCACACCTCCAACAGCCCCTGGCACATACCCTCTTTTCCCCTCTCAGAGTACCAGGCCAGCGAGCTGAGCCAGACAGGGAACAATAAAGAGGGATTCTACTACTTTTCCCCAGTAACCAGCAGGAGCTGATGCAGTTGGCGTAGAAGGTGAGTTTAGGGTCTCCATGCCCCCTGTCTGGCAGTGCACAGGCCAGCAACCCACCAGGGATGCTCTGGCAGCCAACTGCAAATCATGCACCAGACCTTCATTTACACAAAAAGGCTCCTTTCTGAAGAAATTAGGTACCTAGAGAGGGTACATGATTTTATCAGTGGTCTGGTGTCGCTAGCCAGGCAGCCCATCAGCAGTGCTGAGCAAGAGACAACCAGGCTTCCCGGGGGAGCGTGGCACTGACACCAGCTGCCTCTGTGCCATCCCCTCAGGGGCTGTACCTGCCAGTTGGGCAGCACCTCGGACACACCATTACAGCAAAATTCTTGTTTGACAAAGCTAAGATATGATAAATTCCTAAAGACCCCAAACAGTGCACACTCAGAAAGCAAGCTACAAAACTTGCTACTTCCTCCTTCTTTTCATGGGTCTGGCCTTGTTCTGACTTTCCTCAGAGCTTTGGCTAGCAAACTTCATGCCCCAGCCTGGGTCTCAGCCAACAGCTCACTGCAGCAGCAGCAAGGTTTGTGTCACAGGGATTTGGGCTCTGGTCATTTCCTCCAGACACTCAAATGGAATCTGAAAGTTGCAGATCTGTGGTTGGTTGTTCCCCTTCTGTGGTTTCCTTGATCTCTCCAGCTCAGCAAAATGGAAATCCTGGCATAATTTCTTGTCATGATGCACTCATTTTCTCTTCTTGAATCTCTGGCAGACTAGAAGGAGGGAAGCATCAGCAGGGACTGAGCGATGAGCAGAGGAGATGCCCGCAGTCATCCCAGCTCCCGGCCTGCTCATGTCCCCACCATGGTCCCCATGCCCCTTCTCCAGCACTGCATAGGCCAGTCAACTCAGCAGGGATGTTCTGTCAGCCTGCTGCAAGTAACCCACCATATCTCCATTCATGCAAAAAAGCTCATTTCTGCAAAAATTCAGGGTATTTTGAAAGGTCATGTGGCTTTATCAGTGTTTCAGTCTCACCAGCCAGGTAGCTCACCTGGGCAAGGGCTAACTGGGCTCCCTGGGTGAATGTGCCACTGACAACCAGCTGCCTCTGTGCCATCTCACAGGGGCTGCATCTGCCAGCTGAGACACCTCAGACACCTGCCAGGACCAGCAATGCCCCAAAATTTCCACTTCCCTGTGACAGCAAGTAATGCTGCCTCTCCCAGGGGAGTTCAAGTGACTACATCCACCCCACAGAGACAGGGCCAGGGTGGAGGAGGAGGGCTGGGGCTGAGCTGTCACCACTGTCCTACAGGTCTTTCTGCTGGAAGCACCAACTGCTGCAACAGTGTGGGCAGTGAGTGGGACCAGACCCACGACCTCATCTGCCAGGAGGCATTGGTGAGGCAGCCCTGCTACGACACCCTGGTCTGTCCCATCTGTGCCAGTAATTGATTCCTCCACCACTGCATCCAGGCAGGCAGTAGTGTCCCCAGCCCCTGACATCACCACAGTTCTCACTCCATTGCCCAATTCCAGGGCAATCATAGAATGATTTGTTTGGAAGGGACCTTAAAGACCATTTCATTACAATCCCTGTGCTATGGGCAGGGACATATTCCACTAGGCCAGGTTGCTCAGAGCCCCATCCAACCTGGCCTTGGACACTTCCAGGGACAGGGCATCCACTTCCCTGGGCAACCTGTGCCAGTGTCTCACCACCCTCACAATAAAAAATGTCCTCTTAATATCAAATCTAGACTTACTCTCTTTCAGTTGAAAGCCATTTCCCCTTGTCTTAGTACTCAATATCCTTGCCAAAAGTTCCTCTCCAGCTCTCTTGTGGGCCCCCCTTTAGGTACTGTAAGGTGATTGAAAGTCTCACCAGAGTCTTTTCTTCTGGAGGCTGAACAACCTCAATTCTCTTAGCTTGTCTCCACAGCAGAGGTGTTCCAGCCCTTGGATTATCTTTGTGACCTCCTCTGGACTCACTTCAACAGGTCTATACCTTTCCTATGTTGGAGACCCCACAGACACAGGATTCCACACGGGAGCTTTCCAACCCTCTCTGGTCTGCAAAACACCAAAGTGGTTTTGCAAGGGCTCCTCAGGGTTTGGGGGAAGTCTCTTCCTCCTGCAGGTCTTTGCCCTTGCAAGTTTCCATTCTTCCACATTGATCACCCTCACTTCTGTGCTTGTCATCAGGGGAGTTTCTGGCTGTTTGGATGCAGACTGTGAGTCCACTGCAGACTGCTCTTGGAATCAGGTTTCTACCTCCTTCTCTGCCTCCGTGATGGTACTCAGCCTTCTCACCACCTCCTGCAGCTCAGTCGCCTGCTGCAAGAGGTCCTGCAGCTGGGCACACCTTCACACCTCCTGCGGACAGGTCTGGCACTTGCTGCAGTCTGAGGTCTGCACTGCAGCCTCTCCCCTCATCAGTTCTGTCTGGGTGGAGGCATCAAACACTCCCAGAGTAGATGGTGCAGGTCCCCAGTCAGGGCTGCAGTCTTTGCTCTCAGATGAATGCCCACCATTCTGCTTTGGGGTTCAGGTAGGATGAGTGCCCTCAACCTGTGTAGACAGTCACAGAGCATGTCTGTTTTCTAGGTTATGTGGATTCCAAGTCTCTCTGTTCAGAGGAATGCCCCATCTTCAAGGAGGTGCCCTTCCACTCCCCAGGGCTGCCTTTTGTGGTTGTGAGGGGGCTGCAATGACTCCTGGCCCACCTACACCTCAGCCACTCTTTGAGAGTCACCAGGTCCTGGTAGGCTACTGCACTTCCCTGCAGTTTCCCTGGCTCAGGACCCCCCCGACTCCCTATTCCACTGTGGGATGGGTCTTCTCCAAAGCAAAAATCATTACATTTTTGTTCATTTTCTTGTGAATACATGAATCAAAAGGGGTCCTGGCATATAGATCTTGCTTCAGCTAGAGGCTGACTAGGCAGGTGTCCTTCTAGTGCTACTTTGGTATCAATCCTGCAGCAGCAGGTAAGAATCACGTCCCAGGCTGACACTCTTGAAAATCCCTTGCATGCTGTATCCCAGATACCTTTCCTTCAGTATTAAAGGTGTCCAGTATGACTAGAGAAGCACTGGGTAAAACTGCCGTGCCAGCTGCACATAGGTTATAGTTGGGTTAATTTCAAAAAACTTTTCTTTTATAACCAGAAGACTTGCTTTGTCACTTGTACTTTATTTTTCATTCTGTCCTAATTGCAAGATTACTTTCTCACATAATGGTCAGCTTCTGTGTCTAAAGGATGACAGACATAGGCTCCATATGGTCAGCAGTAAGGTTACCTGAAACCCTTATTTTCCCTCACAGATCCAGCAGGAAAAGGCCAAATTAAGAGAGGGCAATTCCCTATTCCAGAAGGCAATTCCCAAATGTCCCCACCAGTGCACACTCAGAAAACAAGCTACAAAACTTGCTGCTTCCTCCTTTTTTCTCCTTTTTCAGATTTTACCCTGATTTTCCTCTGGGTTCTGGTTAGGGATCTTTGTGCCCCAGCCTTGTACCTTTACCAGTGGGGTACGCTGCAGCAGTAGCAGGGCTGGTGTCACAAGGATTTCAACAATCCCTGTCAAGCACCCAAACAGAACCTGCAAGTCACAGCCCTGTGGCCTGTACTTACCTTTCTGTGGTTTCCTTGACTTCTCCAGTGTTGTAGTGAGGGGACTCCTTACAACATATACAAGACACCTTACAACATATATAAGACAGCGATGGACTTGGAAGGAAAGATGAAGCGATATTTCTGTAGATGTTCAGAGATGATTTTATTCCTCCAGCTGCATGGCTGGAGTTCCCAGGCAGACCCCAGTCATGGGACCCTGCTCTCCTCCCAGGCCTGGGTACCCAAACCACACAATCAGGAACAGGCATGGGGCACACATGACATGGGGACAGGGACAGAGGCAGAACCGTGCCCTGCAGGGTCCCTCCCCCGGGGATTTTAGGGGAGAGGCACCTCCACACTCCAGCTCAGCAAAACTGGGAAATCCTGGCATAATTTCCCTGGTGTGATGCACTCATTTTGTCTCCTTGAAACTCTGGGACAATAGGAGGGAAGGAGCAGCAGGGACTGAGCATTGGGCAGAGGAAAACCCTGCAGCCACCCCAGCTCCAGCCCTGCTTGTGTTCCCTCAGCCCCTGCAGAACCATGAAGTTCATAGAATCAAATTGCAGGATCATATATGTTGGAAAAGAACTTTAAGATCATCAAGTCCAACCATTAACCCAGCATTACAAAGTCCACCACTAAACTATGTCCCTAAGCACCACATCTACATGTTTTTAAATGTCTTTAGGGATGGTGACTCCACCATTTCCCTGAGCAACCTGTTCAGTGCTTGACAACCCTTTCAGAGAAGAAAGTTTTCATAACACGCCCTGCTGAAGCCATTTTGTCTTGTCCTGTCACTCGTTACCTGAGAGAAGAGAGCAACCTCCACCTCATTACAGCCGCCTTTCAAGCAGAGAACAAAAAGGCCTCCCACGAGCCTCCTCTTCTCCCATCAAGTAAACGCAGCTCCCTCAGCTGCTCCTCGAGAGACTTGTTCTCTGAAAATTGCAGCCCTGTGGCCAGCACATCCCCTTCTGCAGTTTCTTTGCCTTACATAATTTTCTTGGTATGATACATTCACTTTCTTTCTTGAAACCCTGTACCCCCCAGTGGCAGGGGTATAAAAGGAGTTCAGCAGCAGCAGGAGCTACAGTGCAGAGGAGAGCGCTACTACCCCAGCTCCAGCCTCACTCGTGGCTCCCTCAGCCCTCTCAGCATCATGAGGGTCTTCACCGTCACCCTGGCTGTTCTGCTCCTTGTGGCCATCTGCTCCCTGGCTGAGGCTGATCACAGTATCTCCAGGCATGCTGCATTTTCCCAGATGCAAGGTAGGTTCTTCCCTAGGAGAGAGCCCCATCCCCACTGATTAGAGCCTCATGTCCACGGAGAAGGCTGGGAGCAGATGGTCATCACCAGTGCAGGGACTAAGCCTTAGAGAGCCTTCAGGGGGTGTCCCTGGAGGACACAGCACAGGTGATGGCAAATTCTCTGCGAGCCACAGGCAGAGCCTGTGCCACAGGGTGGGGTCTCACTGGGCCCATCTCTCTGCCCCCATAGAAACCAACCCCAGCAGCTGCTGCTTCAACTACATTTCACGCCGCCTTCCACGCAGCTTTATCCACTCTGCCTACAGGACCAGCAACAGCTGCCCAAAGCCAGCCGTGGTGTAAGTACTCAACATTACCAGGGTCCAGGGTGCACCAGCCAGGGCAGCACCCCAAGGGTGTCCAAGGTTGTCCAGGATGGGGAAGGGCATGGACAGGGACACCCAGGGTGCTACCAGCAGGACCTAGTGCATGCTCTGGCTGATGCCTACCTCAATACTGTCCTTTTCCCCAACAGCCTGGTCACCAGGAGTGGGAGGGAGGTGTGTGCAAACCCCGAGGCTCGTTGGGTGCAAGAATACCTGGAGCACCTGGAGCTGACGGAGTACTGACTCTTCCCTGCTGCTGCCCCAGGGCAATAGGCTTGGCCCTCAGCACCAGACACACAATAAGAGTGCTTGAGCTGCATCCTTCTTCACCAGGAAAATTTATTAGAGCTGGCATACACTTCTTAAACTAATTTTTGCTTGTTTAAATGCTTGAATAAAGTGTTTGGATTGTCAAACCCTTTGTGTCTCTCTGAAGTCCCTGCAGGAGCCCCAAGAGGACAAAAGGAACCCATGGGGAGCCTCCTGCCCTCCCCACTCCCTAGTTTCATTGCTACCCACTGTGCAGGGTGGCCCCATGACAGCTCCCACAGTATTTCCCTCTCCCCAGTGTGGACTCAGCTCCAGCTTCCCAGCATGACTCAGATATACCTGCAGGGTGACACCGGCATCTCATCCCTATCTCGGGGCCCTCCCCACACAGCACATGTGGAGCACAGTAACAAACCCCCAGGGCCAGGCAGCCCTGCTGGGCATCTGCCAGCAGCTCATATTTTACCCAAACACTAGATGATCAGGACAGTCTTTGACTACCTGACATCCCCACTCCCAACCCTCTCCTACACTACAGCCCCCTGCAGCAATGGAGCTGAGGTCTCGGTGCTCCTGGGTGCTGCTGTCCCCACATACACACTCTGTGCCACAGTGCTGCAGGCAGCATTGTCCCCACCACTGACACTGTGGACACAAAAACACGGCTAGCAAGAAAAATCCTTGCTGTTTTTCTAGTCCTGTGAGAGATTTTTCTCTCTCATAGAATCCTTTTAGTAAGTTCTGTAAACTAGAACACCTGTGACCTTGTAAAGCTTTGTTTATAGTACAATAAATACCAACCCTGGATTAAATACTGTGCATTTTCATAGCATCGCAGGTTTTTTAATATAGCTTGACCTAATTCCCTCCCAAAATTGCCTATTGACCACTGCACTTCTGGGCTGGCTCCTTGAGGAGGACGAACTGAGGTGGGAGGTTGGGCACCATCAGGACCGGCTCTTCTGCCCAAGAGCTGCACTCTGAGCACACACCACGGAGCCCAGAGCCATTCCCACATTCACCCCTCGAGAACAACCCAATCTACGTGTTCCTGCATTTCCGACAATCCTTCTCCCCACATGACCATCCATCCCGGGTAGAGGTGTTCTCTGCCACCGCCGAGGGAGCAACTGGGGAACCCGGTCCCCGTTCTTGCCTTCCGCCCTCCTCGAGTTGCCTCTTCTTTTTCTGTGTATTCCTGGACATTGTGCTAATACCTGAAAACTTTGTTTGATTAAAGTAGTGGTGTTCGAACCCACTGTGTCGTCTTTTCTCGCACAGCTGAGCTCAACACCTCGCTAAGAAACACACACGTGGGTTGGCCGAGGTTACTACGGACTGGAGGGAAAACTCACAAAACATGCCACGTTCAGCATATTTTGAGAAGCAAGCACATTGAGAATGGCACGAAGAGAAACAACTGAAGTCTAACTCCTCTCACGCTCCTCACACCTCAAACTATTCTCTGGATTCCCGACGTTTACTAGACCAGCCCCCGGGTTTCCAGCGCCGACCTCCCCTCCCTGACCACCAGGCCGCGGGGCCCGCACGGCATCTCGGGAATTGTAGTTGCCCGCGCGGCTCGACATGGCGGCTTCGCGGGCGCTGCTTGTCCTCGCCGCCGCTCTGCTCCTGCCTGCCGCCGGCCAGGCCAGCAAGTACTCCCGGGAGGCCAACGAGGCGCTTGCGGCCGCCGGCAGCAAGCAGCGGGAGGCCGGAGAGTTCCGGGTCTTGAGGCTGAACCAGGTCTGGGAGAAGGCGCAGCGGGTGAGTGAGGCGACGCGGGGCGATGGTAGTTCTCGGAGGGGCCCGGGGTCAGGCCCGGCCGCTTCGCACACTCATTCCCCGTCAGGGAGATGGGAAGGAGCCTGTGTCTGAGGAGAGACCGAAGCTGTTCGGCCCCGGCTCGGGGCTGCGGTGGCTTTTGTTCGGTTCTCGGGCATGGCTGTCCCCGACCGTCACGCAGCGAGGGACTCGCTCAGCCCCGCGCCGTGCGGCTGTGCCGGCGGCGGGGAACAACCTTCTCCCGGGAGGGGGGCTGTGTGTCTGAGTCCTGGGAAGTGTTGACTTGCCCGTGCTTAAATACTGCAGCTAAACCCCTGCCCGGGAAGTGGGAGAGAGAGGGAAACCCCTCCTGTGCTACCTGCGGCTGGCTCCAGTGCTTGCTGCTTGAATGCTTTAGCCCCGTTGTTCAAGATTGTGATGCTTTCATCTGTCTGAAGGCGGTGGCCTCGGTTCTTGCTCTGCACAGGGCAGGAGTTGATAGCACAGGAGAAGATGAAACCCTCCAGCCTGGTGGTTGTGGCATCTTCATTCACTTCAAGCGATGTAAACAAATGCTGGAGGACCAGCAAATGGGTATCACCATTCCCAGATGAGAGCCTTCATTTTGACAGTGATACTTGAGTTTCTCTCACACTGGACTAAAAAAAAATATTTAAAGAGAAAATACAGTCAAATTATTTCATTACAGTGGGAATATGTACTTAGAACTAAACAGAACAGCTCCAACAGGAGGAGACGAGTGCACTGCATGTAACCCTGAATACTCTGTGTGGATTGTGGTAATTAGGGTCATGACTGGCAAAGGTTCAGTTCTTTCAGTCAAAGAAATATAGTTAATATTAATTTTGGATCTTCTGTATCCTGAATAGCCTGAGCTATTGAATTAGAGGCAGGGCATCCCTGGGTTCAGCCAAAAACTAGAGCCCTACCATAGTGCTGCATTCCAGTGTGCTAAAAGAAGGTATCAAAATACTCCTTTCCTCAATGGGAGAAGGATGGAATGGAGCATAGGACAGTGTGTGTTAATGAAACTCCAGCTGTGGATAGGCAGCTGAAAAAGAAACAACACTGAGACTAGAAATAATCTATAATGATAGTAGTATCACTTACCTCTCACCTTTCCAGTTACAGTCTTTTCTTATTTTCATGCCTGGATCTTTTGGAATTAAAATTTGAGATGCTTTACATCATCTGTGTTAAGATACTGAAATATAAAATGGAGTTAACTCTGTCAGTAAAAAACTCCAGTTTAGTACTTTCTATATGTGTGAGCTAGATTCTAGAGATGCAAAACCTACTTGAACTAAATTTGCCACCATCTAAATTTCACTTTCAAGTACAACTGTCACCTGGCATGTGTTTTGTAAAGTGATTTTTCAGTATGTCTGGGCAATATATTAAATAAGAGGAAAAGTGTGCCTGTGTGTTGCATCTGCTTTCAAATACTTCCATGTGTCAATGCTGAACTGTTGATTCCTATATTTTGGTAGTGGTAGAGATAGTACTGAAAGTTGGGGAACTTCTTTTTTTTGCCATAAAAGTCAGATATCGCAATTAAGCATTGCAACACACAGCTGGAGCATAGTCCTTAAAAAAGCCCCTAAATGTTACTTAGTGGGACCAGGAGCTAGCAAGCCAGACTTGCTTCTTGTTTCCCTGAAGGTGGGAGAGAGGGCTTGATCTTTCTCCAGAATCTCTTTTCATGAATAGTAAATTTGTAGTAAAGAGCTCTTTCCTCCAAGAGGAAAGAGTGTAAGTGAGGATGGTGCAGGTAATAATTGCAGCCAGCCCAACAGAAAATGATGAAACTGTTGTAATGTTTGACAGATTTCCAGCACTCATTCCCATAATTGCCAGGTACCTATCTTGGATGTTAATGTCCAGGCAGCATAAGGAATGAGTGTAGGGAACTTGTTTCTTGGTTATTTAATCATTAAACTTAGCTCTTCATCTCTGCTTCTAGTGAGTGAATGACGGTAGTAGAGTGATGAGGAGTCATACCCATTGACATTTTTCACCTGGTGTACTCAGGGTCCTACATGAGATGACCTTAAAGGAAGCAGTTCTTGAACTGAATACTTTAAAATAACTTATATATTTACTTTTATTTTTACATAAGTGGGACAGGCAAGTGGCTTCCAAAATGTTTCAAAGGATTTATAATGCCTACAGTGACAGTTACTTCCATTTCATACTAAATTATGAAGAGAATCAGAAAAATGTTGCTCTAAGTGGGAGAAGTTTGAATAGAATCTTGTTTTCTCTTAAGGAGCAGTGGGCTTGATGTAGTTCCTTAGTTTTTGTAAGACTTTTAACATGTTTGCTTGATGATGACTCCAAACTTTATGTGTAGAAGTTCTGATATTCTTTTCTAGAAATTTTAGAAAACAGAAAGCTGTACGTGTTCATGAGATGGCACTGACTGCAGAGGGACTCTAACATAAACTGCACTGTGTAATCTTTTATGCAGTACTGTGTCTCTGATAACAAGGTCACACATAGAAAAGATTTTTTTTTCCTGTACTTGCTCAGCCCAACTACATGTGAAGTCCACACTACTTGAATGCTGACTAAATTAGAGTACAGAACTACTGAGATGCTTGGCCATTCCCTTCATAATTTGTAGCAAACCTTTCACTCAGTCTTGAAGCTTCAGGGCACAGTTCTTGCTGAGGAAAATGCTGGTACTTGGTACCACCGCAGCAGTGACACTTGGGCTGTCCAGGTCATCGTGCACCAGAAAAGCAAATAAGTACATGATTAAGATTTTTTTTTTACTTTAGCATATACTAAAAACCATAAATAAAGTGTTTCCTTCTAAGTACCTCGTTTCTATCAAGCATTTCCCCAAAAGCAGATGGTGAAGAAGACAACAGGGATGTTTCTTTGCTTTAGTATTAGAGAGATCAGAAGTTTTAATGTGTTCTATAAATGTTATATTTACCTGTGATTCTAACTACTCTAGATTTTAGTAATTTCAGTTAGCCAAGTGCAAAATGCAGAAGAAAAAAAAAAAAAAAACAAACTAGTTTAAACAAAATAATTATATGCAGTGGCACAAGATAAATTGACAACCTAAGCTGAAAGCAGAAACAATAATGTGGATAGTTTCCTGAATTCCTGTCAATAAGACGTGCATTAGCTCAAAGTAATGACACTTTTCCTAGTTAATTTAAAATAACCTACTGACACACAAAGGAATGGCTAAGTGTTTTCAGTATCATCTTAATGTTTAAAAACAATACTGAGTTCTGAGTCTATGTTTATTAAACATACTGCTTCTTCACTGAAAATGAGAGTTTTATAATCTGTAAGCTGGTTTTAATGATTAAAAAACACCTCCAGTAAATAAACTTGTCCTAGGACTGATAAGCCCAGGTGGTTTTTCTAGCTGGTTCTGAGCTCACAGGAGCTGGGTGCACAGTGATTGGAGGAATTTTATCACCTCTCCTCTCTGGGCTTGTCCTTACCTCACCTTCTGATTGTTGGTACAGACACAGACAAAAGTAGTTCTGAAGTATTAAGATGATTGGTTACATTTCTTTGTTTTAAACCGAATAAATAAGATGTCTAAAATCTGGAAGTTCAGGATCAACTCACAGCAGTGCTGCTTAGCAAACTGCCTCTTAGTCATTGTCTCTGTGCCTCTTTTCTCTGTAGTTCACAAAATTTCAAGCTGACCTAGCATTCATTTGAACTCTTATTTTTTTTTTTTTATTTTCCTATCTTCAGCCTCAGTGTCTTACCTTTTTTGTTCTGTTATGTCAGACAGGAGTACCCCTAGGTTTCGTATGTTTTAATGCACATAAACCATGTTAAGAAATTATCTGAGATTTTTTTTTTCATTTTGATCATAGTAAAATTTGCTGATGAAGTGACCCTTTGACCTCCAAGGCTATCCTCAGTGATCTGGTAGTCTGAAAAACTACTAACCAATGAAGTTTTTCAACTTGCTATAACTGTATGGTTGGAAGATGGTCCCCAAGAAAGCACATGTGATGGCAATGGCATTGTTGCTTGAGAAGAATTGCTGCACCACACATGTTCTTATGTATCTGTACTGGCAGCGAGAGGGGACATTACATAACTAAATACAAACTTTTCTCTGTTCTTATTAGCTCCATCTCTCTGCTGTCAAACTGGCAGAGTTGCACAGTGATCTAAAAATACAAGAAAAGGATGAGTTAAGCTGGAAAAAATTGAAGGCTGAAGGGCTGGATGAAGATGGAGAGAAGGAGGCCAAGCTCAGACGCAACTTAAATGGTAAAGTTTATATTGAAAAGAAGGAGTTTAAACTTTGTATCAGACACAGGCATGATTAGACACCTGTGTTTGTGTTTGAACCATTAAATAACAGGTTGTCTTTCTGGACACCAAGCACACACAAGTTCTTTGGAGGTGAGTAGGGAGTTGGAGAAGCCTAACAGATTCCTTTGCTCCCAGTAATTTCAGAAGAGGTCATTAAACCTTGACCTCTGTGTCTTGAACTGTTGGCTTTTCCTCCATGAACTGCAAAGTCCAGCTTTGCAAGTCACAGATGTAGCCCATCTCTCACCTTCCATACATCCATAGTTGTTTCTCATGTTTCTATATCTTCTGTTCCCTTGCAGTCATTATGACTAAATATGGAATGAATGTAAAGAAGGATTCTCAGCTAGTTGATACCAACTATATTAAAGATGGCACAGAAAGTGACACACTAGATGATCCAAGACTGGAAAAATTATGGAGCAAGGTGAGTAAGGTTTCCAGGAACTGGAGTGTAGGAAATCACTATTTCTTCATTGAACTCTTAGCTGTGTCTTCTGAGAGCAACCAGACTTGGAAATTATTTAATTCTCTTTTGTTAAGCACTGACTATGCTGCCATGCTCTGTAGCTCACTTCTTTGTGCCCTGAGGGTACTCCACCTGCATCCAGGTTAGCCAGATGTGGCAGGTTGTCTTTGCCAAATAAAACATCCTCATCAGTCTGAAGGGTGGAGCCTGAATCCACTGAGGTCAAATGGAGTATTTCACCACATTTCCCTAAAATCACGGCTTCCCTTAGTGTGACTGTCACACTGTGTGGTAATGTATCTGTGGTGTTTTTCTCAGTTTTCTTATTGTTTTTTATGGACTTTTTTAAAAAGATGCATTTAAGATAGAACCACTTTGTAGATTGTTGAAAAGTGAAATGTATTGTGGGGAAGAGTTTTAAATAAGGGCTCTCCCTTATTTAAAACCTCTTTCTAGTATTCAAGTAAAAATTTCCAGGATTTGCATTCATGCATAAAAAGTGGAAGATGTACTGTAAGTTTAGGCAGTTAAACTGGTAAAGTCATAATCCTCAGAAATTCAATAATTCAAGTTTGAAGAAGCAGCTAGTCAATTTAATCTAAAGAATTCTCCCTCGAGTCTAGTGCAGTGGTAGTAAAGCAGAAAAAAAGATTTGCTGGATTTTAAAATATTACTAGAACTAAATACAGATCTGGCAAGGAACATGATGTCCTGTGCTTTGGGGAACAGTGAAGTGCACCCGGAAGCACAAAAAAACAGTTGGGTCTGAGAAGGTATCAAAAACATTCACTTTCTATCAGGCATTGCAGCAAGTAAGCCACCAGATTTGTGGGTAGTGCCCCATCTGTGTGAGCAGTACTTCCTTAATTATTACAGAACAAGTGCATAGCAGTGATAAAATCTTCACTTGCCAGTAGAGTAAGATGAAGTAAAGATTGTGTTTAATACCAGGCTGCATCCCTTATGCACATGGTTCCCTTAGAGTTGTCTATGGAGCTCCATGGCCCTTATTTCTGTATTAAATTGTTTCCCATAAAATAGAAATGACAGACACTTTTCACTGAGTAGTCCACAGCAAGTCCAGCTTTATAAGTCTGAAACAAACTTCCTTTTGACATGATTAAAGACATCCATCAACATCTAAATCATGACCGCATACAAATATTAACAGAATTAAAACAAAAGATCTAAGGAAAAGCTGCACTTAATAATTTTCTAAATGTGGCGAGAAATGGGAAGAAGTTTTGGCAGTTGAGGGCACTCAAAAGCACTTGGCCTAGAAAGTATAATGAGCTCATGTTTCTTTCAGGCCAAGACTTCTGGGAAGTTCTCTGATGAGGAGTTGGATAAGCTCTGGCGAGAATTTAGGCATCACAAAGAAAAGATTCGTGAATACAATATTCTACTGGAGACTGTGAGCAGAACAGAAGGTGCCTGAACATTTCTCTGATGTTTCAATATCAGTACAGCTCTTTTCTCTGCCCATTGCTTCCATCACTTCCAAATATCTTTGAAACTCCTGACATTTCTGTCGGAACTGCTTTCAGATACTTTCTGGGTTTAGTTCTGCATTAGCTGCCAAAATTCTTGCCAGCTAATGAAAATGTTGTCATTTCACTTTTCTGATTCTAACTGCGTTTCAAGCAGGGAAGATGTCATCAGATTGACAATGATGGCCATTGTACTTTACAGGAAATTATGCAGGAAGCATAAATCCACTGCTGCAAAATGTGATTCTCAAGTCTGCAGAACATACATGTTTTCTCACCAGCTGAGAGCCCAGGAGGATATACTGAATATTGTAGCACCAAGCCCGAGGTTTATTAAAGCATCAAGGATCTGAACCCAGCTTGCTGTAATAATCTGAGCTAAAATTGTTAGAGCTGAAGAATTCTAACACTGATAGTTTGATGTTTGCATTACATAGTCCAAGCTGGAAGCTGTTGAAAATCATTTCACCATCAGATGTCCTGGTTCATGAAATGTCCAGGGAAGAACTCATTAAACATCCTTATCCCATTTTTGTGGGATATTGCTAACATGGGAGAATAAGAACATTTCCTTACTAAACTCCAGTGGCCAGTAGGGGGTATAAGGCATTTCTGTACCAGAGCACTGAGGACATTGATCTGAATATTGACCTGCAAAAGGAATTACTTCCTAAAATCTGGTTTTGATGCTTTATTTGCACTCAAATCCTAAGAATTTAGCATCTTTTATTCACCTAACATTTGGGGGATTTCTGGAGTTTTTGACCTATCAAGATTTGGGCCAGAATCAATAACATTTACTGTTCCTCAACAGATATCCACAAAAATGTTATTAATCCATCTGAGGAGAGCCTGGTGAAAGAGGAAATCTTGCACAGCAAACATAGAGAACTCAAGGAGAAGTTGAGAAGCATCAATCAGGGGTTTGAGCGTTTGCGCAAAGTCAGTCACCAGGGATATGACACAACCAGTGGTATGATACAGTGGGGTTTGTGCTTATTTGGGATTCATTTCGTTTTAAAAAATTAAAATCGGGCAAGTAATAGGGTGTAGTCAGTATTGCAGTGAATAGTGTACCACAGTGGGCTGAAGAGATGCAGCCAGCCAGTTTTATTTAGAAGCAAACAGTGGAAGCCTAATGAAAGGATATAATCAGTGTGTTAAGAGGTTAGTTCTGTCTTCCATGCCCACATGAGAAGGGATTTTACACCTTCAGCCCCAGGAGGGCAAGTAAATGAGACAACATGCAGGGCAAGCAATGCCATTATCCAATTCCTAGGGTTTGGGGGTTTTTTGCTTTTAAAAACCTATTTGTTTTATCTAGTACTAGTATCTGATTTTATCCAGTATTTGGATGCTTCTCCCTGTTTGTCTGAGTAAGTCTAATAGTAATGCAGTGCTTAGTATCACTATGCTTAATATCTATATGCATGTGGGAAAGCATCTTCATCTTTTTCATATCATTATGTGTGTTTGTTTAGAATTTGAGGAACCAAGAGTGATTGATTTGTGGGACATGGCTAAATCAGCCAATTTCACTGAGAAAGAACTTGAGTCTTTTAGGGTAAGTAGAATTCAAGTGACTTCTCTTGCAGAAAGATATTTGGCCATATAAAGAAACACTGGATGTTGCTCTGATTGCAGCCACTTCTGTGTTACCTCCAGACACCATAAAAACTCATGCTGCCTTTTTAATACTTTAGATACATAAACATGTATGCAGCTAGTCATATGCTGATTCTGTTATAATCAGCAGAATGAAAATTCTGAATCCTCTCAAAATAACTGTTGTGTATTTTAAATCTGTGAAAGATCAGAGCCTGCTTCTTTGTTTCCAGTGCACCAGATTTACCCCTCTTACCCAATGTCCTAATTATGTCCTTGGGAAGCAGTGTAATCTGTATACCCAGCAGTTTCCCTCCCGTGCCCATCTCTTGTACTGTCACCTTCCCATGTTGGAGCTGTGTTGAGCTGACCCAAAACTACTGTGATAAAGACTGCTTTTCAAGGAAATAGTGTAGAAGTTCATTCCTGTGCAGTTCATACCACTTTTATTCAATTCAAGTTGTGTATAGAAAACATTTGATTTTTTTTTATCTGACTCTGCCTGTGTATCAGATTTTTTAAAAGAGACTTCTTTTAAAATTTTTCTCCCTCCCCTCAGTTCACTGTGCTTATGCCTAAATTTTTACTTGGTGTTCACTGCTGTCATCTTGTAGCATCTCACAGCCACCCACAGTCTCCTTTTGAGGACTCTGCAGTGGGTCATTTTCAGTACCTGCTTTCAAAATTAGGAGTCTGATGATGATGGCAATGGATTGTCCAGACATTCTTAAGAAGCAGAAAACTGAAAAAGCTTTCTGTGCCTGACTTAGTAAAATATCATTAAGAGTGCTTTGGGAAGAGAAAGAAAGCCTTGGAAAGAAACTCCTGTGAAGCTGTGTGTTTGTTGTCTTAGGAGGAGCTGAAACATTTTGAAGCAAAAATTGAAAAGCACCATCATTACCAGAAACAATTAGAGATTTCACACCAGAAACTGAAACATGTAGAGGGAACTGGAGACAAGGATCATCTGAACAGAAACAAAGAGAAATATGCCATGCTGCAAGAAAAGACAAAAGAACTAGGATATAAGGTCTGTATAAATCCAGTGTTACATACGTGTTGAAAGTTTAACTCAGTAGCAAAGGGGAAGTAGATTATCCAGTGCTGATTTTTCATGCAAGCTGAACAGTTTCCAGAGGGGGGCTTCAAGGCACATCTGTTCTCCATGTTTAGTACAGCATACACATAATTGTTTTTTACAGACCTAACTCTGAAAGGCCTGAAGTCTTCCTGCTCTCTGCTCTTTCTGCTGTCACAAATACTCATAGCAAAATCTGAATATGTTACTATATTGATAATTTATTGTCTTCCTGAAATTTGTTTCGTGTGTTTTGTTTTCCTAATAGGTAAAGAAGCACTTGCAAGATTTATCCAGCAGAATCTCTCAAGGTCTTCAACACAATGAACTATGAAAATTTGTTTTACTTCATGGGATCAATCTATTAACACAAAGCAGTTGATTTGTTTTTTTGAACAGGGCTTACCAAGAAGTCCTTCTGAAATAGTAGGGATTGAACAGATGTGCCCTGTAAAAAAATTTTTTGTCTACTTAATTACCAATTTTGTATTTGCACTATAAAATTAAATTACTAGAAAAAATATTTAGGTTGCACGTCTTGGATTATATAAATCTTACATCTGAATCAAGTAGCAGTCTTTGAAATAATCAGTCATGTCAAAAGAAAAAATACATGAACTCTCAAAGGATTCCTGCTAGTACAAAAATACTAATCTTATAGTCAGGTAATGTATTCTGATCAATGGAAGTAAACGCTGAGGTACAGGAAGTTTAAACAGAGGCCAGAAAAGTCTTTATTTCAATGCTTGGCCTATTACATTTCCTACTTAAGGTAATAAAAATATTTTTACTGACTTTGATCAGTGGTTCAGAGCTGCACTGCTGCACTGTATATGAATCTTTCATGTGAGAGGGGGAGGAAGAGTAAGGAGGGAACAAGTACTGAGGTCAATTTGCACAGTTTAGTTATTGACTAACATGTGTGTACAATTATCTGGTTCATGGTTGCTTTGGTTTTGCTACACATGGTCAATAAAAAATCAAAACAAGATTCTGGTGAGGCCTTTCTTTTCACCTTCCCTATCACACAGTGAGAAGTAACCAGACCTGTTTTTTGAGCATGTTGCTAGTCCTGTAATGGTCATTCATACATTAGTTTTTAAGAGAGGAGGGGTAGTTTTGCAGCACAAGAATGTGCTTCTATGTTCTGAGTAGGCAGAAGGCTTTCTAAAGCAGCTTCTCTCTGAGCAGATATTCCAGTGCAATCTCCAGTAAAGGTTATTATCACTTCCCCTTTCAAGACCAGTTTTTTCTGGCCAGAACTTTTATGAACATCAGACACCTGAGTTGGAATTATCTATAATAAAAGTAGTGACCTTTATTGCAAATGAAAGTTTCAAATGCAGCTGTTCCAGGAACAAGGCCAAGACCAAGGTTCAATGTGGGTGAATCATTTCAGCTGCATGGTTGAGGAGCTCTGGCCCTCAGATGGCAGGGCTGAGGTGTGCTGCAGCTGTCCTCAAGCCTCACCCTCCCTACTTGTTCCATGACAAATACTGAAGAGATCCATTCAGTCAGAGCAGGCCACTTGTCCTGGATCATCATGGGTTAAAAGTAGCATGATTCTGCAGTTAAAAACTGTATCTTCATGTGCAAGTGATCTGAACCAAAACTGTGGTAGGAGTCTTAACTTTGACATTCTTTTTGAAGCAAGAAGCTTTTTTTTTCTTTGCTTTTTTTTAAAATTTAATGTAAGCTAAGAGTTATCTATATTCCAGAGAATCATCTCGTCCATCATGGTAACAGGCCACCATTAATATTAGCAGACTCCACAGAGACGGTTCTGTTCATGAAGTTTATGGTATACCTTTGGTTGGCAAGCTAAACAAAGTAAACCCAAAAATAGCTACAAGCCATTTATGAGGAAACTAGTTTGTTTCTTTTCAAATGCTACACACTATTTCTTCCCCAGACTATGGCTTTAAGGGCTGTTCAGCTTCTGTAGCAGAGCAGTAGCTGTGTTATCATACGAGTTTGTCTTCATCAATTCCCTGTGAATGCAGAACAGAAATGCATTCTGTGCTGTTTTAGAAAGCACAGACATCACTGTGTACTTCAGTTTTCCCTTTGGCAGGGGGAGGACCACATCTGTGTGGCACAGGCCAGTTTGGTGGCTGTAGCCTGGATGTGGAGGGTCCCACAGCACTGGCTCCTTGGGTGAAGAGTTTGGACACATGCACTAAATGCATCAGCAGAGGAGAGGAGCGACACAAAGCACTGAGCTGCTCCTGCTGAGCAGTCCTAGCTGGGTTGTAGGGAATGGAACAGCTTTCACAGAGCACGTTCAGATCCTGCTGCTGAGGGAGATGTGCTGCACACAGGAAAGCAGCGTCTCTGAGCCTGCACTGAGGGCAGGCACAGCAGCTGTGTGCTCCACACGAGAGGGCACAGCACAAAGCTGGGTTTCATCTTCAGAGTGTACCTGAGGCATGGTATGCTTATCCAAGAATTCCTGAAGAAGTTCAGAAGAGCAGAAGGTGCTGGATTCATGGAATGAATAACCAAGGTTGATCAGTCACTGAACAAGTGCAGAGGCTTTAGAGGTGATGGCTGAACCAGGCACTGGCTGTACTGTGTCTCTACCGACCCCACCGTGACAGTAATTGGGCTCAAAGGCCAGGTGGGCTCAAGCAGAGGGAATGCTTTGCCAGTGCTGCAAAGTACAAGAGGCTGACAAACTACTTACATGTCACAGTAATTTAAACCTGGAGCGAGTCACAGCTGATCAGAGGCAAAAGCTGGAGACGGGTCAGCGCAGTCACCTCCCTTTAGTTACTGAACAGAGCTGTTAATGAGTCATCTGGCCCACAGACTGGGCACACAAACCTAGAGAACAAAAATTAAAAGGCAGTTGCTGCCCTGCATCCAGCTTCCCCCTGAAATAGTCTGTGGCTGAGTTACAGTCTACAACAGCATAAGGGAAAACATGAGCAATAGTTCCTGTCAAGGCTCCTTGAGGCTTTCTGTGCTTTTTAAGATTTGGGGACAGGCTAGGGAGGTGTAAACTCTGACTCCACTCTAGTTTCTGTGGTCTGCACCTCACACACATCAATGTATGTATGACTGAGTTCATTGTTGCAGTTTTAATCCTTCAAAGACAATTCATATGGCCAAAATAACAGGAGTGGGTAGTGTTTAAAAAATTAGAGATTAAAAAATAACTTGAGTCACCCACCACTCCTGTGTTTCTGTAAATAGCAACAAAAATTCAAAGCCAGGAAAAAAGATATAAATTAGATATACCTACAGTCCTGTACCCTGTGAGAGGTGAATCATGGAATTCATAGGTGAGACTGCATGTAAGAGGCATCTAAAAAGGAAAGAACAAAAACTTTAAAACAGTGCTTGAACCTTCTCTTCCTTAAGTATTTGATCTGATCCTTTTGTAATTTTCCAAATTAGCAAGTTTTTTAAACTACTCTGAGAAACAATTTGAAATACAAAAGCAGGAGCAGAAAAATGAGGAAAGAACTGCATTTCTTAGGAAAAGGAATCAGAACATTTCATATTTTATATGTGCCAGCCAAATTCTGCCCTGAAAAGAACCTCAATTTAAGTAAACATATCAGTGACTTCATGTAGGACAGATTCTATTTGTTAAAAAGGGGGGTGGAAAGGAGAGGGGAAATAAATACATAAGGCACTAAATGCAACAAAAGTAACCAAGTCTTTCTTTAAAAAAGCACATCCTACATAACTACATATTGGTACAGCAGCTAAGATAGCATCACTCTACCAAGACAGATAAGGAACAGCACTGTATCAGATTTATTGCTGCAATAATTTCCCCTCTCCCCTCCCAAGGGATCCTGATGGCTGATAGATCTGGCAATGGCAGTCTTATTTAATATCACCAAGTAGAGGTCATTTACATTTTGTCAGGTGCCATCTGCCTTTTCAGACACCATTCCTGCAGGTGGGAATCTCGGTGCCCAGGAGCTCGTGGGAGCAGGATCCTTGGCTGGGCTCTCCTGCTTGCTGTGTGTCCAGCTCACCCTGTGGGGTTCCCTCAAGCCAGGGTTGATGCAGCTTAAGGTAGAAAGCAAGAGACAGGGAAACCACCTTAGCTTCCAGAATGTGCTGCCTCAACAGCTGATCTTGACTGAGCATTTACCAGTAAGTAGTACACTGGAAGTTCTAAAATATATTTTGAATATATTTTTTTTTCATTCCATAGCATTTAATGAGAATAGAAGAAATTAAGTAATTAAAGTCAATAAATAGAATAGATTGTTGCTTTCCATACAAACAGACCTACCTTTCTTACTGAGAGCTGAGTTCTGCATTTTGTGGATGCATTATATTATCTAACAAAGTGCTCCCAAACACCAAAATCAACATTTCCAAATACAACATGTAGTTAACATGTATTTCAGTCCACTCACCTAAAACCTATTGGGAAGCAGAATGTTAATCTACAAAAAAAAAAAAAAAAAAAAGACTGCATAAATTCCTCTTACTAGTATCTACAGGCCTAAAATGAAAGCATTCATAAAATCTCTCCAATAGATCCAAAATAAATTCATAAGCTTTCCTCCACAGTAAATATTTCAAGTTGAGCCATATTTGGTACAGCAACAATTGCAACCCAAATGCTTTTATCAATAGCCCTTGAAGCAATTTAAGCAATTTATATCCAAATTTTCAAGTATATTATCCCTCCACTAAACAAAAGAGCATTCTCATAAATCAAAGAGAAAACAGTTTACAGATACTAATGCTTAACATGTGAACTTTGTTCCTTCACTGATATATTAATTTATCACAAAAGCTGCACACGTCCATTTTAATAAAACCAACCCTTTCAGTCTGAAAGGTTGCCTCTCAATAACTGGTCTATTGTAACTTAACCCTGCCAATTTCTATAGGCAAAGTGAACGCTGAATCACTTTGAAATAAGCCTCCTACTAAAATGAAGTGTTATTTAATATTCTACAGTTGTAATTTTCCAGGCAATTTAAAGAGAGAAGAGAGCTACACTATTTTAAGAATAAACACACTGAGAACTGGAAACTTGTACATGAAAACCAATAATTTACAATGCCTGACATTGGATCCTTTAGTTCAACTTCAAAATTCAAATTTCAGTTTCTAATTCAAGAAGATGTCTGAACAAAAAAACATTAACTAAGTAGTCCTTCAGTGGGGAAAGGGTCCATTTTCCAGCCATTTCAGATCCCAAGTTGTGGGTCTCATGTTTAAATCTGGGATGGATCTGTCTTAGACAATGTTTGCAGTAGCCTCAGTTTGCTGGTGTCACTAAATCCTTGCCACCAATCTATTGTTTCAGGTCTTGCACAAACTGACCCTCATTCTTTGCAGAACTCCAAAACTAAGTTTTTATTCATGATTGTTAATTCAGGATGAGAACATGATTTTCCAGAGATGTTCTTAGGAATTGTTTTCCTTCTCATATGTGCATATGTACAAACAGCTGTACTAGAATTCTTGAAAGAAAAAACCAGCCAGTGTAACCAAATAGGACAGTCAGAATTCCAAATCAAAGCACTGCCACAGTATGTGTCTGGGATTACAGAAGGAACAGGAGTGGCCATGTTTAGCCACAAACATAACCATGAGAAAAACATGCATTCTCTTCAGACCTAGGAACAGAGCAACTCACCCTGTTCAGCTTGGACCACGAACAGCAGAGACAGAGCAGGGTGCAGTGAGTTTGGTACCTTCACATTGGCAGCATTGCTGCTTGGCCACCAGGTTTTCTGTTTTCCGGTAGTTCTGTCTCTTCCTGCAGGGCTCAGGGCCAGCTGTGTGCTGATGGACAGAGGGACAGGATTGCCATCACAGGCCACACTGCAGATGTGGCCAGCTGCAGGCTGTAACTGGCACCTTGACATTTCCCCAGCCAAAGCCACAGCGATGAGAGGGTCTAAGCTTGTTAAAGGTTGCCACTGCAAAGGAGGGCTTAGCCAGAGGCAGACATGCTGAGGAGTATTTGCTGTCTGCAGAGCTCCAAAGCAGCACACCTGGGGCTGTCACTGCAGCCACTGCAGGAAAGGCATTCCCACAGCTGTCATTTATGCTATCTTATGGTCACTTATGGTCAGTTCTATCTTGTATTCACCACAGAAAGCACAGAGACAGCAAATCCAAGATCTGGTCCTGGGCTTTCAGCCCTGATCTCTACCAAGTACCCCAGCCACTGTAAGTGACACCGGTGCAGCTGAAGGCAGAATGAGGGGCACCCTCCTCTCGGGTTGCAGTGCCCTCTGTTTCACAGCCCTCTTTACAGATAACACACTCTTCTGGTGCTGCCCCTCTGCCAGCGCTGGCAAAGGACAGCTGCTGCTTTCTGGCTCTCTGCTGACACCTACCTGCTTCATCACATTCCCAGACGATATTTTCCTGTGCTTCCTGATTTGTGTCCAGTGCTGCTGGCTGTTGGGAGTAAAAGGAGAAAGCGTTACAGAAGCCGAAGGCAGGCCATGGAGTACATGCTCCAAATGTGGCAGGGACATGGAGGATGATGAATCTGAGCAATTCATTACATAACAAAACTCCAAAAACCAGGTTCCTTTCTTCACATGCAATCAGCTCTATTTTCTGTATATGGGCTATCCATAAATTGCCAGCTCAGCCTACAGAGAGTAAAATTTAACTTATACAATAACAGATGCTAGGGCACTTTTATTTATTTATTTTTCTTTCTAAGAATTTCACAAACTTATAATGTAATGTAGAGAAAAATTACTTTCATGCTAAATTTGCTTTCTGATCCAGCCCCCCCACTGCATATTCCTCAAATAAGTTGACACGTATTATTTCAGTAAAATGGTGATGTTACATACGCCTCTCTGTACACAGTGGGATAATAAATTTGAATTATTTCTAGATGCTCTGATGCAGGCAAACGTTTGAAAGTATGTAAGTTTTAAAGTTCACTCACCCTCAAGTTTTTGCTAAATTCAAAGTTCACATGTCAGCTGCACTTTCCTAAACCTGCTCACTGTCTTACAAAGCTATTTCTTCTATCAGAATTCAGGTCAAGATTGCATATATTTTCCTGTCACTTATATTCCAGCCTTTCAGAGAAAATTGATAACTGATTTATCAATAACCAACTGATATCACTGTCCTCAGCCTCAGAGTGAGGCTACTCTGAAGCCTGTCATCTTTGGGATGGGATGGGAAGGCATGGCATGGCATGGCATAGAATAGAACTATTTCAATTGGGAGGGAGCAGTATCAACCAACTAGTCCCACTACCTGATCAATTCAGGGCTGACCAAAAGTTAAAACGTGTTATTAAAGGCATTTTCCAAAGACTTCCCAAGAACTAACAGGCCTGAGGCATCAGCCACCTCTCTGGGAAGCCAGTTCAGTGTTTGACCAGGCTCTTGGTAAAGAAATGCTTCCCAATGTCCAACCTAAACCTTCCCTGGTGCAGTTTTGAACCATTCCTGCACATCTTATCTCTGGATACCAGGGAGAAGACCTCAGCATCTTCTCTGCTTCCCCTCCTCAGGAAGCTGCAGAGAGCAATGAGGTCATCCCTCAGCCTCTTTTGCTCCAAACACCACAAACCCAGAGCCCGCAGCACTTCCAGCTCTTTCACCCACTTTGTTGTTCTCTGGACACATTCAGGGACCTTCCCTTGCTTCTTATATTGTGAGGCCAAGCACAACACACAGCACTTGAGGTGAGGCTGTACAAAGGCTGACAACAGATTCACCTCTTTTGCCCAGCTGTTCGTGCTGTGTTTGGTGCAGAGCTGCTCCTCACAAAACTTCCTTTTAGTTACTTCTAATTCTCCCAGCCTTACTCTGCTTTGCTTGTCTTTATTGCTGTGTGATGTTAAACTAACATTTCCTTTTAGCCTAGATTGTAGAACATTGCTTGTATGACTGGTCAAATGAGAGCTGAGGATCTTCCCAAAGAAAAAGTGACATAAAAGTATAACAGCATTCTCATCTTCAAAAAAACACATAATTTTAACAGTACTGTGTCTTCCTGTGGAGATACCTCCCTGCCAGGAGGTCCTGGGGGAGGGGACCCTGGATGAACTGGGTTTGTCCCCGCTCCCTGCTCGTGTGTGCCTGGATGCTGTGTCCAGATTGGTTGGTGGGGATTCCCAGGCTGGGGAAAAGTGCCAGGGGTGCCGTGATTTAGGAGAGATCCCCAGCAGGCCCGATGCCATGAGGCTGGGAGAAATAAACATCTCTGAACATCCACCCAGTATCATTCCATATTTCATTTCTAACATCTCGCTGTATAATACTTGTGGCGAGAATTCCCTGACAACAACAAACCCCAACAACAACATCTTCCTCCTGTGGTTATTTTAGCAAGCATGTGTCTTATTCCGGACAAATTAGAAAAGAAAATTACCAAAGGGTGCATGTTTCAGCATCTCACAAAAAATGTAATCACTCAAATTCAAATACAGTTTTCCAAGCTATACTAATTAAAACTGTTTAGTTTACAGCAGAGAGGGGAAATCAGCAATTTTTCCAAGCCATTTGCTAAAAACAACTCTCAGAGCAGATTTTCACAAATATTTACATGCCTAAAGACACCTACTGGCATTTTCCACAATTAGGTGCTGCAGTGCTGTTAAAAACCAGACAACAATTTGCATTGTTGGGAGATTACATCTCTCCAACTCCAGCCCTCCATCCTGCAGCACATTACCTTGGAGAAAATTCCATCACCCAAATATCTGCACATAAAACTGTTCCACAGCAGCTTATGAACAGTGCCATAAACCCCACTGAAGTAGCAGTTGCATTTGGCAGGAGGTCTGTCAGGAAGAAAGAGGTACATACACAGCACACCAATGCTTATGCCTGAACACTGCTCTTGCTGACACTGTTTTCTCATCACCAAGAGAAATTCTGCCATCCTGAATTGTGCCATCATCAAGAACACCTTACAGAAGTATCAGCCACATCACATTGTTTTGTTGTTCTAATTAATTAATAATTTGTGTTCCTGGTATGAACAGGAAGAGATCTGACTCTGATAGAATATTAAATTAAAAATGAGCAAATCCTTCTTTTTACCATCAGAAGTTACAAAGTTGCATCTGTCTCCAAAAGTGTAGGAGTTGGGTTTTTTTGTTTGGTTGGTTTTTTGTTTTTTTTGTTTTTTTTTGCAAAGAGCTCTGAATCCGGAATCATCCCATAGAAATCAAAAACTGTACTTTAGGTCACTCATGCACATGTTTTATGCAAGGTGTGTGAACAATCCCCTACCTATTTTTACACCACCAGCAGTACTAGAGCCAACCCATGAAAGCTACCTGGTGAGCACAGGCCTGCTTGTGGGACTCTGGTTTGGTTTCCATTGCCCCAGTTCACTAGTGGAAGTTGAAGTCACATGATTTTATCTATTTAGGGAAACTTTTAAAGGTTTTCCATTTCTGTGAGCCCCTGTTCTTCAGATGAGAAAGTTCTGGTTTCAACAGACATGTCAAGCCTGTAACTTGACAGGGAGGTACCACCTGCAAGGTACCACCAAAGCATCAACCAACCAGCTTTTAACAACAGTGTGGTTTGGCCTCCTGCTTCAGTTCCTAATATAACTTAGTGCATGAGAACATAAACTGAATTTTTAAAAAAGTGAAAGTCATCTGTTTTATTTGTCCTATTCAAGGGAAATAAAAAAAAGTTTAAAAGAAACAGAAATTACTATGACATACACAAACATGTGCACAGAGAACCATATGCATGCACAGATTCCCAACCCTGCTCAACCTGAAAAATATATTTTGCTAAACTGTGATTCCTCTGTGAGGCAAGCAACAATATGATGACCTTTACTATTGCATCAAATCCTTACCTATGCTGCAGTCCCAGATCCAAAGCAAGCAACGTACAAAAGGCAGCCTTTGTAGAGACCCTGGGTAATAAATTTTCCTGGAAAACAGATTTTTACAACAGAAATGTTGTAGTTTCATTATATATTGTCATGCAAAACACTGCATTTCAATGCATGCAGGGAAGCTATGCTCATTTCAAATAATAAATAGGCACATAACAGATTTAACCTTGCAAGTCCTCCGGTGGAGCATCCTTGACTGAAGAACAGTTCAGCCACATAAACCTGGCCCCAGGAAGCCCAGGACATTCCAGTTGCACTGAACATGTGTTTACAAAGCAGATCACCACTGCCCACTGGTCAAAGAAAAATCTTTTAAACTTAAAATCTCATAAGAAATATCTCATTTCCCTTCAGAAATATGCTAAGTGGTTCAACAGAAAAATACATCTGAACACAGGACAGATAAGAATTGCAACTGTCAACTCTCAAACACATTATTTTTTTATTTGAGAGATTTCTGATATTTTACATTACTATTGAGGCTACATTCAAATAAATTTGTAGGTTAAATTCTGCCTCAAAAACAAAACCCCACCTTCCATTCAAAGCCACTGAGTGAAACCTTCACTGGCACAAAACTTCCACTCACTAATATAAATTATAATGCATACCTAGAAAACAGAATTTGGCTGTGATATTAGATCTTAAGAGGACACAATCAAAAAATCATAACACTCAAGACGTCACTCCTGGCAACTTCTGGAAGATAAAGCTGATATGTTATCAGGAAAAATTTTGTTTTCTTCATTAGTACATTTCCTTTTTAGTTTAGTGTCACTGCCATAATATTTTATATAACATTTTATTTAAATAACATTTTATATGAGGACAAATAAAAAGAAGAATTACACAGACAACATAGCATGGGAAATTAAGTTTTGAATCATAAAATCTCACTGTACAAAAGCAAGAGGTGGCAGACTCATGGTTAAACCTGTTTTACACAATAACACCCCATTGTGCATCAGTCCTGTAGCATCTCTGGAGATACCAACCTCTTACACAGAACTGGTCATGTGCTACTTAGGGACAGCAGAGAATTATTCAATAAAGTTTTAGATTTAAGGATGCTGGTTTTACATCAGGAATTGTTTTATAGATATAAAAGACTCTGTTTTCACAAGCGAATGTTTCTTTTGAATACTTTGGTTTTAAAATATGCTGTGTGAGAAACCTGAGACCTGATTTTCAAAGTGATACATATGTTCAACTCCAGAAAAATTGCTAAAAATTACAGGTACTCAGCAAATACAAAATCAAACTCATGGTTTAACCTAGGCTTTTTAAGAACAGAAGCACACAAATGCCCCTCCACATTACTGTGGTTTATAGACATAATTAAATAACTTGCTTGTGTGCTCTTGTCTGTTTGCATACTTATGTGCATCCCTGACACCACAGCTTTTAAATCTGAGCAACTTTAGCCAAAGCTGAAGGACCCCATGAGGTATAAAACTGAATTATCCATAGGTGTAATTGAGCATGTCCATAAATAAGCATATAAACTGGACAAAACTACACCTGTGAAAAAAGCAGGCACTGAATTTTCTTGCTTTTGTAAGAGTCTATTAATATATTAATAGAATTTTTATATATTTTATACACTCAGATATATACATATATTTTATCAGTAATGTGTGCTTACATACAGACATATGCAAACATGTATACACTTACCACACACACATTCCCTTATCTACAGACATTCAAGTTCTTTATTTTCAAAGAAAATGCCACCATTTAATAAACACTGAAATTGGTTCCAGGTTCTCCATGATTTTAGAATTATAGGAAAAGGTAACTTACGTCTGTCTTTCATTGTATATGACAAAAAATCTGGACTTCACAACCAAATTAAAATAAAAGGAAAGATCACACACACTGCTCATGCTACCAGCTTTCCAATCAGGAATCAGGATCTCGGAATGAATCTGGTATAACTGCAAGAAGCAATGGCAGCTTTTGTGTGTGTGTTTTTTACAATAAATGTTAATCTTTCAGAAGGTGAATTAGTATCAATTTGTGGTGAGCACGAAGTTCTTTCCTAGCCAGGTCACTGCTGGGCTCCTTTCCTCTTGTGCTCCAGCTCCTGCAGGCGCTCCTGTGCGTGCAGCGTCCCCACTTTGTGGGCTGTCTCGGTGGCCGCGATGTCAATCTGGGCGTAGCGGGACGATCCAGCCCCTGAAACACCAAAAGGAACCCTCTAAGACACTGCAACCCTCACGTATTCCTGAACAAACGAGCTGCTGGGAAACTTCTTCCACAGATTTCCTGGATGATCCTGGTCTGGTTGTATAGCAAGCCATACAAAGGGAAGAAGATGATAACCACAACTAAAACAAAGCAGCTCAAAAAGCTTTGTTATCTACATGTTTTAGTTGTCCGGTTTTCTTCAAATAAGCAAGTGGACCCCTTGCATTTCTGACCCAGGTTTGAATCTCTACCGCTGTTACTCCCAGTCAAGGACAAAATCAAACTTGGTTCTCCCACTTTTGGGAGGCTTCCTCACCAAGCTATGGATCAGGAAATGAACAACTTCTGGTATTTGAACAGAAAACACTTATGGCAGCTGGCAGTGCTCTTCTTTGTCTGGATTAGGCACCCTGTGACAGTTTACCAGACCAACCACCTTCACCCTCACACAGAATGACACTAGCTCATTTTTCTTGGGAATAGGGGAGACAAAAGGTGCTCAGACTGTTCAGGAATAAAATACTTTCATAAGGCTAGAGGCTGGGAAAACTTTAATATAAAAAAAAAAAAAAATTATGGCCATTAAAGGCACATTTAAATTTCCCCAATTTGAGATTGGGAGGGTAGTTGACATTTAGGAAAATTTATAGCATATAACTCTTAATTTTTAATGCCTTGGTTCATTGTTTTTAAAATTAAGAGAAAATATTGCTTTTACATTTCAACAGGATGTTGTAGAGAGAACTACTTTAAGGTCTGGGAGAAGCCTAGAATTACTTAATGAAAACCATACAAACATTTTAAAAAACCCAACAGGAAAAGTGCTACCATTTCAAAGTTAATAAAATTGTTGAAATTAGAAATATAAAAATTAAAATCTTTATAGCTGAGAACTATAGATGGAAAACCTATCAATATCAGATGCAAACAATTAAATGCCAGATTCTCATGAGGGGCTTTCTGTAGCAAGGATAGAATCTCTAAATGACAACACATGGCAGATTTATTGCATGCTTATGTGCTAATTTATGTGCCCAAGTTAAGCATTAGATGTAAAATATCTAATCCAAATAAATAATTAAAAAAAAAATAATTGAATAATTGGGCTGGCATTCTCTCTGTAGCATTTTCACAGGCCCTCATGGAGAGCAGATAGAAGAACACTGTGTTCTGCTCTGATTCATTTGCTGCGTGGCTCCAGACCCAGTGTCTTCAGGAGCAAGCCCTGTACACCTACACCCACAGCCCTGTTTCTGAAACCAAGAAAGAAAAATTAGGTAAGTGCAGTCCTAATATGCAGTGAACATCTTGAGAACACAAGCAAATTACTGTCTTTCAAACTCCAGAGTTTGAAGTGCTCACTTTAGAATGAGCACAGATACAATCACCTGTCAAAGGGGTACAACATCTTATAGAACTTCATTACTCAAAAATCTTTTTCAAGAAGACATGAAAATTAAAAGAACTGCCTCACAAACATACCAGACTTCAACTCCTCTGTTAGCAAAAGCCTGTGGGTAAATCATTGAAGCATTCGGGTCAGAAAAGGCCTCCAAGGTCGTCGAGTCCAAATTTTGACCAAACACCACCATCAACTAAACCACAGTGCTAAATGCCATGTCCAGTCATTTCTTGAACACTCCCAGGAATGATGACTCCATCACTTCCCTGGGCAGCCTGTTCCAATGCCTGACCACCCTTTCAGTGAAGAAATTCTTCCTGCTGCCCACCCTGAACCTCCCCTTGGGCAGCTTTGAGGCCATGTCCTCTCCTGTCACTGTTGCCTGGGAGAAGAGGCCAATCCCCACTTGACTATAACCTTCTTTCAGGAGATTTTAAGAGAGATAAGGTCCCTCCTGAGCCTCCTTTTCTCCAGCTCCCTCGTCTGCTCCTTATAAGAAGTTATGACTCCCCATACCTCACACACTCTGCATATCCTTTGCTGTTTAAAAAGTATCATAGACTTCCTTACCTCTTATGCTTGTGCTAGATTCTTGAAGTTCCAGTTCCATGTAGTGAAGCTGTTTTTTGGAAGTAGGGCTGACAGGAATATTAACATAGGTGGCTGTCTCACTGTGGGGTCGATCTGGTGTAGGGACTTCAGCTGAATAACCTACTGCCCCTTCTGAAATAAATAACATATTATTACAGGTGCTGTTTGCAATGACCAATGATCCAGTTCATACAGAGACATGGAAAGCAAACACTGAGCAGCAATAACTCTGCTTGACAAACAGGACATTCCTCAGTGGCAGATGGGACATGACAAGACTACCATTTCTACTTAAAATATCCTGAGACACTGATCAAGTCAGGATCTATGCAGAAGACCACAGACCACAGACAGGGAACTTGCTGTGTTGTGGCAGAAAGCAAACACACTGCAGACATTTCCAACAGCAGGAACTGCCTCACAAGACTTCCAGCTCTACCTTAGGTTAGTAAAGCTTTATATGAAGTCATTTGCTCTAGGAAAATGTGAACAATTGTATCATCTGCAAGACAGAAAGCAGAATCAGCAGGGGTTCCTAAAGCATGTCCTGAAAACGGGGACTGAAGAATTGTTCCAAGCAATGGGAAAGCAAACCTGAGAAGACAATGTTGTCAGGTTCCCTGTGCAGAAGTGAAATGATGACAAGCAGGGACAACAAAGTATTAAAGGACTTTCATTGCAGGTAAAAAAAGTAGTGGGAAAACCCTTCTAAATAGTAAAGATCACAAGAACACAAGAGGAAATCCCACAGAGTTTTCTAGAAATTTCTGAAAAAAAGACACAGAATAACACTGACTAGGAAACAGTTCCTATGAAATGATTTTGACTTTAAAAAGACTTTTTTTGTCTACTGGTTTATTTCTCAAGACCTTATCTAGCCCTACTTTCAATTATTCTAATCTTGTCTGCCTATTCAGTCCAGCTGGAGTCCTTACCCTAAACATTTTCTGCTCTTCAGTTTGAAACAGAAGAGTGTAGAGGAAAAATGGTATCACTTTGAAGTTCTCCTTTTTCATTTGATTCTCCTATTTAGCCCTTCCTTGTCCCCACAAAGAACTCATAGCAAATCTTTTTTTTGTCCAAGCTGCTGGTTTTCCTTTTTGCCCACTTAGACAATATTGAGATGTGAATATAGAGGCAGTAGGGTACTAAGGCATTTTTGACCATAGGGAAGAATGACTTCTTACATCCAGACAACAGCAGCAGTGATTAACAATTGAGGGAAACTTTTCATCTTCTTGAAAGTATTATTAATAGCAGAGATAACTTATACAACGTTAGGTAACAGTGTCATGTTCCAGGATAATGGAATCTCCACCAGGCTTAAGCTGTTTAAATCAAAGGAGTCTTCTATAGAGTCCAAAAATTGAAAAGACTGGAAATTTGGCCAGTTTTCTCACAGATTTTCATAAAGAATTCATTGGAGCACCCACAAAGTACACAAATATTTCTCTGACAGTCAGACTTCAAGTTGTTGTTGCAAAGCAAGAACAGGAACGAAATTATAGAATCAATGCAGAATCAAATGCAGAAGGGATTTTTTATATTCTCATCAAACATCATTCTCAGAAATTATTTTCAATTATTATGACCAAAGTATTTCAAAGGAATTTGGTCTGACTGAGCAAGAAGGGACTCAGCAAAATCATAGCATTGAAAACCTGCATCACAAATAGTTAGAAGTTGCAAGCAAGTGACAATCTTAAGTACAGAGTCACGAAGAGTCATGAAGGAAAAGATAATTTTTGAAGTCTTTCTGTTTGCTGTTAAAGTGATGTAACAGAAGTGTAAGTGAGGCATCCTCAAAGTTATCTAGCATGAAAACTAGTAAGCTTCCCTATAGAACTAAACAGTGGACAGGTATAAGGAAACTGAAGGTCATACCTGATGCAAACAACCCAAGTGATTTTCCTGGGAACTGAAAAACCACACATGGAGAATCGGTAGGGCTTTGTGCAAGAAAAGTTTAGGAAACACACAGAAAAAAAAAACCCAAAACTGGCAAGAGTCAAATATTCTTCTCAAAGGGAGGAAGTAGAAAAAAGAACAAAGATAAAGCTGCTCAAACTGGAATGGAAGGAAAGGAAAAAGTCTTCTGCTGTTCAGTCATTGCTGTCCCAATAGAAACCGTGTTTTCTTTGTAAACATAAAAATACCTGGGTTTTCATTTTTCCTTAAAAAAACGAACCAATCAACCAAAAAAACCCAAACCCTTATTAAGTATGTAAAACTGGCCTATATTTGTTTGAAGAGAAGGGTTTATTTAAAAACCTCACAACAGTCAAAAGTTCCTACTAATGAAAACATGGTGCAGTGAGAGAGCCATGGACTGTTCTTTCAGCAATCCCTTCTGGGTGAATAGAGGCAGGACATGCTTCCAAGAGGTGTCAGAGGGCCAGTATTTGAGAACATTGTGAAAGGAGGACTTGAGAGAAAAACAGACAACAATGTATGGTTACAACATTCTGAAAGAATTGGTAGATTGCTTGAAAAGGGAAAAAAGTAGGAATCAAAAAAGATATTAAAGTAAGTAACAGGAAAAGAGTAAAAGTGAAAATTCAGTGGGCCTCAACTGAGGGGAGAAGGAAAGGAAAAGAGTACAATTGGAGAGGGAAGGAGAAAGTTATATTTGAAACTGGTGTTGCAGCCTTTTTTTCAGCAAGTGTTATTTATTCATATTTTCTACCCAATATAGGCACCATTCTCAGAAATGAACAATAAACAACCCAGAGAGAAGACCAGCACTGTAAATAAAAGATATGTATGTATGTGTGAGCATGCATGTAAAGCTGACTTGTTCAAAGGGCAACACTTCAAAAATAACACTTAGAAGAGATCTCAACAATTAAAGAAAGGAAAAGGAGAAAGAAACAAGAGGTTTTAGTGAGCTCTGATGAAGAAATCTTACTCACCAGGTTCCTCAGTGCTAGTTGGAGTTCCAGGTTCTGAAGGAAGTGTTAGCATCTCATACCCACCTTTAGGACCTAGAATGCAGGAACACTGTTAATGGCTTTGGATTTATAAATTTGTACAATATAATCAAAGCATATGTTTTTCTGGTTTTGACTTGTAACCTTCCAAACTAAACAATCATACAGAACAATCTCAGAAAGCCAAACCATGGCTAGTGCTGACTTTTCAGTAATAGTGATGTCAGCATTTCCTCAGGAGGGTAATAACATCAAGGAAAAAAACTTTGGGACATTTTTACAACTGTTCATACTGAAGGCCACTGAAGTCACCAGTGCATTTTGCTGTGCATGAATGTGGGAGCAGAGCTATCTTTAATGCATGAATCAGGGAGCAATGCGTGGGTGATCTTGGGAGCATCTGGAAGACTCTTGTTAAAATTCCACCCCCAGCATGATGGATAACTTCTTGATTTCTGAAAAACCATAGAAAATGCTTAAGCTAGCCCTTACAAAGGCAACTTTGCTTTCCAAGTGCAAATCACCATCTTTACAAGAAGCCAGGCTGCACAACATCATTGGTCTTCCCCCAGCGCGAAGCTGAAAAATGATGCCCACATTTCTTCATGATCTCGGACTCCACCCCAGTTCAAACCAGGCAATCAAAAATGCTGTGTCCACAGAATGAATGTATTACAATTAATTTTGAATTACCAACACACATATTTCTATCTGCTTGCAGTGTTTTTTTTCCTCCATTATCATGAAGAAGTATATTTAAAAGTGGTGGGTGTTTTTTTCCCTGCATATTATTATTAGGGTACAGGATTTCTCATGGTCTGAGGTGAATTTTTTTTGGTGGGTGCCCTTTGTTAAAGTGATGGCAGCATTTTACTGCTGTGAATAAGATTACTGCTTATACTCTGTCACTTATCTCATCTGTCACTGCCTCTTCTAAACTTATCTCATCTGTCAATGCCTTTCTGACAAAAACTCCTCAAAGCAAAAAACCCAAAGAAATACATAAGACTTACAATAGGGAAGCAAATCATGCATTACCTTTAATATTTTCTGAATTTTAAAATAATTTAAGTTTAAATTAGTTTCAATTTACATGCACACACATACCTCATCATCACTTTCACTTACCAGCTTGGAGACTGTACCCTCTATGCACTTTCAAAGACCCAGAAGCTGCCATGACAGAAGCACCACCTGTTTTCAAAGAGAGAGATTCACATTAAATCTAAATACCTGTTGCATTTTTAGTAAATGTTTCTGAAACAGCAAGAAAAAAACAAAACACTAACATTTACAAGTCATTGTTATTAATTCAGGCGTGCTTTTTTTTTTTTTTAATTTTTGCTAAATTCTTTATCCTGAGTTTGTGGTATTAAAATCTAATTGTGTTGTTTTCTTTCTTCAGAAAGAAAGGATGCCTTCCATAAAATCTAAGGATGCTGTCCCTCCCTGTTTGTGGTGAGTACACCTTCCTCACAGGGAAAGCTGTATTGAGCTAAGAAGTAAAACAGCAGCGAGAACTGAGTGGGGAGTTGCCTTTGCAATCCTTAATGTAGCTTTAGCAACAACAAAGTTTAAAGTGTTCATTAAAGTCTGACCAGACTGGATCCAAAACCTATCTAAGTGAATAAGAAAGCTGTGCCACACTTCAGCAGTCCACCATCCACGTTTAGACATGGATACACCAGGCCAGGGGCAAGGGAGCACGAGGGATCTGCCTTCCATGGGGATTGAATGCAGGTCACAGCACACTCTTGGGAAACTCACTCCCAGTGTTCCCACCAGGAAAGCTTCACCTCGCACACGCCAGAGGGCACAGCCAGTCTCCCTTCCCCAGCCTGACCCAGGCCAGCAGGGAGCTGTATTTGGGAAATCTGAAGAAACAAGAGCTATCAGCTCAGACACCTGCAGGGTGGTGGTGCCTTGCACATCCATGCAGTGTGGCTGCACACACACGTTCCTTCTCTAACCAGCAAACTCATCAGCACCCTCCCCACCTGCTGGGTGCTGGGTACATCCCCCATCCAGCCCCAAATCCCTTCTCTCTCACGCTGTCACTGTGGGCACCTCCATCGAGGGCAGTGCCATTTACTGCCTCGAATGAGTAATTGTGAGGGAACTTCTTGTGCAGTGGATGGGAGGAACAGGAATCGGGTGGGAGGCTGAGCACATGAGTGACCCTGCCACTGGTGACAGGGTGGCTCTGCCATGTGCTGCACGCTGCTGGGGCAAACATAGAAAATTAACACTCTTCTAAACTGATGAATAGTCTCTGAGCAGGTGAGACACTGCCAACTGTTTTTAAAATAGTGTCCAAAAACTACCATAGCTCTTAAGCAACATGAAGAAATTCTGTAAGATACCTATGTTGAAATATCTAAGATAACTGCGTGACCTGCGAATCTAAAGTAAATGGCAATTTTTTTTATTTTTTTTCCTGTATAAAGTATATATACAATTTTAGTTCTAAATCTAATGGTTTCCAAGTTTGTAAAATTAATGCTACAGTTTTATAAAATAAATCTAAAAAAACATTCATTATCTCACTTAATGAGGACAATGGATTAAAGCAATAATAAAATACTATTTCAGAAGGGCACAACTGAACTAAAACCTTTAGTTTGTTGTCTTTATGTATGTGAAAGCATAGATAGGGTAATCCAAGGCTACAAAATTCAATTTTAAAGTATGCCATATTGAGAATCTGATTTTGTATTTTAACAAATAAGATCAGACTGTAGAAATCTTTACACACTCTGCTGAGGACATAACAGTGTTATTTGAAATGTTATTTGAAATTTTGTTTTTAACAAGACTGCTGATAAAAAATAAATGCAAAAATAGGACAGCCCCAGGCTAGCTGATTTACCTCTATTTTCACTGTAACTGATCTTCCTTTCTCTCACATCAGTGCATCCTGTCTCTGCATTAAAAATGTCAGAATATGTTTTATGAAAACAAGAGTCTCACCTTACTTTAAAGGAAGATTACAGCCTTATGCTAATTACAGCTTCATCACAGAATTAGTTTGGGGTTGAGTTTTTTATTCCCTCAAAAACTTATTGCAATTCAGCAGAAATTATTCCAGAGGAAATGTGGATTTTTAAGTAACATTTTTAGGATTTCTGAAGAGCACCCAGGACAGGAAAGGAGATTTAAAACAATAAGATATTCCAATCCATTTATGGTCAAGTTTAAGTTTTCCCATTCAGAGCTTATTTAAAAGAACTATGTTAATGTTTCAGGATTTGACCTGTTGCATTTTCCTCATTTTCAAATCTGGCAACTAACAAATATTTACATAGTCAAATCTTTCAAAAGAATTTTTTGAAGCTTTGAACTGCATTGTACAAACACATGTCAACAGAGATCAACCTAGATATTTTCTTCCTTCTGCTTTTCAGCTACTGTATAAACTTGTTTGTTCCTTATTTATGAATTCTAGAATAACACTTGCAGGAATGGAAAAAAGCAAGTTAGCAAGATAAATTTCTGAGCAAGTAAAGTATCCAGCAGGAGACAGACACTCCCTTCCATCATTCTTTTCATTGTATAAGGGGTTGTTAACAATTTTTTTTTTTCAGTTTCCCCTGCCATCCAGTTCTTTGTGACTAACTTGCTCAAGTCTTTGTCAGAACTATCTCATCAAGAGAGTTATTTCTCTTCTACTTTCCTCAATGTGTAAGAGGAAGAAGGTTTTCAAAATGTGACAAAATTAAAATAATCTGCAGGATATTTTGCATTCCTACATATGATTAGACTCAAAAGTTTAATGCAGCTCAGTGAAGCCAACAACTATTTGAAATATTTTTCTAACTTTATAGTCATTGCTTTATGCTCACCCTTCAAAAATAAGGACAGTTTACAGCACATGTTCTACAAGAAAGAGCCACGAAAAACAAATAACAAAACAGAGGGAAGATGGAATATAAAGTATAAACTGAGCCCAGACAGTTTACAATTTCAAATCTTGTGACTTGTTATTACATGACCAGTGAGGAGACACCCACTGCCCTGCCCTGCATTTGCCAAGTCATTGCTTCTCACTGCCCAGCCTCTACTCTGCCTTCAGGGGGGAGGTCACAAACTTGTCAGGTCTGGGCTATCAAACTTCCTGACAAGGAGTCAGGACAGAAGAAAGCACCACATTCTGTGATAAATTCCTCCTTCCTGTTGAATTGAAACTACCTTTATTATGAAGAACTTTGACCCACTCAGCCAAGCAGCATTCCCACCTCCTCCTTTGAAAACAAGTACCTTGCCTGAAGGAGCAGCCAGAGGCTAAAGGAGGGATTGACAGGAGAAATAAGGCAAGCACGCCAGGAGGTTGTTTCATGCAAATGTAATAGGAGACTTCCTGGTGCTGTATATTTTCCCTACAAAACCTCCCTGCTTGTTCTCTTCAATTTTCAAACTAATTTCATATATTTTCTACTATACAAATGGCATTATCTGTAAGGCATAAAAGATGAAGGGGATACTTAAAAACACTTACTTGCTCTACAGATTTCATGATATTCAGAAATGCCTCTTGTCTCTTTCATAGACAACTTTAAAAGTGGTAGAATCACTCAAAATTAGAAATGCATTCAAGCTCACTGTTCAAATATTGCTTCTCAAAGATATCTATGTAGTCAACACAAAAAATAACAGGGGATCGAACTACCTCTATCTATTATTCATCTTCCCATGCTGTGGGCCATTCCAGCTCAGCCTCATATCCTTAAAAATGCAAAAGTGTTAAGCTAGAATTATTACCATTTTCCTGTGCAAGGAAATTCAGTGTCTGGGGTCTTCTTGAGAAATACACCCTCAAATATGCTTTACTAACATTTACTTCAAAAACCTTGACACATCTAAAGCTCAGGATCTACACTGGCTAGGAATGAAGATCACACACAAAACCAAAATTAAAAAAACCTCTTGGAATAATTAATATATGTGCAAACAATTTCTTTGTGTTCTAGAACGCTGGGATCTGTAATTTCCACAGATTTCAGTGTCAGAGAAGGCATGAGGAAGCAAATCAGGAATACAGAAAGGACAGAACTTGAAGGTCACTCTAGCATGGACTTAGCATGTTCTGCCACCCCCAATACAGAGAACAGGAACCTGCTGGCTCTGTTCAGCCCAGAGGATGAAGCAGCAGCATTGGGATCATTCCTGACCTGGCTTCCCCATAGCAACTGTTTTCTTTCCTCCCTGGGAAAAGGCCCCTCATACTTCAGACAGTCACCATGGCCAACATTTAGCTTGTAAATACTATGTGTATTTTAATCAGCTTACTTTTTTCAAGTTCCTATAGTTCTTCCCCTACAGAATTAATTTTAGTGGACTTGTAGAGTAAAGCAGGACCAAGAAAGAACATGCCACATTATGGCAGGGTTTCAATAAACAGTTTCTCACTACAAAGCAATAATCAGTTTCTCATTATAATGATGCTCTTCTATTACAGTGCTTAGCCCTATAAAGTCTGACGTGACATATCTGTGGTGGACACTGTTCAACACACAGTCCTTTACTGGCTCCATGAAAGTATCAGAGTGCACTTGGTTTTCCCACATCTGAAGAGCTGACAACATATATCCTGAAAAAAAAGTGAGAATTGTAAATTGTTTTCAATCTAAGCAGCAATAACCTCAAGAGCAAGGCCCAGATTCTTCTTTCTCATTGCTCTCAATTAATTCCTTGGAAGATGACTCCTAAGCTTGGAATAAAAGTATCAAGCTGCATAAGTATGCAATAATTTTTTTTTAAAATGCACAAAAAATGTGCATATTTTTCCATCATAAAAACTAAGCTGTCAGACAGCTGACTTCATTTTCCGCACCTGCTGTATACTTAAATATATTCTTTCTTTTTGTCTGACTGCCTTGAGTCCCTATTTAAGAAAAATTTAATAGAGATAATAGTGTTCATAATCAGAATACAGGTGATATTTTAGCTGAATTCCAATCCACAGCATTGTTTTGTGTTTATTCCTTAATCCCCTCAGAACATTTCCCATCAAGCATTGTGTAGGTTTGGTATTGTAAGGGAGGAGACTGTCAGAGAGCAAGAATGCCTGTTGCAATGCTGATGAATTTGCTCCTACAGAATAAGGAGAAAAATGGAAAAGGAGAGCTAAAATTTATGAGTCAAAAAGCAATATGAGAGTGCACAACTTCCCTGGGAGCACATTTGTTACTTGCCCATTCAGCTACTTTCTTCTGCAAAGCCAGAGCCTGTGGCACAGAGGTAGAGAGAGCCCAGACCTCCCACCAGCGAAGTTTGAGTGCTGAAATACTCGGGGTTGGGCGTGGCTCCTGGGAATGCCCAAACAGCTGCCCTGTGGGAACTGGGAAAGGATGAAAGTTTCTGAAATACGGTGTATAGAGCTGGCATGAAATGCCTTCTCCAGGGACTGCAGTGTCCTTAAGAACTTCTGCAAGCTATTCCAGCTCCCAGCCTCCCTCCTGTGAATAGGAGTCTTGGGATTCAGACTGCTCAGCTCATTTGGGACGGGTTGGCAGTTAAGGACAGAAATAGTGGCACTTCCCTAAGGACAAAAATAGTAGCATTTCCCCTCCACACAACACAGCCTCATGGCTTAAACATCATTCATAAAGCAGGATTGCTGTGACAGAGTTCTACTCAGCTGAGAACATACAAATATTTTGAAGGAAATCATGCACCCTTATAAGTAAGAGCTGAAGGTTCCTTATCTCAGCTGTTGCAATGGAATAGAAAGGAGAACAAGATTTAAATAGGAGGCCTAAATTACAATGAAAAACAGCACAGCTGCTAGGAAATACATTTTAAATGTAAGAATAGTAAAGGACTTTGGGTGATTCAAGGTCGATTAAGGATTCTCATTGCAGAACCTGTTAAATACACACCTGTCAGACACACACAGAAGTACATCCAAAGCTCAGGGCAGAGGCTCTCACTAGACAACTGCTTCAGCTCTGTTTTTCCTACAGTACTTTGGTTTATAGTACCAGAAAGATAATGAAGATAATCATAAGCTCTTCACCATCCTGTGAAGGAATGTGCAGTCTATTGTTTCACCTCTCAACACTGAATGTGCACCTTATTCACCATCCCTTAACTCAAAGCACACAAGCAGTTCCTGAGTAAAAGACCTATGTACATGTCTCTGAAATTGAAACCACTGGATCAAGGTACAGGATTTCTCAAGCAGTTATGAGAATCTCTGTACAGGTCCCACGAGAACTGCTTACACAAAATGTACTAAACTGAGGGGTGTCCAGAAACCTGCAGTCTCATAAATCCAGAAATCTGAATCATATTTTTGAACCTCTATCCTGCCATGGTATTCTGAGGTCCATCATAACTATAAATGCAGTCTATTATACTTAAGAACACACATTCCCACGTCATCCAACTCCAAAGAATCCCTTACCTTTATCTGTAGCACAAAGCTATGATAACAATGGGAACATTTTCCTCCTACAAACTCAAATAATCTAATTCAGTCTCTCTTTCTAATCAATATTTACAAAGTTATTTATAACAAAGGCAACCAAATTATTTAAAACAGAATTAAATGATTCACTCCAACTTGTTTTTTTCCATCTAGTAATACAATTTAGAATTGTTGCCATATTTAGAACACTCTTCTGTTTGCCATTGGAATGAAACATTTCTCTAAAGTTGCTGAGTCTGTTGCTCAGCATATCTAACTGAAAGCAGAAAGAGAATACCCACATTCACTACCAATAAACTGAAAAATATGGAAACAGTTGATCTCTGACTGTTTAATTCACTGTCTTGCTACAGAACTGAGACATTCAAGAGCAAAAATACTGGATAGAACACTTGCACGCCTGTAGCCCAGGAAAGAGTGGGTTTGCATTCTACAGTGTTTTTGAATGAAAATAAGATTAAAAATAAATTTTTTTCTGAGTAAGTAAACTGCTGCACTAGGAAATTGGCTAACTGGGTATTGGGTCATTGATCACCCATGCTAGAAGGGGTATCTTGCCATGGATATGCACAAGACAGGCTTTGAAAGTAGCTACTTCAAATTAGTGTAACTTTGTGCTATTCTCAGCTATGGATTATAATCTCTCATAACAGAGAAACATAGTCAAGTTCTAATTCAATTCCTTTAGTCCAACAGAACAGTGTGAATGACTGCTCAGCACCCTGGGACCTTCAGTTAAGAGATTAAAGGTTCAAATGCTACAGAATTATTTTGAAAGCTTTGTAATGCCAAAGTTCAATTATACTTGAAATTTTCACACATATGAAAGACAAAACTTTAAAATTAAATACCTAAGGACAATAAAAATGAAGTGAGACATAGAAAACTTCAGCTTCTTTTGCACTCTCAAAAATAGTGTAGTATTGAACAATGAAGTTGTGCCAGTATATCAGGACTTTTGATAGATGAAACCCCTTAAAGAAGAATTCAGACACTGGCTTTAGATGCTGCATTTGCCTTAAGCATTTATACTTATTCCTACAAGAGTTCTTTTCTTAAACTATATTTTCCCAGTGGACCAGAAAATAAAACTCACCTGCTTAAACTTCTTCAGTCTTCTCTTTCAGTTGATATAAAAATCTGTCCTATATTTCTGCATTTCCAATTTGCTTCATGATTGTTTTTATCAACTAACTCCCTCATCTGCATGAATAGTCTTGAGATTGTTTTTTGTCACATATTGTTTGCATTCACAATTAGCTTGACACTGAAATTAATACAAAAATAACATTCTGCCCACCACATGCAGCTACAGACTCAAGTTTCCCTGTATTTACACACACTTTAATCATAAGACTTCTTTCCTTCGTTTGAGTGAAGGACTAGAAACTTGAGTATCAGAGGGAAAGATAAAATTAATGATCTAATTTGGGCTTCCACTTATACCTCTGTAAGTCAAGAGTAATTCCATTGACTTGAGTGGAATAACTAGCAACAAGATTCACTAAATGCTTCTGGATTTTCTCCTTCCAAGACAGACAAATGAATAAAGTTACTTTTAACCTTCTCCAGAGACACGTCCTGATCCTGAGTGCCTTACTGGATTTGTTCACACAAGCATCCATCAGCTACACTGATTTACCAAGGTTTTTAAAAGCAGTAAAGAAACCCAAGCACAAAGAGCTGTTCTATGTCTATTTGAGTTAGGCAACCTATGAAATTTAATAGATCTGGTGAATTATCAGGTAAACTATTTAAGGAATACAAAGGCATTTAAAATACTAACCAAATTCTTTGCACAGATGTCTCCAAGGTCTAAGATGGAGTACACAAAACCAAACACTTATGAAATGTTTTCTTTGAAGTAAAATGATAATTCAAAGGTGCCAGACCACTTTGACTGCATTAGACAGAGAACTAAGGTGACCAGCACATTCTACTGATAGGAAGGCTGACAATGCAAAGATGCCTTTGCCCAAGTAATCTTTCCAGGCCAGATACTCAGTGTCTTCTCATCAGTGATTTTGTTGGTCAATCAATAGTTTCACTGACAGGAGAGAAGCATCTCCAAGTTGCTTCTGGTAAAGATTCATTCCTGAGGGTTTATATTATTTAGGAAACTGGCTGTACACACTGAACATATAAATCAAGTTTGCCTTTGGTGCTAACACAGCCTAAAAAGAACATTTTCTAGTTTTCTTTGAATATGTAAGTAGAAAAAGCACTCAACAGATTCATATAGTCTGACAACTTTGAACCTTTTCAGATTAACAAAAGAAGGGGAAAAACAAATATATTAATATTTGCAACCAAAGTTTCTATAGATTAGAATGTATTTTATAATTGCCAGTCATGAACTGCAGCAGCAAAACCAAAGACAAACAGGACACCTCTCAATGTAGTATTTAGCTCTGCTTCCATAAATCTTCTGTTTCTCTCATCACAACTTGGGACTTGAACATCATCCTTAAATAAAGCAAATAACTCAATGGCTCCTACCTGATATAGCTGGTAAGACTCCAGACTGTAATACTGCTGTTCCCTAAAGAAAACAGAAAATTTTAGAATGAAAAAATCTTTAAAAGAAGTAGAAATTTGAAAAAATATAGGAAGTATATAAAAGTAGAAGGGAGGGGAAGAAAGCAGAAACATGGCCAAGATTTCATTTTTCAAAGAGAAAAGGCATCCCACAGCATTTCAGAAAGTATTAGATTATACATGACAAAGGTGAAAAAATGAAAACAGAAGTTTGATGTGTGAAATTACATCAGATGTAGGACATTGTTAAGGTATCATTGAAATTATAGGAAGAACAACAAGAATCAGCTTTAATTAGACAAACAAATGATCCTGAGATAATAACAAAAATAAATCCAGTCTTTTGTTATTAAGTGATTTTTTCGGTCATTAAGATTGTCCTAATTTTCATTTCAGTACATCATACTCCATTATTTCTGCAACTCTGAGGCCTCCTGCTGTAATCATCTGTAAGGCAGAGACTTCACTAGCAGTGGCAGCTGCAAAGGCAACTCAACAGAAAGCACAGTAGAGAACAGTTTAAAAGCTACCTTTCATAATTCTACAAAACACAGCAAAACATGTTTTTGCCTGTAGGAGAACCTTTTAAAATTATTATGGCATAATGTACAAACGTAAGTGCATGCTTTTCAAACGAAGAGCATAATACATGTCTCAACCTACCCTGTGATTACATCAAAGGAGAAAAGGGGTGAATGACCTCACTCCAATCATATGTTTTGTTACGCCTGCTGTGATACTCAGACAGAAACCAACAGCATTGGTGTTTTAAGGCCTGCATGTCTGACAGTATTGCTTATAAATGTAAGTTAAATATCCTTCTAACATATAATCTTTTATCTGTGGCCCAGGAGCTGAGTATGTGGTTCCAGCCACCCCACCACTACAACACCCACGGTGTGTGGATATGCACCACTCGTGTGTCACACATCATGAGCTGCATGGCCAGGGCTATTTTAGCTCGGGTAGTGATCTGACAGCAGCCAGATGGCATTCATTTTTTATGTTCTGCTTCCAAATACCTTGGGTAGAGTTCAATGATAGATGTTAGGAGAAGCCACTGGTTTGATATGCTGGGTCATTACTCATAGATTAGCTTGGTTGCCCTAAAGAGCTAAATAGAACCTAAGCCTGGCATTCATTTCTGTGTGTACAAATAACCAGCAAGGCACAGAATCCTTTTCACAATCAAAATGGGATTTTCTTTTCCCTCTTCTGTGTATATTTGGAATATCTTTGCCTTTCATTCACCATTTTTTTAAAGATTCATTTTATTTTATTCAGACTTTCATTTATTTTATATTTCATGAAATATGATTGATCACACCAGGTCTCAATAAAAATAAAATCAGCAGTTAAAAATACTGTCCCATATGAAGAACAACAGGCCCACCTGTCTATATAATTTTTCAGTGATTACACACCTCATCCTGTTCTGGTTCAGCTTATGGGAGCTTTAGTCTTTGGGCCCAAGATCAGCCCAGAAAGTCCAGATCATGTCATATAAGCTCCACAGCAAAGAGCAAAGATATTGTACTGTACAGTTTCCTGGCTATAGAAGAAGTTTTGCCAGATTCATAGTGACAAAAAGCACCAGAACAGCTTTGCACCTCCTTGGCGTAAAAAGGAGCCAGAAGCTTGCAAGTTAGGTGGACAGGGGAAAAAAGGAAAATATTGTCTAAAAATGAATTCTTGCTGTTACTGGCTATGACAGATAGCTCTTCAATATAAACGAAGCATTTTCACAGAGCCAAAATATTTTTGTTTCCTATTTTGCTTCCTAAAAAGGAGGAAACTCCACTTCCAAGAAAAAGTAGACTAGTTTCTGTAAGTTTTAATGCTGAGCAGGGCTCCATCATCACTGGCAAGAGGAATGAAATGCCAGTCACCTGATAACCATGTCAACATTTCAGACACACCTCATCAGCCACAGCTTATGTAATTCCCTTTGTGTATCTTTAGAAAGAAAGCTTTTCTTTCAGCTCATCTAAGTTTGGCAGCTTTTTATAGCTCCATTATTCTGTGCCTACTGAGAGTTAGAGTCCTCAACACAGCAAAGATGAACCTCTTGGAGCAGGTCCAGAGGATGATGGAAGGAGCCCCTCACCTTTGAGGAAAAGCTGAGAGAATTGTGGTTGTTCAGTTTGGAAAAGAGAAGGCTCTGGGAAGACCTTAGAGCAGCTCTTCAATACTTAAAGGGCATTATAAGAAAGATGGGGGCAGACTTTTTAGCAGACCCTGTTGTGATAGGACAAAGGATTATGGTTTTAAAATACAAGTGGGTAGATTTAGACTGGATAAGGAATAAATTTTTTACTATGAGGGTGGTGAATCACTGGTACAGGTCACCCAGAGAATTGTGGATCCCCCATCCCTGAAAACATTCAGGATTAGGCTGTGTGGGACTCTGAGCAGCCTGACCAAGTGGAAAGTGTCCCTACTCACTGCAGAAGTGTTGAACTAGGTGACCCTTAAAAGTCCCTTCCAGCACAAAATAGTCTATGCTTTTTAGGTCTCTTTTGCTTTAGTCTAAGCACAAATAAGAAGTTTTGCCCCAGTCTGAGTCCTCAGGATGGAAAAAGAAAGGCTCAGCTTAAATGAGAGGCTCACAGATTCTTCTTGTTATGAAACAGGACTTTGTACTTGACAGTAATAGAAGCAAATATTTGCAATGTGAGATTTTTCTTCTGCACATACCAAAAATGCACTCATAAACAGAGGCTTGATTGCAGCATTGGTGAAATGCTTAGTTTTCGCAGAGGAGATGATCTAGATTGTTTTTTCTCGTCTCCTTTATTTTAAAGCTATTATGTAGTAACAAGACTACACAAAACATCCAGTTTCTCAAGAGAAAACCATGAAAATAGTGACTCAAAATCCCTGAGTCCCTGAAAAGCAGAAACTGTGAAGCAGACTTCTCCAACAATGAAAAAACCACTCTCCTGCCTGCTGTGTGTAGCTGGTGGAAGGTCGTCACAACTCTCTGACTGCTTCACATAGTTTGTGTGTAGAGGGAGGCAGCAGATTACAGTCACATAATATAGTTTATGACAAGAAACTCGAACTGTCAGAAACTTCATAAAGGAGCAAAGGACTCAATGAGAAATACAGAATAAAGATTTTGAAATCAGCATCACAAAGAAAAGTTTAAAGTGTTTTTAGAAAACCGAAGAGAAAAAGTATTGATTGTGCCCAAAGTTATGCAAAGCTCAGATATTTCAGCAAAAAGGAACCAGTCCCTAATGAAACTCACAGTTAAAGTACTTTCCTTGTAAGGATTAAACACTATGACTTATTCTATTATTCTGAATCACAGTAAAGTTTAAAACCTGAATGCTTAGCCTGCCACAAGAAAAATAAAGTTCCCAGGAAAGGTCAATAAGTAACAGGCACATGGAGCAGCCTTGATGGGCTGTTTCGCCCTGCCCAGCAGTTGATCATGTTAAGAACAAAAGATACAAAATTATTAAACTCTATGATCCTTCTTAACAACTCCAAATGAAACAAACTCCTGCCCATAGCACGCTTCAGGTGCAGGGCTCAAATTTCAGCCCCAAACTCCCAACTACTCAGCTTCATCTGTCACAAGCCAACTGCCTCCCTACAGAAAGATTGCTGCAGTCAGTTCAGAAACATCTCCACTTGCTCAGCCAAGCCCAAACATCAGCTATTTTATGAGGCATGAAGCTGGCAACTTCAGTGGCACTGGCAAGCCATGGGCTGTGCCACATTAAAATACACCCCTTAAAACCTGTGGGATAATCAAGCTCCACTCATCTACAAGTTACAGGCCTTTTTTAAACAACAAGAGGTGAGATACAACCAAAAATTTTGTTTAATTCTAGTCCAGATTTGTGTTGCCATCTTCTCTCTCTCGAGTTTTTTACAGAGGCCTCTGCAGTTGCAATTCTTACATGCTTCTGTTGAGAGGTGTCTCCTGCTTCTTGCTCTGCACTTCCCAGTTGCCTGCAGCTGGGAGCCACTTGCCACACAACCCAGAACACAACCATTGGCATCAGAATGTGATCACTACTCCCAAAAATGACACAACTTGCCTTTAGTGTATTCTGAAGCTATCCATTTATGGGAGAGAAAGAAAAGCTGGACTGAGTTCCCTACCACGAAAGCCAGTGCCTGGATCCATCTGCCAGACAGCAGAAATTCCAATGGGGGAGTCTCAGTTGCAACACTGAAGGGTCAAATTTCAAGCTCTGCTACTGACAATATATGAGCCCATGGGGAAGCTGACACAGCAACGAGGCACATGAGTTGCTCTTGTCTTTTGCTTTTCAAAACCAGACCTAGAATTACTACAGGCTGGCCAGTCACACTAGGAGTGTGCTGAACAACTGGACTAATGCAATTACATGGTCACATGCCAGTTTTTCCATGGGACATCTGTCTTATTCACTGCACAAGAGGGACACGTGTAGGTACAGTCAAGATGCCATGAGCAACTGTAAATCTGTCAATTCCTTAACAGTGAGAAGCTTAACTTTTCAACCTAAACAACATCCTTTTAACATCACACACATATCTCATTGTGCACAGAAGTTTTGAGAGAGAACTCTGGAGGAAGCAGCTGTGCAGTACCATCCAAGGCTTATGAAATACCTGCTGTAAACACACCAGTGATGTTTGTGTCTGCCTTCAGGCATTGCTACAAGCCAAGCTTACAACCTTGCTAGACAAAAAAAAATAAGTCAGGAGAATGTACAGCTGGCCCAAAGCAATAACACTCACTCCAAATTAATAGTAAAGTCTGAAGGCACACAACACCAAACCCTCCTAAACTTTCCTAACACCAATATCAGCTAGACAGCTTGTGATTACAGAGACATCCCCAAAACTACAAGTTATAATATATAAATAAAATAAAGACATTCTGCCATCTCCATCAAACTGAGGGTTTGGGTTTGTCTTACCATTTCTTACTAATTTGATACTGTTTGAGTTTCTTACGGTTCCTCAAAGATTGGTATGAGGGCTCCAGATCAGACAAAATTATTGAATACTTTTGTGAATTTGAGGGTCACTCCTGCTAAATCACAGGTAAAATTCAGAACCACTGGTTTATGTGCAGGTAGCAGCCCTTCATTATTTCAGAGAGATTTTGTAGGGATAAATATAGTGACAGTCTGCATAGAGAGAGACTGCAGCAGCAGACCCTCTGGGGAAAGCTGTATAAGAAATTCAAATGGAAAGATGGACACTAGTGATTATGACTATTGCTGAGGAGATGAGCTCATCTGCACTTCTGAACAGACCTCACAGGACAAAGACACTGAAGTACTGAGAACATGTCACTGCTGGTTCATGGTACAGGAGGACTTTTCCCAGCAGGAGCCCAGGACTAGGCTGAAGAACTTCACCAGCCAGAGGAAATGGCTAAGCCAGACATAGCAAATTGCCTCTGAAACTAATTTTAATCCAATGTATTTGATAAACATGTCCAGAATGGTGGAGGAGTTAGAAGATGGGAACTAAAAACGATCCTTCATGAAAAATAAAAACACCATATGCAAATGTCACAGGCCATATTCCTCGAACTTAACAACAGGGTCACAGCATCTCCTGATTTCAGAGCACAGAACCCTGAACAATTACACCTGTGAATTGATGCTAGGTACATAATACAGTGTATTAACATCAGCCTTCACTGCCTCATCTTCCACCAAGTATCCCATGATAACCATTCTGCCATTCAGGACATTAAGGACTCCTTACACAATTGCCATTAAAATAAACCACACTCAGCTCAGAAATGATAAATGCTTTCTCTCCAACTGCCAGATCTAAGAATGAAGGGAAATACCATGATATAATCTGAAGTTCAGAATGTCATATACTCTTAGGGCCAAAATAAAGACAACCAATTCTTCCATGTAATTAGAATCATCTACATTTTTCCCCCCAACTCGTCAGCTGAGCTGTCCTGATTTACAGTAGCAGATGATGTTCTGTAGTTTTATGAAAAGGAACAATTTTTAATTAAAGCATTAAGACACACAGCAGATTTTCTGATTTAAAACAGTGTTTTCAGGTTTTTAGAAATGTTTTTATAGAAACATTACATTCCCTTTTCCCTTCCCAGACCCTTGTTCTGCTCAGCTCCTGTTAAGCCACCTCTCCTAAGGTACAGACCGAAACTCCCACTGCAGTGCTCATGCACAGGAGCTCAAACACACATTTTTTCCAGACTGTTGAAGATCCAGCAGTGCCCCCACAGCATTGCTTTAGCCAGTCCCATTTCCACAGGTGAACACGAGTGCTCTTCCTCAGCTTGCAGCTGAATCACAGTGAACACAGTAGCTTTAGCCATGCAAAGAGAAGCTGCATTTCTCTTTTAGAAGTCTCAAGACCTTTATAGAGAGATGTTTATGAACAATAAAAATAAATATTAATAGGTTATACATTTGTATTCTTACAGAAATACAGTAAAATGACAGGTCTTTGTACCTGCAGCTGTATTTTAACATGAAAGATTATTTTAAATCTAATTCAGTGCGGATAACTGGAGGGAAAAAAACCTTTCCTCTTTTTTGTAAAAAAAAGTATTTGTTTTTAAGAGACTGGCACTTCTGTAGTCTTGTCAAGTGCAAAGGAAACATAGTAATGTACCCAAAGTCAAAGAGGCTTCAATTCCATGTAGTCTGGTTCCTATTTCATATATCCCAAATTCCAACAGGGGGTAGCATTACACTTCTGCAATAACATTTGATATTTAGAATACACTCAGTTTCCCCACATTTGATAATCTGAGATTCCTTGTACAATAGATCTGTTAATTTCCATTCATTCTGCACCCAACGAAAATTGCACAAGGCAGAGACTCCAGCAAAACTCCCCTAATGGTGAAAGTGAGGCTCAGATGGGCCCAAACAGGAATGAAAAACAGCACATTTGACTGCTCTCCAAACAAGCAGTGTGTGTTTCTCAGCTCATTCTTCTTGCTCAGCACATCACATAAACGGGAGAGGCAAAGTGCCCGCGGATGGGATGCAACACCTCACATGATCCACTTCCTTTGCATTTTAAAGTTCACAAGACTAACTGTGCTCCCACTGAGCATCTCAGTCCTGCAGAAATACCTGTGAAAACTTGACCAACTGAAGTGCTGTGGTACATCTTCTCAGAACAGCACAGCCCAGTAGAAACCACAGAGTTCTGAGTCAAAGCATTTACCCATTTCAAGATTGGCAAAGTGAACACAAAAGTATTACAGAGCAGGAAGCTTGGAGAGTGAAAACAAATAAGAAGGATCATTATTAAAGTATGGACCAATGCACACATGTACTCACAAAGGAATTCAGATGGTCCTGCCCTCCTGCTTAGCAAAGCAGCAATTTATGGAAAATCTACACACAAAAGTGCATGAAGAATCCCTTTTACTCAAGTTCCTGCTTTCAACAAGATTTAAAATCCAATTCAGCTATTCAGGAAGAAAAGGGTTCCCTTTTTGCAAATAGAGTTCAACTACAACTCTACAGCTGAAGTGACAGACAGTAAATAGAGAAAGACTCGAATGAAAACATTTCAAAAGCTAGCAAAGTGAAATCTCAGATCTTAGAGACAAATTAAACCTGCCTCTGTGGGTTCTTAGAGATGGAGAAAGTTTATGTTAAGCTTTAATTACCGTTTTGAAACATTCACCTGGGGACTGCCCTAAGTGAAGTCTTTTCCTTCCTCCACTTCCCCCAAAGACTGTTGTTCCACAGCGTGAGCTTAGCTTCTGCTGGCACTAAAAATACACTTGTGCCTGTTTTGTAGCTGATGGAGCTATGCCAATTTACATTAGACTAGTTACTTGATTCCTTCCTTCCAGTCCATTCCACATAAAGACACAGAGAAAAGAATCCTTGTTATAACCTGTGCATCCTGTTCCACAGAGAGAGAACTAGAGTGGGCTTAATTATGGGCTTATGAAGAATAAAAATGAAAGCCTTGCAATATGATCTTCACATTAATTTTCCTCCTTTTCCAACCTCATATTTGAAGCTATAGTTAATCAACTTCTTCCAGAAAAAAAATTATCAACAAAATAATCAGTGATCATCAGTAGAAAGAAATGGATGGAAGTAGAAGGACAAATAAGGGAGAAAAAGCTCAAAATAGTAAAATTAAGACCAGTGTTTTTCTTTATCCCTGGCCTATCACTGAAATTATGGTTTGTCAAAAGTAATGAAACTATAATTAAGCTGCACAGCTTCAAAAGATACAGCTACTTAACTATGCATGGGGGCTGCTCCCAGGCTTCTTCTGTATCATAGAGCAAGTGCTACAAATTATTAGGCACAATTATATCTGTAGGTTTTTTCCAAAACCTCCTATAGTAGTTCTCTCTATAGCACGTGTGTTCTGCTTGGCTTTGTGTCTCAAGGAATGAGATGAATCGGCAAACTTCACCTGGAAAAGTCTTCTTTGGGCTACAGGGGATTCAAGTATACAGTTACTAGCCCCAATATAGCCCACTTAGCACTTCTGTGTCCTTCTAATAAACCAGATCTGGAAAAGGTTTATATTTCCTTAATATTTTCCAGGCTCAAATTTCTAGTACATTCAAAATTGCTTCCAATCAGCATTGAATTAGCAGAGGATTCCACAGAATCCAGACTACTGCAAAGGATGTGGCTAGGGGAGAGGGAACACAGCCAGAGTTCGTGTCCCCCTGATTCCCAGCTGTTGAAACAGTCATTTTAGTTGACTGACAGCTGGCTGCTGCACTTTGTCCTGTGAATAGCCCGATGTCCTCATGTGACAAGACTTAGGAGCACAAAGTCAGCTTTAAAGCCTCTTTTCCATCTACCTTTCTGACTCATGTGGGATTGAACTGCTGCAGAGAAAGTCACAAGGTCTGCTTGCTTTCATTTACCTTGCTTTCAGAAAAAAAAATCATGGAAAGACATAAAAGATAACTCCAAGGAATACATAGCAGCAGAGCTGGCATGCAGTAAAGGCATTTTACTGTAGCCTAGAAGCTCTATATAAGACTGGTATTCACTCCCCCCATCCTGGCTTTCATTTATCATGTGAATCACACTTATTTTGACCTTAACATCCTCATCCCACCTGAGGAAGCTCAGTCTAACTTCTAGACACACACACAAATTTTGTATTGTTATACTGATGCATCAAATGTCCCTGGAGCTGAACCACAAGGGAAGAAAAAACAACAGTAGCTCCAGATAACATTTTTGCCTACACCTCTGTCCTACACTCACGGGTTGAATTACTGGCTGAAGTATGATAGATTTTCAAGGCACAAAATGTTGTTACACTAGCAGGGATGGCCAGAATGCATCCCTGAAGTCCTTCCCTCTGCAGTGTCATTTAGGAATGAAACAGAAGAGTTTGTGTGCAACTGGTAAAAAGCTTTTTTTCACACTTTGAAAAGGATTTATTCAGTTGGTCAAGTGCAGCAATTTTGCCACTTCACTGTGTCACCTTGGTTCTTACTAAGAGTTCCTAAATTTCAAAGCTAAGTTTAGCCAGAACCAAGGGAACTCAACTGGGTCAATTGCAGACCTAAAACACTGCTCAGAAGTTCCCTGTGAGTCATCTGTTTTCACACCTCTTACTGGGGAAAAGCTGAGTTTTACCTAATCCCTGTTTGGGCAAAATGGCTTTTGATCTAACAGAAAAATTGCATCCAAAAATATTTTCAAAATTATGTTTTATGCAATATATCTCCTCATGAGGATTTTAGAAAAGAATATATTAAGAAAACATAATACCATTAGGGGATTTTTCCTCCCTCTGTTGTTACAACTTGGCTTGAAGTTCAGGCATATCTTTAAGCATGTTCTTGATACCTTGCTCCTTTCTAACTGCTAAAAAAATTGCTCAGCCCTCAGGCTAATTCCATTCTTAGAAAGAACTGATCTTCAACTGCCACATCCTCAGTCACAGACTTCCTGAATCAATTCACTGTAAGGGCTCCTGTATTCATAACTTCTGTCCAGTAACTGCAGTTCTTGAAAGACATCATTCTTCAAGCTCAAATTCACTCACATAAAAAAATCTCTTTAAATAACTTATTCAGTGCCACTGTTTTGTGGCCTTTCATTAAATAGAAAGTGGCTTACAACTATTTGTTGAAGTTATAAAAATTAGTGATAGACTTGCCACCATGTTAAAAGAAAAATTGTGGAGCAGCTGTCCCATCCTGGCAGGTTCATTTTCTCCTTTAGCAACTCCCACTAATGACTTTCTTTGTGTCCACACTTCTCTTAAAAGGCAAACAAACTTTCTGTCTCTCACTGCCATATGGACAACATTGCATTTGTTATCACCTTTAGCACTTGGACAGAATTTTCAACATCCAAAGTCCCATAGAAACACAATCCTATCAGTCCTGACAATAGCCTTGGGAAGAAAATACAGATATCACAGAGTGAGGTAAGCTGGTCAGAGCCACAATAAAACCCTAACACAAAATTCCTGTATCAGTCCAAATCCCAAGCTTCTTACCTCTCTTTATAAAAAGTGAGAGAGTGCTCAAAACACCACTTTGCCATCACAAACTCCTGCCAAGAGTCTGTCTGCTATTGACAATCAGCTTTATAGCACAATGGGCAGGTTTTAAAAATGCATTCAACACTAAGCCAGGCAGAGCAAGAACAGCAGTTTAGTATGGATTCCTTCTGTGTTCCCTGAGGTCCAGAGCAGTCAATTCCACTCTTCTACTATTGGACAGGGTTTGAGATCTGCCTGTTTTAGATATCAAAAATCCATCTTATTTGTTTTAACTCTCGTGCAACCCAAATCTCTAAGGAAGTGAACACTTCAGCTACACTGATTTCAGTGGCCTTGCTTCTAGAAGTGTCAGAGGAAAGGAGCTGAAATCTGCACAAGGCATCTGCTGAACTCTGTGTGACGTTTTGGTCAGAACTGCACAATTGCATGAGAGGTAAATTTGACAGTCTAATCTTCCTCATGGAGTTTTAAAGAATTCCCTCTCCTTTCTCCTCTAGACTATTTCCCTTGCACTTCAGCAGATGCATGCAGAACTCTGCATAACAAAGAAATACATAAAATCTCAAGGAACTTTTAAAACAGTCCATCCTGAAAACTGGAGGGCAATTTTGTATCAGAATGGCTTATGCACATTTACTGCCTTCTTTGCCTATGGGAAGCATTCATTCAGTTCTGAACATATAAATATATTTCAGTGATTCATCCCTCAAATTGGTTTCAGTATAATGAAACCACAGAGCAGGTTCAATGGAATAGGTAATAAACCATTTTCTATTCAATAGATTTGTTGCTACATATTTTCATGCTAACAAATGCCAAAATTGAATTACCCGTATGAAGATGTTGTTACCTTATTATTAAATTTCACAAACATAATAGCTGGAAAAATTATTTGCTCTTTATGATTAAAGCAATGAAACTTGGAACAGGGTCGAATATGACAAACAGTAAGGACTTGCCTACACCACAACACAACTCATACCCTCAGACATAATCTCATTACAAGTAACTACAAGTCACTGTAATTCCACTGACATATTATCAGCCAGACTGAAAGTAATTCCATGGATATCTTTAAGTAATAAAAATATTGGGAATCTTGAATTACCAAAACTAATTCCACTCCTATGTCTTGCCCTGAGTTGTGGACGAGTTTAAGCACAATTTGTATAATTTTACTGGAACACATTTCACCCTTCTAATTTGCATACTTCCAGTTTTAAGTGGCTCTGTCAAAAAAAAGTTGGTTGGAAAGGTCAAATCCCTACTGAGCATCTATTTTCAGTCCTCTCATCTACTCACAGTGAGCTGCTGTCAGCCCTCCAGACATCCCATCCAAATGATTGCTATCCTACTGACACTCGCCAATTCCTTCTGAGCCATGCAATTACTTTGATATCGCTGACTGCTAATCAAAACAAAATATTTCCTGCATAGTCTTTTTAATGTACAATCTTAAAAGTAGAATGTTGGCAGACATTACAAACATTTTTCAGAAATGCAAGTAAAGGAATTTAGGTTTTTTGATAGTAACTTTGCTTATGATCTTCCAGAAGGAGATAAACCATATGGGAATCAAACTTGGGAATCTTAATCCAGGGCTTCTACTGGAGTTATTAGCTTCTCCTGAGTTCAGCTCCATCTAATCTATGCTTTCCTTGTATCTTTTTGTATTTTCTTCCTCTGCAGGTGAATTTTCCGTTCTCCCTTTTAGAAAATGAAGATAGAAAGTGTCTGCTAATACTTTGTAGGATTCTGTTGAATTTTTCCAGAAAGAAATGGACTTTTATTTAAGGGGGCAGGGGGGAAGAAAGAGAAAAAAAGCCTTCCGTTTTCTCATTTTGGCCACATTCCAAGCAATCTCAAGAGTCTCCTTTACAGCCTCATCAAAACCAGAAACCCCACAAACCCTACATTCCAAAGGGAATAATTTTTTCCAGCTTTTATTATCTGACAACTACTCCTTCAAAGCATTCCTTTCTTTCTCTTCAGAAAAGCTACTGCTCCCAACAGAGGAAGAAGAAGCCATCAGTATTAGTAATAATAACAGCTATTAGCCAGCTTGATTGTATTTAGGAGAGGAAGCCAATTTTCCCATTTGTTCATTGTGATGGGGATAGAAGGTCAATACTGTGGTTTATCAATATCTCCATGGCTCTCTGACAGAAAAGCAATCCAGCAACACTTGTGTTTGGTACAGAAGAATGAATTCTGCTGAGTTACATTGTCTGCATTCTCTTGTGTAAGGAAAGATGCTCTCTTCTCCTGACATTGTTATAATTTCACTTACCAGTGCTTCTGTGGCAGGCACTTCTTTTCCCATTACAGACCACAGGCTGTCTGTTCCCCTTAGTGCCAGATCCCAGTAAGTGCCAACTCTAATTATTCTGAATTTCATTAAAACCTTTATTTTTTGCACAAAAGTTGTGAGGATTCTTTCGTGATAGATGGAGAGTACCTTGAGTACATTTTTTTAGATAAAAGATAAGGTAGCCTCCTATAGGGCAGAAAGCAGGTCAGATCTGCACTGCTCTGGTGGGGTTGGAATGTCTCATGTGTTACTGTGACCTCTCAAATCCAGATTCTTACCCATTAAGTGACCTCCTCCATGCAAACCTTCAGAAGACCCAGGTCAGTTATATGAGCCTTTACCAGCAACAGCAATGGAAAAGGAAGCTGGGTCTCTTCTTGATCACTTGGGAGTGCAGCCTGTTGCCAAGAAGTATTATAATGCTGTAAAAATTAACTGGTGAACTGGGAAGAGAAAAAAAGTCTTCCTTCCCTGCAAGCTGATGATAAGCCATATCTCTACACAGTGCATAAGGAGACCTGGATGGGAGTTGAGATCAAGAGGATGGAGATCACCTCTACCATAGATTTGGGCTCCTGGCCAAAACTACAAAGGGGAAAACAAAACAAATCTAGCTCTAAAGCCTGATACTGCATCCACCTGTTTTATGCCACTTTTCTCTGTCAGCTTCAACTGGAGAACATCTTTGATCTGCACAGCACTGGGTGCTTTTGTCAGCATAACCAGCTCCAGAAATGACTTGCATTTCACTGTAAAGAGCAGCAACGATCATGGGTTTCTTCTGTTTCAGAAAGATGTTGTGCGAAAATTGGTGGGTTTTAAGATGCTTTTGAATCTCTGAAAAGTCTGAAGAATAACACCGCTTTATCATAAACATTTCAGAGCCTTCAGAGCCTTTTACAACAATGGCAACATAAGTAAAATGCCAGATGGCCAAACCATTGTCCACTGCAGACACGTCATTTAGTGGTGATACATGTGATGCAAGATGCACATCACTGCTGGTTCATGTATCACAATCAGGACTCATACAAAAACAACTGGAATTAAATCTTGAAAGAAAAGAGAGCAAAAGCAAGTTTTCTAATTCATGCAAAAAGTCAGCAAGACCCAGATACAGGAACCTCACAAATACATCATTCAGGTCAATAATGACAACTGACTTCCAAGCTCCTCTGAGGTGCAAACTGCTCCTGTTATAGTTCTGACAGTGCCCAACTGCCCAGAGCTCTGAGATTAGAGCAGAAATACAAGCAGCTACAGTGCTGTAGAAGATGACAAATGCATCCTTCTCAGCTGAGAATTTAGACAGCTTGTAGCTTTTTTAAAGGTGGGAGTAAGCATAAAATGTTACAGCACCACACATCAATACTGTAAAAAAAATCTTTGAAAAGAGATGTAAAAGATGTGCAATTACAAATAATCATGTTCCTTACACTCTCAGAGAAAGCATGGAAATAAACACAGTACGAGATAAACACATAAGGTTTTCAGTCTCCTGGGGAAAGAGGAAATGACTTCCAACAGAAAAAAATAAGCTAAATTAAGGTTGTAGATAACAGTACATTATGATTTCTTTAGTATCTGTTTTAGTACTACATTATAAAAGTACTTGATTGAAAGCCAAAAAAATTTAAAACATTCTCAGTTACACAGATATGGCCATGTAGTCATGCAGCTGCCATTTCTTGAATTTCACCACACAAGTTAACACCTTACAGACCTTCTCTTTCATCACTTTCAAAAGCAGCATCTACAATGAAAGGAGACACACCAGCTAACTCCAGGGTTAAGGGTTTTGTATGGGATTTGGAAAACCAAGGCTGTATTCCCAACGTAGCTACAGGCTGCTCATGACCCTGGTAAAATTAGTCCAGGTAAGACAGCAAAAGAGACCTCAGTGCAGGATGTTCTTTGGAGTTCAAGCCCCTTGAAGACACATCAGCTGTGCTTTTCCCAAGCTTAGTCTCTCCCTGGTCTGCAATGCACAAGGGACACACAGATATTCACAGGCTCTCTAGAACACAAAGACTCTGCACTCAACCAAGGCTGCAGGTGATTAACCAGCTCTGAAAGGGGGATGTGGTGCTGCATGATTAAATACAGCAGCAAGAGCCTGCTCAAGGATCACAGCACAGGCATGCACATGCCTTCCTGTGGAGTTGTAATGCAAAATGAAGCAGTTTCAACAGGACAGTATAAAAGAGTTAAATATCCTATCACCTAGCCAAACCAACTCCCCATTCAATTGAGATCCACATGCCCTTCAAGGCAGGGGCCAGTTCTCCCTATATTCTGTAGGGAAGGGTTCTCAGCCCCTCAGTGTGGTGGATCCCGCTGCCTGACAAGACTCCTAAACTCTTTTATCCATCATAACCACAACATTTCTGTATTTCCACTTACTACAGATATGCTGGGAGATTCAAAGTTTGAGGCATAGAGCGCTCCTGCACTGTGGTAGCTGGAGCTATACAAGTACCTCACGGAGGGTTTGGGTAGGCTAGCTCCTAATTTGGGACCATACTGTCCCCAGGGAGGTTTTGGTTATTTTAAAATCATCAACCAAAGTAGGTGGCTGAATACCAATAGAGGTTGATGACAACAGCCACACACAAGCTGACAATTTCTTTTCCCTTCTATCATAGCAAATCAACTACCAAAGCAGTACTCGTGACTATATTTCTACATAAATAAGAACTCCCACTGACATAAATATGAGTTTAGCGTGAGCTAGACAAATATAAATGTAATTCCTACTAATAGGCACATTTGGAGCTGTCAACAGTGATTTGAGTATAACACAAAGTAGCATGAAGAGACAGACATAAACATTCCATATTAATTCATCTTGCAAGAACAAGAAGGTCAGGGGACAAAAAGCAAGACAAAACTAAACCCAGTACTTGTCAGATGGAAAAGGACAAAACCAGTTGGAAAATAATTTTATTTTTCAGACTTCTAAGAAAATTTACAAACAAGTGGTGTAAAAAAAAAGGAACACCCTATAAAAAAAGTTGACATTTGTCAAACTATAGCATCAAAGGAAGTTACAGAGCAACAAGCATACAATGAAATTCTATTCATCAAATTAGTATTAGTTAAGTAGTTAAAAATGTAATAAGTCTAATAATAAATCTCTTCAGCTTACTCAGAAATTGTAACAATCAACTCTGAGCTTAAATTATACTTACAATAGACAATGAATTCATCTCTGCAATCATCTACAGCACTGAAATCACCTAGGTCAAATTACATAGCAAAGGCACATCCTGGGAAGTGTGTAAGGACATCTTGAGCACAGCACAATTACGTACAACAGAAAGCAAATCACCCTGCATGCTCGCTTCTTAGTCCCCAATGTCTAATATGAAATATACAAATAATAAAAGCAATATTTAGTAACTCTTTTCATGCTGGTTCTATTCTTCATGCAGAGTGACAGAAAGGCTTCCTTGCCCTATTTTGTGTTTGAGCCTTGGCACCTTCGCAGGGTCTGCTCTCCCTGTTTTCATCCTTGTCATTAGTGGAGCAGGTGGTTCTTAACAAGTCAGTCCCAGTCAGGACCCCCACCACGCCCTCCCCATGTCTTCATCCCACAACCTCTCTCCAGCTCCTCTCATGCTGAACTCCAACATGCACACACAACATGCCCAGATCTAACCTCCATTTGCCAAAGTTTACAAACAGGGCAGAAAACAAACATGTGCTCATAGCCTTAATTATTGCTGCAGCCTTTCCTCTACCCAGGTCACTTTAAATAGTGGCATTTAAAAGCTATTAACACAATTTAATCAACAGCTTAACTCAAAATTGCAAACACCAGCACATTAAAGCCTTTTGAACATGAATTTGAATAAACATGAAAACCTGGTGTTTTCATCAATCCATAAATCAGCTCCTCCTGGCCCTAACTTAAATATATCCTACTCAAAGTACAAGGAGTAATAATCATTTTTCAGTTACAGTCTATGGATTTGTGTTTTCACTGCACTCATCAGGAGAAATGCCAAAGACAGCATAAATACTGCTAAAATAACTCATTGTGACAGTTCGAGAGAGTGCATCAAAGGGTTATTTTTTCTTTCAAAAGTAAAAACTAACCCATGAATCATTCCATTTAATGAGACTTTTTTTGCAACTGCTTATAAATGTTTTTTGTTTTTTTTTTTTTAAATAGCAGATGTGCATATATCATGCTAAAACAAAAGTTAGTAAGAAGGTTGCACCAGTGTTTATCACTAAATTTGTTTAGGTATAGACAATATCAGAAATTCTTTCCAACTTATCTTATTAGGGCAGCTAGAAACACCATTAAACCTGACAGCACTTTGCAACAAAAGATGTGGGTAATTATATCATTGGGGTCAACAGGCAGCAGTAATGACATAATTTAGCTTTTAATGGTTTTGAAGATATCCAATGGAATATTCACTTTCAGCTTCCCATCTTCCACAGATATCCAGGGTAAAATCTGATAAATTCACATCTAAGCCAACAATTTGGATCACCCAGAAACATTTAGACCATGTGAGCTAATTGTACCTGAGTTACTTCTTTCCTCCCTGCCTATAAAAAAGGCACCTTTGAGGTTTTTAATCCCAAAGCAGAGCCCTTCCAGAAGTCAGTCTCGGTCATTTTTCCCAAATTCTCCTTCCCTACAGGCAGCAGGCACAGGAAGCCAGCAGCAGATACAGTGCTGTGCACGCACTGCCTGCGCTGCCTCCCGCTTTCGAACGGGGCTCAGGGCTGGTGAGGGCCTGTGGGGCAGCTGCCTGGCAAGGATGGCCTTGGGAGATCACTGATCCTACTGACCAGTGCAGACACAACCTTAGAAAGCCTGTCCCACAAGTGCCTCCTTACCTGCCAATGCTGCAGGCACCTGACAAAGCAACATCCAAGGTGCTGGGAGGGGGCTGGGCAAGGGGCCCAGGCAGACAGAGCTTTCTACTTGGCAAACATGTGAAGGCACTCAATTATGCAAATGCATGAAACACCTCATGAGAAGAAAACAATCCCTCAAACTTAAAACCCTTTAATTTTTCTTTTATCACCTACTAGGTATTCAAACCCTCTTCATAGCAGTGGTTTATGTAATCTCACATTTAATTAAATGCACACACTTCAGTGTGTTTAATTCCTCATGCAGAAGTCTCTCTTGCTGAGTCCTTGCTTCACACATTCCCTAAATTAAGCACTCCCTCTAACCTTCCCAGCCTTTCAACAGCTCACTAATACAAGCAGCTTTACCTCCTCCTAGTTTAGCAAACACATTCACAAAAAAAAAAATCTTCTCCAGCATGGATAAAAACAGATATATTTTCATGCAATGTATAATTAATGTATAAAGCTTACTGCCATAAAAAGACAAGAATGTATCAGGTCCAAAAAAAATTATAAGAACATCAAAGTCTCAGTTAACAGATACTGGCAAATGTGTTTGGAAAGACAAGTGAACCTCCACATATTAGGTATTAAGTCTTTATGTGACTGGTGATAAAAAAATCAATTTCTCTGCAAATAAACTGTCCTGTTTGTAGACTGCCAATGAGTTTCTCTGTACCTGCTCTAAAGTACCTGTCATTGGCCAGTCACATTACTCGACTGCCATGCTGACTTGATTATCTTGTATTTCCCCAGTGAGAAACTGGTCTTGGGCAAGGCATGCTCAAACTCCGGTGACAACGAAAGAAAACATCAATAAAATAAAAATATGCACTCTGGTCACCTTAAGAGTAGTACATACTGTTTGATCTCCCTTCTTTCTTTGTAAATACCAGCAGCGAGATAGGTCAGTGTCTTCCATGCTTGGTAGCCATTATATGACAAATCCAGTGCCTGCAAAACCTCTCTTCCACTTACATGTACCCAAAGCCAAAATTGGCCAATTTAAAAGTAAGGATTGTGGTCTATATTGTTCAGTGTTTCCACGACTAGGCACAGATTTTGAGGAAACCATGTGCTAAGTCTCTCTATTTGAGCATACACAACCCAAAAAGTTATTACCTGTTCAAAGTATAAAGGAAACAATATTACTTATGACCTACAACCTAAGTAACTTTAAATTAATCATGCTGTATAAACTACGGTTTGTTAGCATCTGCTCAGTGTTAGGTATTTACCTTTAGTCCACCACAGATTGGACAAGATGAAAAAAGAGCTCTTGTCATCCCAAGGTGGGGTCTACATGTGTCACAGGGGTCAGCTGAGGCCCCACCAGGTGGTGACAGCTCACTACTTTTGGAGTCTGACACCTGTCCTTGTGGTTTTGTGTCTGACCACCTTGAAACAAAATCCACATATGTCTCATCACTTGAGTCCTTGCTGCTTTCTGTGAGTAAGGATGAAGGCCTCCCTCTGTGCTGGCTGTGCTCAGGTCCCCTCCGTGCTTCCAAGTGTGGTAGTCGCAGTTTTGGGTCACTGGCACCTTGAGCTGGCAGGGCCTGGTCCTTGGGTTGCATGGAATCTGCACTCTTCAGTTGCACATCTTTAGAAGCTGCTTGTAACACACTCCTGGGTATATCATAAACATGTCTGAGAGAGCTGGGAACCTGATACTCCGATCCCACACCTCTCTGGGACTCGCTGTGAGGACAAGTACATAGACTCTGGTCTGAAGGAAAGTTCAATGGCAAGCTTAGCAATGATCCAAACTCATCACCATGGCAAATGTCCAAGCTCCCAGCATAGGAAGAGAAGCTCCCAGAGTAAGAAGAGTGACTTCCAGTAGCTATTCCACTGTCAGAAGAACTCTGACGGCCAATTTCCTGCAGCTGTCGGGACCGGAGGGGCTTCGGAGGGGGTTTAGTGGTGCCACGTGCCCCTTCTGGAAGGGTCTTTTCTTCTCCCAGATGAATGCCCTTTGCAGCTGCCAGTCCATGGCTCTCCTGAGAGGTGCTGGCTGAAGATTGCTCAGGCCACACTGTCAGCCTGCTCCCAACACTGACATCTGAGTGGCTGGTATCCGAAGATGAGCTTGAGAGACTCCTATCGTCTCCTAGAAAAGACAAAAACCCATCAGCTTATGTTTCAAACACAATCAACAGACTGAAGCATGGCAAGTATGTACAAACAGGAAGGGCCCTGAGATTCCATCTGCATTTTGTACGAGGAGCTGCCATCAGAAAGCCAGAATCCCTGCAATAACTCACAGCCCCACAGGAAAAATAAAATGCAATGGCATGTTACCTTGACATAACCTTACCACATTGTGGAACATAATGCATTCAAGGCTAAATTTTTGTAGCTAATGCACCAAGTTCTCCCCTTTTCAAACATAATTTACTGTCATACATTTAATTAGGTTACTGTACCAAAATACAGCCATACATCACTGTACAAATAAAAATTAGAATAATACTGTTATAAAAATGTTTTCATATCTATATCTAAGATTTGCTGTGATTCATTTATACATATATTACAAGATTTTTTTTCCTCAATGATACTTACAAGAAAGGGATTTTAACAGGTAATTATTGCCATCAAAGACAGAATATGGATGAAAAAAATTTAAACATTGGCATGAAAGAGCACAAGGACAAAACACAAACACCACACAAACAAAAAAATATAAAACCAAACAAACACAAAAACAACTTCTTGTAGCACACACAAAATCCACAATTGTTTTCTTTTTTCTTAACAAAACCAATGAGAAAACAAAGGCAGAAACTGTATATGAAGTTGGGCCATGATTTCTGACCAGAGGGAGGGAATAAAAATAAAACAGGCATGCTTATCTGTCACATCTCATTTGTTTTCTACCAATTCAGTCAAGTCTAGTAGCTATATGTTGATAAAGAAAACCCTCAGGAAGTCTCACTGGAATTCAGTCACAAACCACATTACCCAGCAGTGCCTAGGCCAAAGCAGCCATGGACATGGATATAAGCACATAATTAAGCTCCTGAGGCTCTTCACAGAGATATAATTAGACATGTAGGCTTTAGAGTCAAGAGCAAAGCAGATGTTTTGATGATGCAACTTTGGCCATTAAACAGTTCAAATGGCAGTTCAGGGCACAGGCCCTTTTACAAATCCATGGCTAGCCACTACTTCTACTTTGATACATTAACAACTCCAGAAAAGGCACATACAGATAGCAGAGGAAAGCACAGGAGTCCTATGCTTTACTGCAAAAATCTGCAAAAATGTGCCTTAAGCCTGATGTGAGAACCATACAAGTGAGTCCCTCTCACAGGCTGGACCGACTCGAGTACTTAGACAGATACCAGACTTGATGCAGACAGTTCTTTTCTAGTTTTACATGCACAGATTCAGTAGGACTCAGCATATTAATTGGTTTTCCTGGGTTAACAGTGTTTGATTCAAAACTCAGTCTGCTGAGTTGAAAACCTCCAATCAATATCAAAGGACTTGAGACAACGCTGTTAAAGAACTGCCTCACAAGTAACATAACAAATCAAACGTCTTGATCCACTTCTCTATAGTTTTTCTTGTAAGTTCCACATCCTCTAACACTGGCCATACAACATTTAAAGCCCGGGCAGGAAGGAACATAATGTATTTTTATTTAATTAAAGGTATTTCTTACCTCCACTACCTTGGCGACTTGTATGGGACAGCAAGCTCAAGCGCTTCTCTAATTGCAAAGCTTCGTGAGCCAATCTTTCTTCTGAATAGGCTGGATTAGTACTTGGATCTTTAAAAAGAAACAGAAAATAAATAAATAAAGGAGGAAACATGGAAAATAATTTTTTAAAAAGGAAAGAAAATAAAGACATTATTATGGTAAATTCCTATTTTGAAATGCTGATTGGAAAAATGTATGGGACAATCTGACTTCAAGCACATCCTGGACATGTGCTACATAGTAAGTTAAAATTACAAGTGTCAAAGATCATCAGAGATTATACCCAATGTCTGCAATAGTTACCACCAGGAACAAAACACTGAAGAGCGCAGCACCAAAGTTAATAGCTACAGAAATAATTAGCATCCAGCAAGTCTAGAGGACTTGAAAACTAATTTGCCCCATGTAAAATGGGTCCAGAATTCACTGGGAATTTTTACATTAAGAAATACCAAATTTTTAATCCCAGAAATTTACAAATTTACATCATGAAGTCAGAGTCATAGTGATTAGATGGACACCTTCCAATCCAGATAACCCCTTTACAAAGACTTTGCTTTCATGTTTGATGTTCAGGTGATTAAGTTCAGACATCACAGATAAAATAAGCAATGTGGTGGCTCTCTGTCTTCATGTCAATACAAGACAACTTAGAATGATATAAACCACTCCTAAAATGTACTGTCATGGAACTTCCCCATACATTTTAGTGATTTTTCCATTCCAGCTGAAATTATTTCACTGAAGTGGGCTGATTTTATTCCAACAAAAGTAGAAAAACCAAAAGTTAAACAGTACATGGAAGAAGTGTCATCTGTAAAACAGGCCAGTTGCCTCTAAATGATTTTGTTTCCAGCAGGCACAACAATGAGAGCAGATGTTGGAAGTAATCATAACCACCATCCCAAGAGAAACCTTATGGATTCCTTCAGAACAGCACTGATGAGTGTGCCATGTTCAGCGGTTGCAGAGGATGTGATCTGCTAACTTGTTCATCACCAGAAACGTCAGAAGTTCTTATTAAGACATAGGAAACGTTATTAATGACAGACAAAACAGATTAGCTTCCTCACAACTGCTGCTCTTGTGTGGCTGATCACCTGGGTAGTAGAAACACACCACAAAATCACAGTAATTTAAAAAGAGGTGGGGAAAGGATGAAAAAGGCTATGCATTGCTGTGGTTGAGTTAGTAAGACAAAAACTAGTTGTAAAGACAAAAGAAAAATTTCATTTTCATCCCAGGTCTTTTAGTTTTAAAAGACTTGGTTTTGATATTGTCAACACATCAGTCAAAGCAAGCTCACCATTGGAGGAAGGAGCACTGCCAAGTCAGCTGAAGCTCCATGGGAGCTCCCTACATTATTAATTACCCCAAGAAACAAAACTGCCACCTCTCTCCTCCCTAACCATATTCACTTTCTGATCTGCCCTAGGTAGGAATAGAAGTGACAGTGCTGAGCTTTCTAAATTTCCTTCCTGTGTAGAGGAGGTTTCCATCTTTGGCAGTCTGCAATCTGGGTAACATGAGCAGAAAAACCAAGATACAAAGAGTCCATCTATAATAACATACACCAGAACCCAAAGGTGTTCTAACAGGGACAAGGCAACAATGCCCATGACAAACAGGGTCTGTGACCTCTCTGTCTCCCAGCTCAAACAGTGCTTGACTCACTTCAAACTGAAGCACAGAAAATAGGACTATTTAATGTGGATTATTTTGTTAGGTCTCCATTCCTATTTACACTGCAAGACAACTTGTATTAGGCATTGACTAGTTCAAACCTGTGCAACTGCTCACTCAGACAAAACCCCCAGTGCTTCCACATGGACCTCTGCCAAAGGAAAACACAACATTTGGCCACCAGCACCTATGGTGCAACCCAGGCAGGCCCATGCAAGGATCTGCTCAGCAGCACACAGCATTACAAGCTGCTGCCTGAGTCTGTTTGTTAATGTCCTCTGCTCCAGTTACTCTGCTCTATGTACTTACATGCCCTATGTCCAAAATAGGTTCAAGAAATATGTTCTACAAGCACTGTGAGCATAAAGTTGTTGTAACAGATCAGCAAATTGGTCACACTGAGATGCAAAGAGACACTAACCTTTCCCACCCCAAACAACTGTCAGGAGGAAAGGTCCTTTTACTTTCCTCAGAATACAATTACTTGACAAATGCAGATTTTCAGAACATTACTAGGGCACTACACAACAACTAGTATTTTAAGTAACTGACATCCCTCTTACAGACAGCAAAATATAAATATATATATATATAAAAAACTGGTCAAAAAAACTTACCATGCAAAACTGGCTTATAATAAAATACATGTTTGCATGTTCAATTGCTTCCAGAAGCCAAATTCCCTATTGGCTGCACAGCTACACAACACACCAGGTTTCACCCAATAACATGAAACCTCTAGGCATACTGTCTGTCCAACAGAACTGACAATTTTTTGGTTACATTTCCCCTTAAGGATTGCCTATGTATAAAAGATGTGTATAAAATTGGGTTTATAGTTATGTGCTGCAACCTCTCATTGCTCTGTTTTGTGGAAGACTGAGCAGAAGAACTTTCCTCAGCAAGTTCTAGGAAATACCTAGAGAAATAGCTTCAAAACCTGACAAACATACACAAAGTCTAAGTTTTCAGTAGATATTAAAAATAATTATCTATCAGTCTTACCCAAGTCTTTGTTTTGCCTTTAATCTTCTTTGCTAATTAGCCAGATTTCTATGGAAAACACAGCCAATAATACTCACCAGAAGTAACAGATACTTATACCAGTATTTTTGGTTACAGACTACCAAGCTCTAATCAGGAGGTGTCCCTACAGAATCAGACTATGGACTGAAGTCACTGGCAGCCACTTTTTAGGGACCAGTGCTTACTGGTGTGCATAATCTATGACCTCCCATGAGTGCTGTTGAAATAACCCTTTTTTTATAAGTTTTTAGGCCATAATTCTACAACGTTGTATCTGTTGGCATGATCCTCTACCTTCTGCATGCCCAAAATACAACCTCTAAATAACTTTGTGGCAATTTACCACATCAGTAACTCAGGGGGACAGAAGCAGCATGACCAGTACTGAGACAGCTGTCCAAGGAAGTTCTGACGGCTTCTGCCCACACAACATCCGAGAGCAGCTCCAAGACCAAGCAGAACCTTCATTTCCCAGACTCTTAACAAATGTATCCTGTCACATGATTCACTCAGGTCCTTCAATTAATAAAATGTTTTATCATTTTCCAATCAAAAATGGATCCCTTGCTATGAGGAAAAAACCCTTTTATGTGAGGCAGCCATTGAAATCTTCTCAAACACTTCTTTGGGGCAAAGGGGAGGGATTATATCAAATTTAGCTGGACTAAAAATGCCTCTGCTGGAGATTTTATTTTTACATTACGTTGGTGGTTATTCATTAAAGCCACATCAGCTGCTCATCGTGGGAGATTTTGAATACTTTGATAACATACGAATAAAGTGTCACAGTAATTCAAAGCTCCATGGTTGTTCAATAAGCACCTGTCAGGAAAAAATGTATTGTATCCAGTTCAGTCAGCAGCTACCTAAATTGCATCTTTAAAAGGCAACATTGGTTAATTACTTCATTAAACAAAATTAGGTAAATTAGGTTAGGCTGAAAATCTCTATTCTTTCTTCCTGTGTAACTGTAGGCACATTTGGAAATCAGGTCTGGACCCTCACCTTCTTGCTAACATCTCCACACCTTCTAAGATGTCTGGAGGAATGAAAAGATGTCCTAAAAGTTTGAGGAGGATCCACTTGGTACAGATACTGCAGAAGGCAGCCACAGAGCTGTCCTGCAATGGCCAAAGGTGTATCAAACTTCAGCAAAAAGAAAGAGCATCAGGTGGATCCTCAGCAAGCAGCACTGTACACTCTCCACTCAGTCACAAAGCAGGCTGAAACAGCTTCCAAAATTAAAAGAGATCATCCAGATGATCAACATTACACCTGGGGTCTTTCCAGACTGCAGGGCTAGACTGTCACAATCAGATATAGAGAGCACTGCCCTGCCCACTGATAAGAGATACCACCAATGAGCTGATGGGCCTTTGCTGTGTTCAGTTCTGGCATTCAACATGAATCTTGCTGGTGAAAAGTGGAGCTCAACACACACCTGATAAACAAACATTTCTCCAATAAGAAGCATGCAAATTCAGTACAGATTAAAAAGCATGCAACCAGTGATTCATTACCAAGTCCATATCTCGACTTCTGTCAAGACAGAATGTAAAATTCTCTGGACTGTTTTCTAAATATCTCTTCAAGGAAAGAAAAAGAGACCATGCTAGCAGCCAATTACAGGAGCTCTCTTCCAACTAGTGGCTGGGGAAAACAAGCCATCCAAAGACATTACAATACTCATTTGAGTCCTTTAAAATACTACACTTGCTAAAAACATCTAGATACTTATACCTACATGACCTTTACATTCCCATCTTCTATGTCTTGGGGGGGGAGGGGAGAAGGTTTATGAGACCTGATCATGCAGCTTTTAACAAATCAAAACCTCCAATTTGCTAATGAAGATATCAGTAGGACTATTTTGGAACAATTCTGAAGAATTAATGGACTCCCAAAATAAGTACGACAAGTAATAAGCCATAAAACATCTAATACTCTTTTCCTTCTCCATTTTATTTTGGATGTACACATAACAGAATTATTTTTTATCATGAGAAGAGTAATTTGATTCATTTCCAAAACATCACAGAATAGTTCAGGTTGAAGTGGATCTCAGAGTTCTCTAGTCTGCCTTGCTGCTAAAGCTGCTCAGCTGAGAGATTAGACCAGATTGTGATACCTTGCAATGGTCAGTCAAGTTTATGAGTTCCACTGCACTGGATTTTCATTGCATATTTTATGGTTGACATCACAAAATACATACAGTAATCACATATCCATGTGATAAGAACATCATGCTTTTAGAAATAAAGTATCATTTTTAAAATTACCATCCTGAAAATAAGATGTCAATATTATCCTTGAGCAAACACCCCTTGCACACCCAGTTTACAAATTCCATTTGGATACTGGGTATTTTACATTTGTTCAAGAATCACTATGGCAAGTAAGAAAACTGGTCATTTTTCATCCCTCTTCAAACCATTCTTTACTATCTCCTATTTCATGCTAAGACATAAATATTTCAGCACCCCTTTTAACCATATGGTTGAGCTGTTTGTACATGAAGCAACTGGTGTCATTCATTCATCTTTTTACAAAGACAGACTACACACACACTGATTGCATAACATCTATGGATTATATTTGTGCTATTGGCATTGGTGTCCCAACTCTGTCACTGTGACTTTTTCTACCATATTATATTCTTTCTCTGTACATCTGCTCTTTGTGTGTTTTCCATGCTTGAAAATACCACAGTGCTTCAAGCATATTTCATGTTTGAGTTGGAAAGGTACAGACAAAGGCAAGATGCCAAATTCAAGTAGCAAACTGTGAAGACAAGGTTTCTGTAAAAGCTTTTAAATTGCACAAAAGCAGAACATTGCATATGTAAAGTACAGTTGAGGCTGTGCAGCATTCTGCACTGCAGTAAACATGAATTACATAGACAAGAGGTTTCTTGATAGAATCCCCAATATGGAAGTTTTTATCTAGTTACCTGAAGTGTACAGGTAATTTATCTGTTTACAAGTGGCTGCTTTCAAAGGGTTGAGTGAATTTCATTACTTGGCAGACACAGTGTGCAGCTGGTAGACTTAACCTTTTCAAGCAAGACAGTACATTCTGTGTAACAACATACTTGATAAGGGAAATTAGTTTATGGATGAATCACCAGAACTGTACACGTGCGTGTGCCTTAAAGAGATCTGTACCAGCTTCTGCATGGGATAATAAATGAAGGAGAACATAAAAAATATTTTTTTCCTTGAAGGAATACGTACATAGGGAGAGACAACAAACTGGAAGAGACAACGGTAAAATACATAGGAATGAAAGTTAGAGGCCCCAAGGTAGCTTGGATACATAAAGGCAGGGGAGTCTGCAAGAATATGAGCACAATTTTCTACAAAACACTTCTCCTGTCCAGGGAAACAAGATGAAATCAGGTGGATGAGATTTTACTGGCAAGTCCATCAAGCACAGAAGAGAAATGAAAAGACATCAGAAAAGAGGTCTTCTCTCACAAAAAACGTCAAATACTCCCCAGGATGTCCCACTTCTACTTTATGCACCTTGGTGAGGTCAGAGCTCCTGATGGAGGGAAGGGATTGTGGAATGTGGCACAGCAACCCACAAACACAAGAAGTGATAACTAAGATGTGAACACAGATTTACTCCTACATGCTTCTAAAAAAAGAAGCTTTGAAGGTTGTGTCATCTAAAATTAAAATTTAAAATAATAATTAAAAAAGAAAAGACAACAGATTCATTTGTAGGCTTAATTTTTCTGGACATAAATTTCTGTTACATGAAAGATTCAGGGTTGTATATATGTGTGTGTATATATATACACACATAGTTTTAGATAAGCAGGAAAATGTGTTCAGTAGCAAAGCTTTAACTCTCAACACTGTTTCTGTTGTTGGTTTTTTTGTGTTTGCTTCTTTTTTTTAATACTCTAATTAATTGAATGCAAGCATACACCATCACACAAGAATGATTTTTGCCCCCTATTCTGCTTGATTATTTAATTTACTTCTGCCTTACAACCAAGAGAAAGACACTATGAACTGAACCTTGTGTTTACTGCATTTACTAATTTTTAACTAATAACTAATTTTTCATAACTTATTTTCACAAGCTTCACCTACAGATCTAATCTTTTCCATTACATTTCCTTCCTGCAATTATCTTAACCTTATAACAGCAATAAAATCCTGTCAAACACCTATTAACTGCCTAACACTTACACAGAAACTCTAAGTATTTCCACAAATCCCAGTTCATCCTTCACCATCCTTGCAGCCTATTCCCACAGTATTCCACCACCAAATCACAGGTAATTTTCTGCAATCTCATTTCTACACTTTTGTCCTCTATGACAGAGTCATTCTGACTCAATACTGAATTCATCTGCTGAAATCAAAAGGCAATAGGGTTTATTATGATGCTGTCCAAATTCCTCTTTGAACATTGCAGTGCATGCAGCATTTACCATGAAATAGGAAAAGGAATTTAATCTCCACATAACAGGAAAAAGCTCAAGTTGAAAAGCTTAAATGTGATGTGGAGGCTTGACAAAGTTTTCTAAGGCTGACAAGACTTAGAACATTGTGTTTTGGATAAACTCAAAATGCTCCAGAAGTTAGTTTTCCATTAAACTCTCAAAACAGCAATGCAGACATGGATCCAAGTTTAAGACTAAAAGTTAGGGTTCCTTTCAATTCAAATGGCCATCTTTTAGTACTGTTAAATTAGGAGGGCTGGAGTTAGCAATACCCCCAGAAATATGAATGAGCCAGAGCAGCAGGGGGAAACTGGGTACATCCATCTTATAAATCCGTACGGTGCCATTTCAGAATGAAAATCACTTTGCACTCTGCACACCCTCGGTGTCTGCAAGCTGTTCTTCCACCAGCAGCAGTGGGTGTGAGACATGACAAGTTCCCACTTCCCCTGGTTACTCTACACTCCTGTATTAACCTGGGAGCACTGGACGCAAACCAAAAGGGCCTTTGGTCGGGGAGATGCCGCGGACGATGCAGTCAAACAGGAAGCTGATCTGCTCCCCTTCAGCACAAGAGAGGAAAAAAACACCAGCCCCTGCAAGAAAGCACAACATAAATATGTGTGGTTTTCACCTGGAAACACAAGGAATATATTTAGCTAAAGCTATTTATGACATAGCAATCAAAAGAGTTTTAAGTGCAAGCCATGAAAAGGAGTAAACAAGATATTGTCCTGGGAAAAGAAATAAAAAATTCAGATCAGAACATGCACACTATAACACAAACACACATGTAAATTCAATAGCTAATAATTTATGTTAATTTTATGGCATTCAAGCACTTAGAGAAATGTCTTAGAATCACAGAATGGCTTTGGTTGGAAGGGGCCTTAAAGATATGTAGTTTCATCCCCCCCCAAATGTCAAAACATACACCTTATTCTCAATAGCTGCCCAGGTCTTTTATTCTTATTTACCCCTAAAATTTTGTAGGTCAAACTGAACTAGGCAGGAACTGTCAGGGATATTTAAAGTGTCTTCAAAAGAATGAACCAAGTTAATTCTACTTGTAACAGTTTGAAGCAAGAGGAGTTTTTTATATACCAACAAATTAGAATTTGGTTATATTGCTGGATTATGGTATAATTTTCCTGGACTAAGTCATATGTGTCTATTATTAACAGAATGTAACACAACTCCACAGGTTGTCATCAGATCTTTACCCTTTGCTCTATTCTGATATTTGCTTTCCATTCATTAAGAATAGCCCCAAGCAAAATTAGAATGAGAATCACTAAATAAACAAACAAGATATGAGCTCCATGATACATGGTTACATGAACAACACAAAAGACTAGAAGGGCTTCTCAGAACATTTTATAAATTGCTAGTCCAAATATAAATCTCATCAGGAAAAAAAAAATTAATATTAAAACATCAGGCGAAACCCACCCCAGTAATCAGCAATTTTAGGGAAATAATACTTCAATTCCATAAAAGAAAAAAAAAAGGAAATTAAATTAGTATATAGACCTTGAAGTGCTGCCACTTCACCAGAGCCATGCATACTAGAAAACTTCAATACCAAATCTTAGACATGTAGTAGGTTTTTGCACATTACTTTCATTGTGACTCAGGCCCCTAACCTGGACATATGTTTGACTTCTGCATATCTCTCGCCAATTCAGAGTTGCATACTTATTTTTTCCCATTTTACTCAAAGCAGCAGAGCTGATCTTGACCAGAATGGCTGCATCCCCATCACTTTCCAAACATATATCCTGTCATATCCAACAGGATACTCACATTTCACTTAAGCAAGGGATACACTTTTGACAGCTTGACAAACGGCTGTGGGATTCAAACAAAAGGGATAATAGAGAGTGGACCACAAGCCACAATAACTATTTTAGTAAATTAGGTATAACCAGCAAACTGACCTCTCTAGGAAAAACATATTCTGGCCCACACTTTTTTGTCACATCTGAGTCTCTGCCACTTCTGCTTAAATCTATTCAAGACAACATTGTTAGAGGCATCTTCATGACTTGATTTGTCACTCCACCACATTTGCATCTCTTCAGATCTTGCCTATCAAAAATTCTTCAGCCAAAGAAACATGAATACACCCTGGCTTCAGGATCAGAGACCATCTAAGAGACTATAACACTAATCACACAGTCTGACAAATATGAAGGTTTCTGCTGGTGACTCATTTGCAGCCTTGCCCCATTTCCCCTCCCCAAGAGATGCCAAAGTCAGAGAACATTTTATTAGGATTAAAAAAAAAATCTGAGTGCAATGTATTCAGGGGTTATTTGAAATTCAGCTTTTTCTTTGAGCTGACTTTTCCTCCCCACACAGAATAAAGGGAATCAACAGAAAAATGAACTTTGCATTCCAAGCACCATAAGCAAGGTATAGAGGCAGTATAGTAGATCATCCATGTCTCAAAGCACAATGATATACAATGGGGCTTGATCATTCAGCAGAACCCTACATGTCTCTGTTGCCACTCAGGGAAAAAAAAAAAAGATTCCTCAAATATTTCTGTACATTAAGAGTACATCTGGACCACTTTGTTCTTTTATCACCTTTGTCAAGAGTTACTTAAACTCCTAAGAGGCTCTACAAGCCTTTGACTTTAATGGAAACAAAGGAAATGAATGTGTGCATGTGAGCTGGCTGCTTAACTCAAAGGATTTTTTCTGCAAATAACTATCGGTCATTTGGGAATCCCAAAACCAAATGTGATGGCCTTTATACAACCAGTGCAAACAGTGTATGTGCATGTGGGTACAAATCCAACATAAACATACAGTAATTTCTTCGTAGATTCTATCATTCATGTGAGCACCTTAATTGCTGACTGACTCACAGGAAACATTTTCTTTCTTGTTTTGGTAGGCAGAACCAGATTGCAAGGGAAGGAAGCAATCTTTGAGGGTCTTTGACAAAACATCAAGCGAGATGAATGAGTAGGCAGGGCTTAACTAAGTAATGTTTTAAAAGCACACAAAAAAGTAAGCAATTACATTTCTTTTCTGCTTTCTTGAGACAACTGAGAAATTCACAACTGGAAATTACATATCTCAGTCATGTGTTGGAACAGGTTTGGTGCACAGGCATTTAGAAGCCAAGGAATATGTGGTATGCATCACTGTAATACCATGCAGCTGTTCACCAGACTGAAGGGCTCACTCAGCTCTCTCCATGGGCTAAGAGACTTGGTGAAAAGCAGCCTCTGACCACCTGCACAAGACTGAAACACTCAGCCAGTCCTCTGCAGCAGTCAGCACTAAAGCTTTGTCCAGTCCCTCAAACATTCAAGACAATTTGCCAATTTCATAAAACTTCCAAGTACTGCTTAATCCTGCCAATGTTGATTTTAACTTATCATATTAAAAAAAACCAAACCCATGGGCAAAGACACTTTCAAAACAGACAATAGCCAAAAATTACTTAAATTTCTATAGTGTGTGTAAAAGCCTGTAAAAAGTCAGTCCCTTTTATTAATTACTACTCCTAACAGGTGCTAGACAATGCTGGAGCCTAAAGCCTTTTAGCTGCAGGACAGGTAGGAACTACAGCAGCTCATTCCATGGCAATCAGCATTTTGTCCAACCAACCTTGGCCTTGGGCAGCCCCCTTCAGAGGGTATCTCACACTGCTCTTCTCTCTGGGGAAAATGACAAAGGGTATTCCTATTATTGCCAACTAAGATATGGGCATGACTACTGAAAACAGATAAATAGAGGTAACAATGTTGATTGCCTGCAGTAGGCCTAAGTACGAGACAGCACAGAACATCCACAAGTAAACACAAGTTTTAACCTATGCAACCCAGGATCCTTCAGAAAATTTCAGATCTTGCCTCTGTTAAACCACCCCTACTACTGCTAAATTTCAAAGAAATGCAGAAGTGAAGGAAAGGAAAGGAGGAAAGAAGTACCAAATTTTATCAAAACACCAGAATGATCACAGAAATATTCCTGCTTATCTTGCAATTAGCATTTGCTGTTTCAAAGGGCACAAGTTCCTTTCTTCAAGGAGATGCTGTCAGAAAATATGAGGCAGCTTTAAACCAGGCTCTGGAAGCTAATCCTGAAGCATTTGAACATTGGAGAGCCTGAATTCTCACAGTGTTAATGTGCCCTCTCATGACCCTACCTGAGTTTTTTCCCACTGACCTCCAAGTGAAGATTCTCCTGGCAACTGGTCATTTTAACTGGTGCATGCTAATTGAGCTGGGAGCTTGGGAAAGTGAGAGGCTCCTTTCTTCCAGCCTGTTCCTCTATGTAAACCTCTGAATTGACTGCTAGGCCAAGATGTCTGCCTTTTTGCAAACGGTATGTGTGACTAATCCTCAGCTACAGAGAGAACAAAATTTTGGCCCAGAAAATAAATTATTTGCAGCTTTCAGAAGCGGAAAAAAATATTTTTTTAATATTTAGCAGTAGAATTTTGATGTTAAGAGCAAGAGGAGTTCAGAATGTAAATGCTCTTCTTCCTATTTATGAATAAACTTGTATAAACCATCTTGACAATGCACTTAAATTTGATGTTTAAAAACTCAGCATTATCTCAGATGGTTTCCCTCCACCTGGATTGAGTACCAAAGCCTTTGGAATTGAACTAAACCAGTAGTAAGCAACAGAATATCATGAAGTATTTTATATTTATGAAAGCTTTTGTGAGGAAGCAAGAAACAGAAAGCTAAAACAAGTATCCTTTTAGACCTCAGGTCTACCACAGACCTATCCGAAAAAGCTCTGCTTCAGTTTGGGGCTTCATGTGTTTTATTACGTAGAGGATAAGCAATCAAACCACAAGATTATTGGTTCCCTTTAATTAGGTATTTATTACAATGATATTTAAACCTTAAATTTACTAATCCTCTGCATTCAGAGCTCCACAGGATGAATGTGAGCAAAGATATGGTTTAACCTGTAAGAAAGTAGCATTAATAATAGAGTCTGCATAATATTGTACTACACTTACATGGGGTAATGGAGAGCACTTTCATTTTGGAATTAAAACAACTTCTGTAATAACATATCAATTTTTTTCCTGAACACTACTTGTTTACCTCAAGAATTCCAGGACTAAGGTAACAGTCAGATACCTGAAGAAAGATGGTATTTATCTTTACCAACACACTTCTGTCAAGAATAACCTGAGTTATATTTTTCTCTTTAGGTTCTATTTTCAAAAAGCATTTTCTTATAGCGGCAGTATTAAACCAAGTGTTTAGACTAAGCACATATTTAAATGTTGTTATGCCTGAGGATATGTTTGACTGCTTAGTTAAGGGCATAACTCCTTTAACAAGATCAGCTTCAACTTGTAAAGAGTTTCCAACTGTGGCAGGCTATTTTGTACCAAACTGACTATGCTGTTCCTCTCTTTGAATGCACACATGCAGGGGAAAGGCAAAAATACCCTTTTGTGGCAACTGAAGAGTCTCAGCTTTTAACACACACATTTCTTAAGGATGATCCACAAGGTAGTGGGACCCTTTCCAAAGCACTTTTCTAATTCTGTTCACTGGTAACCTTAAAAAAAAAATTATATTTTTAAAAGCATGTACACAAGAGAATTACTGATGACTTCCTGTTTCTTACCAGAAATTAGTGTAAATTTAAGGGAGGAAAAAAAAAAAAAAAAAAAAAAAGAAAACTCACCACAGATAATTCAGGTTCCATCACCTACAGTTCCTCATTTCACAGAATCCACTAAGCTGGAAAAGATCCCTGACATAATCAAGTCCAACCTTAGACTGGACACCACCATGTCAACTAAATGCAAAGTCCAGTCATCTTGAACATCTCTGATGACTTCACCCCCTCTCTGGGCAGCCCATTTCAATGCTTGACAACTCTTTCTGTGTAGAAATTCCTCTCAAAGTCCATCCTAAACCTCCCCTAGCACAGCTTGAGGCCATTTCCTCTCCTCCTGTCCCTTGCTGCCTGGCAGAAGAGTCAGATCCCCACCTGGGCACATCTTCCTGTCAGGTCAGAAAGGGGTCAGGAACTTGGGTTTCCCACTCCATAGAAGTACAGCAACCAGAATTAACATGCAGAGCAACAGTATGTAAGTCCCAGGAACAATATATTTGGATTTGGATCAACTCTGAACTCTTCTAATTTTTCAGTTTGTTAATTGAAGAAACTATGCAGGTCAAACAACTTCACATCCAAACTCACAATCTGCCTACCCACTTATACTCACAGATCATCAATTCAGCATGGCTTCCAACTCTGCTTATGAAATTAAAACCTTATGAATACAAACCTAACGATATATGTTATTATACCTGTGCATTAATTAACTTTCCATTTCAGATCTTTCATACAAACTTCACATTTTATCTGAAGTGAGAATTTGAGAAGTACGAAATTGGCCATTGGAACAAGAGATTTCTCTCCATCTAAAGGTGCATCTTAGCTACTCAGATATAGAAATTAGCTTCAGCTTGCTTCCTTTCATTTTGACCCCAAAAATCATACAGCCCCACCCCATAAAGTTACAAAGCTACTAACAGGGAAGGGACCAGAGAGTCGTCTAACTTTTAGGAGCAAAAAGTTCTCTATGGGATTTAGAAATGAGCCTTTTCACAATGAGAATGCTGATACTGCCTGTAACCTCAATTCTTCACATCACTTTCTCCTCAGCAAACAACAAAGTAATTAATCATATTTTAATAATCTGAACATTAAACCATTTTACCCTATCTCTTGCATAACACAAGCCATAAAATTTAATTACCTTATTTTTGCTCTGTGATCAATAGCAACTTTTGATTAAACATGTTCTGGAGAGCCACAGGCCAGTTTTCAGCCAGGACTCTGCACAGTCACATTTCTACTGAACACCAGCCTGCAGAAATCTACTCAGAACAGACTCTCTGATAAGAGGCTGCCTGTATGACGAAGTGGCACAGCTGGTTCTGCAGTCTCCACTTGGAATGAGAGTGCATTTACATTTCTGCAAAAGGCATCAAGCAACATGTAGAAGACAGGTTCCATTTGTACTTACAGAAGCCGCACCTGGTACCCCCTTCAAAGATGAATCCGTTCGGGACAGCTCCGTACCGGCGCAGATCTGAGAGCTTCCACTGCCCCATGACACTGGGAGGAAGGTCTTTCACCAGGACAAGGATGTCATTGCAGAAATGCAGGGTCGCAGGCCCACTCTCTAGTTTTGTGCCAGGGGCTACAAAGACTTGAAATCTATGAACTTCCAAATAAGGGAAAAAAAATTACTATAGAATGTGTGTGTTGCATAGGTCGTTCTGTTCATTTGTGGTACTTGGACCAGGCCCTGCCCACACCCTGAGAGTCTGCCATGAAGATCTACATGGAGGCCAGACAGCCACATGTAAGTAGCTGTAAGACCATCACTCCCTATTATGCCAATTTAGGATTGGAAAAAATCCTATCTTGGCTTAATGCTACAAATTATTAAAGTTGCAATGCTACATTAATTTCTCCTAAATCTTCCACGCTACTCCCTATCTCAGATTAGTCAGTATCCAGCCCAGTCTTCACTTAGCTCTTTGATCCTTGCATCATTACATGGGTTGCTCTCTGTCTCCTCCTCTAACCTCTCCTACATCCATGCACTTAAATAACATGGTGCTCAAGGAATCCAAAAGCCAAGCTTCAACGAATTAAGCAAGTTCTAACCAGGCTTCTATCACTGACTCATTTGCAACCTTTAATAAACTGCTTCACTTCCTCCCTAGCAATAAAATTAGGAAAATTACATTTTTCCACCTTTGCAATTTTTTCAGGAGTTGGTGATGGTAGATGCCCAGACATTTAAAATTACTAGGAAACTAAATGATTTATGGGTAACAAACACTTTTAAATGTCAGTTAATTTTTCACATTTCACATCCTGAATTTTAAATCAGTGGAGAAAGAAAAAGTCATTCAAGTTTACAAAATCCAGGTTCAAACTCCAACTCCAGTATCACTTTTATTGCAATATCTTTACCTAAAGTAGCAGTTGTTCTAGGTTGGTCTCCCATTTTCTTCTGCAGCTAATGCATTCTGAATAATGTTATTGGGATCATTTCAAGGGCTCAAACCTCAGTGTTTCAAAGGAGCAGTTTAAGTGGGCAAGCATATTATTCTCAAGCAATTGTTTTGACTTCTACTACTGCTCTAGATTCTTTCATATTGTGATCAGACAGAAAAAAACAAAACAAAACAAAACAAATTAAAAAACAAACAAACAAACAAACAAAAAGCACAACAAATTAAAAAAAGTAAAACAACACTTGTCTTGGTAGACAGAAGCATTGAGACTATTCTATTTCAAGGAGGAGGTGTTTGGTGATGTTTATCGAGAAGCACATCGATTTGGCTTTTAGTTATGCATCTAAGAGCACACAAACAGCTCCCTGCCTATGAAATCTACAGACTAACTTCCAGGTACTCTCAGTTCTGACATCCACTCTTCCCTGTTTCTTGCCCATGCTTCTTCAAGCGTCACAAATTTCATCTAGGTCTGAGTCTTGCTTCTCATCTAACTACTTGCTATATTCTTAGTCACCATCAGAGCTGTAAGCCAACTCCTCATCTATGACATGCATTTGGTAAGTTCCCTAAGGCTCCAGCAGAATTAGCCACAAAGTCATTCGAGTGAAATGTGCAAGGAGACAGAGATAGATCTACCTAACCACAGCTCTACTTACAGCTCTGCCAGTGGCACTGCTAGGGAGCAAATCAATAGTCACACGATGTCCCCTTTTGGGCACGCAGTTGTTACGCAACCTGCTTAAACATAAGCTATGAAAAAGACAGCAAAACCATTGTGGTCACTAATGCTCAGAAAGGAATCTTTAATGTCATTTGGACTCCTCAGTTAACTCTGCCCAGTATTTTGCTGGAAATTAAACCATGGGAGAAGCAGCATCAGGATTCTTTCTGCTTTGTAAATGAGGAATGGAGCCCACTCTTCCCACGATCAGTTAGAAGCTACAACAGCTGCTGAAAACAAAGAGGTCCAGCTTAAATTCTAGATCACTGTCAAAAAACAGCATATCCAAATCTGAACAAAGCCAAAGTAGAGGAAAAAGAATATTTGAAAATGAAGTTTTTCCATACACTGCTGTTTTGGTAAATTGGAATTGGAGTTTTTTTCAAAATTCTCCCCAGCCATTGACTTTTCCTAATCTATAAAAAAATTTGTGAAAACAGAGCTGAGTATATCCCTGAACAAAAGATACTACTTAAATTCATCATTTCTTCAGCCCATCTTTTGCTTTTCACAGCTATGTACTGAGCTGCAGTATGCTAACTTCTCAAAATGAGTTGTAGGCCCAAGCACATTCCAGGATTCACATCCACCTCATCCCCTAAAAACTGAGAGAAAACAATGGGAACTCCAGTGTGAATGCCTCCATTCTGTGGCCCTCATTCAAGAACAGTGTCAACTCCTTTCACCTTTTTTTTTTTTTTTTTGCTTCCCAGACTCTGAGGTCATCTCTCCCTAGCCTATTTTTATCATCCAGCAACCTTACTTTCAAGGCACACAAAGGCACCCTTACTACACTTTAAGAAAAAACACCAGCCACCATCCTCTCTTCATCTATGTCTTCTCTTTTCTATTTCTATCCAGTCAAACTACACTCACTTCATTATCGTAACCGAACACGCACTGGAAGACAAAACTCTGAAAAAAAATTTCTATTCTTTGATTTATTCTCCTTCTCCTAAGCTTTTCTGCAATTAACTTTATACAAATTATTGCCAGTTCAATCAATTATTCTTTTCTTCTTCATTTCTTCACCTCCTCACACAAGCTCTTCCACTTCACCTTTACTCCATGACTACCCATGTCATAACCCAGTAGGCTCTATTCCTACTCATTCACATCTTTCCTTGAAAAAAAACTCTTCCCTGCTTTTGCATGTCCTCTAATCACAACCATAACTGTCACAGCCAGACTGAGATTACTTCAGGATTGCATCAGTGCAAGATTGTAAAAAACAGACCTACTCTGTCATATTCAAATACTCCTTCAGCTTATAGGACAAGTCTATGCTAGACATAGATCCCAAACTACAGAGTTGCATCATCAAAGTGTACTAACTACTCCAGCTACTCATGCTTATACTGTTCAGGAACGCCCCCCTAACCTTTCCTGTTATGCAAGGCTTCATATTTGATAGCCCTGAGAGGTACATGCACACATCTCACTTCTGACAGTTCTAGACATTTTTGCTGCAAAATTCCCAGGCCATCTTTCTATATAGGTACTGCAAAGGAATGAGCCCACAAACCCAACAGAAGGCAGAGCATATGTAACAAATGAAAAAGATTGCTAATGTGTGTCTCCCACACACCTACCCTCCTTCCCTAGTTATGACTAAACAAACATAAGACAGATACTATGGATTACCAACATTATCACTCTTTGTTCACCATGGTACATTTTGGAGCTGTTAATCATGAAAGTAAAATAGAATGATGGAGAAGGGTGAAGCTAGGTGGAAAGAATATGTCTGATGACACTCCTTATTGCAAGAAATCCTTCTGAAATGGAACACCAGCAGCAATGAGGTTTATCAGTACAACAGCCAGTAGGCACCTCAGCAAACTGGGCATGAACTGTCAAAGTTCTACTCAGGATCTCTTAATTCGGGCTCCCTCTGAGTCCCATTGCCAGAATCCCTGAGTCAACTGTAGCAACAGAAGTTTGATCACTTTGTTTCAAGGCTACACACTGTCAATGTGAAAATCAAACCCCAAGGTAAGAGCTGTCATTATTATCCATCAGTACCGGGTGGGACTGTAGTCAAAACCTATTGTAAGGGATACCTGCTTTACCATCTAAGGGGGAGAACACTCTCAAATGAGTGACAATCTTGTCCTGAACTGTACCATTTTATTTGCATTTTAGCTTCACTTTTCTTTAGTTTTTTACCCTGTGGGATGGGGGAGGGGGGGGAGCGTGAGAAGACAAAGGTTACCTTCCCCCAAACTGTAGCGCATTCGTACATCCCACGCGTACATTGTTTCCTTGTTCTCAAATCCCAACATCACAACTTGAGAGAGACAGATGATTGCGAGGGTGTGATTCAAGCCCTCATAGGAGAGCCCAGGATCCAAGCCACAGATGTCTTCTAAGGTCATGCTGCTCCTCTCCTTATGCCCTTTTGCCCGTTCAGATTTATCCTTGTACACCAGCATGAGCAAACAGTCTAAAAGAAGCAAAACTGTCAGAGATGATGAGGCAGAGCATGGACTGTAACAGAGTTCTCAGCACTCTGCTGCAGTACAAAGGTGCTTTAGACAACTGCAGGATCAGCTTGATCAAGTCAAAGTAAGACTCCTATTTCTTTTCCCAGCCCACTCCCAGGTAGTTTATAGTCCTTGTTTTCAGGAAGCAAACACTGAAGGGGTGTTTCAAGGGTAATCTGCAGCCTCAGCAATAAGGAAGACAGTAATAAATCTTCCCCATTTTACTCAAAGTCCAGTGGCATTTCAGACCCTCTCCTGAGTCTGGCAGGGACTGACTCATTAATTCTGAACATTAGGAGCTATGCTAGGATAGCTGTTCACATTGCAGACTCTAAAGATCGAGAGGCTATTGTTGTCTGTATTTTCATTAGAACATACCGAACCACAAATGAAATTCTTACAGTAGCTCACAGATTACCCAACCACTAAATGGCGAGCAGACTGCGCTGCAAGATTGTTACCGTCAGCTCAGGTTTCCCGGTTAAATGCTACACAGCAGCCAATGCTAAAAACCATTATGTGCCACACCTTCTTTCATTTATTTTTTAGTGATTGACACTGGTTTTTAACCCCTTCCCAGAGGTGTTTATTACACAGTAAGTATGCAGTGGAAGAAAGCAGTTCAAGTGCCACGATCCCATGGCAAAAGCAAGCATTTCACAGGCAAATCCAAAAGGCAAGAAAAGGGGAGTGACCTCTCCACCTCTTGCATTTCTGACAAAAGCAGCCCTCTTTCCCCCACATTCCTTTCCTATCACACAACGCTCAGTTGTAGATGAAATTAACGGTAAATATCAAAGCTGCAACATCCTTAAAAGCTTAAGCTGAGCTACAAACCACAAAAGAGAAAGATCCCCATGCACCATTTTATAAATACTGGGGGGTTGTGCTCCCAGCCCCGGTGGGGTGCCCTCACAGCTCTCAGCTGGGCAAGGAACAGCTAAATCTCCACACAGATGAAAAATGACTGAAAGGCTGAACTGTCTGCTAACTAATGCAGAGCTTTGCATGGATCCCCAATTGTCTTGGTGCACCTGTTAGCAAAAACAGCTGCAACCACGGTATTTAAGCAATCTGCAATACAGTGTGTGTCTGAAGAAAGAACGACTATGGTTTGCATACCAAGCAAAGCAAATCACTCAGGGTTTTTTTGTATAAACCTGGCTAATTTAACTACAATAAAAATGGTATTTTTGAGGAATATGCTACATTATCAGTCAGGCTTCCTCATCTACCCTTTCAAACTTGGCTTACTCAGGCTAGAAACTCAGGCCCATATTCATGGGTCTAGATACTAGCTCTAGGACCAGATGCCCTTTCTCACAGGGAGGTTTCACATATTCAGACGACATACAAGTACTTAAAACTCTAAAAAATTACTGTAACAACTCAGTTCACAAAGAATTACTAAGAAGCCTTCAGTCTTTCTAGCAAGAGCCTAGAAAAGCTGCCATAATGCATTCTGCAGCAATGCAATTCACATTTTCTAAGTGTAGGCAACATTTAGCCTTGGAAAGATACACTTTGGGGCCCAAATGTTTTCCCTGTTGGGAATAGATGGGGAAACCTGAAGCCTACTTTTCCCTCTGCAGCAGTAAAACATCAGCTCTGTGTAACGTTTTCAATTTCCCTTTCAGGAGCATGGAAACGCTCTTATTTTTTTTCTTCTTTAATTCAAAATGTCATTTTATTTTTAAATTGAAGTGATATTTTCTGTCAAAACACTGATCAAAAATAACTACCGATCTTACAGTGCCAGCTTTTTTTTTTTTTACAGCCAGCAATCACCCTGAAGAAATAAGTTCCCCCTGAAAAAAATTTAAAAAAAAAAAAAAAAAATTAAAAGTGCATTTTGAACGGGCACCAAATCCAGTGGCTGTTTCTTGGAAAGTCATTTTCCCCGTTGTTTTTAGTCAGCGCAGGAGCTCGCCCCGAGGCGGACGCGGCTCCCGGGCAGCGCAGCTCTGGGACGGCCCCGCCGAGGGCTCTGCGGGCACTCGCCCCGGGAGCCGGGCAAGCTCCGGGGCCCCGAGCCCCGTTCCCACCGCCGAGCCCCTCTTACCTGCCACCGGGGAGGGCTTGCGCAGCACCAGCCACCTGCTCTTCCACTGCAACGAGAGGCAAAGGGACAGGGTTAGCCGGGGCCGGGCGGGGGAGAGCGGGCTCTCTCCCCTCCGGGCAGGGGGCGGCGGTCGGGGACCCCCGCGGGCCGAAGGGGCACCGCGAGCAGGGACCTTTTTTCCGTCTCTCAACTTGACGTGACCCTCCACCACCACGGAATCCGTCATCTTCAGTCATGATTCCGGACAGCTGCGCCGGCTCGCTGCGCCCGCCCCGCGCTCCGAGGGGTCACTTCCAAAATAGCTTTATTAGGGCCGCGGGCGGGCGGGCGGCCAGCGCGGCACTGCCCGGCCCTGCCCGGCCCCCGGCCTGCCGCCTGCGGAGAGGGGTCCGGGCACCGGCTCAGTCATTTGTGTTCACATGTTTTACTTCTCGGCTGGGGGGGAGGGAAAGGGTCTTTTAATTATTTTTATTATTTTTTCCCCCACGGTGTCATAGCGCGGGGCGCGGGCCGGGGCACGCGGAGCGCCCCCCACCCCCCGTGCAGGCCGCCCCGGCCGATCCGCTCCGGGCGCGACCCCCGCCCCACTCCGGCTCCGGGCTTTGCCGCGGACCGCAGAGCCTGCTCCACGCCCGGGCGGCCGCAAAGCCCGCACCGGATTTCCCTCGTGGAGCGGGGCCCGCCTCTGGCCAGCCGAAACACCCCCTCCCCGCACCTTCCTCATAAAGCCCAATTTTCACTTTTCAGAAGTATAATTACAGCTCTCCTCGGCTCCCAGAAGACACTGCCAACTACCCCAGATAAAAATACACTTCTCGCTTTTTTTTTTTACTTCTTTGCAATGCAACTGTCACGAGATAACAACCCGCTTACACCAAACCCAGAGCAGCTACAATTAATGGAATAAGATGTGTTAATGATGTCCTCAGATTTATTTCCACGAGCAATGGACTAATTAGAGTCCATTATTCCAAAAATACTCCTGCTGCATCTTATTTGATGGTAATTAGTTCTTCAGGTTTTTTTAAACAGCACACTACAGCACATTTTTCTTTCAATAGCATAATAGAAGGGGGGTTTTTAGATGTTTGTATTTATTTCTTTCCTTTGAATTGATCAGTTTGCATGGAAGAACATACAATTTAATAAAACCATCTTTTAAGTGTGTTTGATAATGAATTGGGGGAGTGTTTGTTCAACTGGCTTTGCATTCTAATTCAGTTTCAATATGGAGTTAGGAAAAACATCAGATAAAATTTCACTAGTACGTTTGAGTTCGGTTTTCATTTTAACAAAGTGAATGTCGCTTAAAGAGGGTGAAAAATATGGAGAATTAGTTTCCATGGGGTGATGCTCAACAGAAAGGCTGGAGGCAGATGCTGGAGTGCCCCATAGGAATGTGACCAATGTCAGGGTGTGAGAGGTCAGGATATCTCACATAACCTGGACATCTCCTTGCCACCCCTACTCTGCATTTATAATACAGTTGTATCATATACACTACAATATATCACCACACAGCTGATGCTCAAATGATTTCCATTTTGTTCCACTGAGTCAATGCAGAAACAGTGGACAAACAGGCTGCTTTGAAAACCACAAATTAATTCCAATGCATTCAAAGTATTCAAATTAGTATCAGCTGGAGTTTTTTCCTTTAGACCTTAGAGAGCAGAAAACAGACCATTCAATATATTCTTTAAAAGTGTGTTATTGTTTGTACTGGTGTTGCTGTGTACTGATACAAGCAGCATAGATTTTGAAAACAGAACAGCTAAAAAACTCTGCACAGACTGTCAGAAACACCAGTCTAACACCTTTCCTGTCAAACAGCCACTCTCTTTACTGCAAGAGAAGACCAAGAGAACATATAAAACACAAAACTGCAAGATCAAAACTGTGCACAGTGTGGATGGATATCAACTTCAAAGTGAAACTGAAGTCACAGAATAGATACAGATATTCAGAATGGCTTCATCTTTGAGTGGAAACCTGTTCCTGACTAATCCCTCCCAAAGAAGAGCAAATAGTTCCTTCCTGCTGATGCAGCACTTGTCTTCCAGCAGCAGGTACAGGTAGTCCTGGTACATGGCCACATTCATCTGAGGGCAAGCCAGACTTGTACTGCAAATGGCCAGGGAGGCAGAGACAGACAACAAGAGTCTTCAGCTTGTTTTGAAATCAAGATCTCAGAGGGAGATATCAGTTTTTAAAGTTAGCTTTTAGTGCCTCTGAAAAACAAACAAAAGGCTTTGGTCTTGGGACTCCCAGTATCAACAGCAGAAAAGCATCTCCAGCTTCCATCTGTCTACTGGAAATGTGTGTGACAATCCTATTAAAGTGGGAGCACCACCAGCTGAACTGACCCTTACGAAGGAATTGTCGGGTGCCTTCCAGCATAAAGTGTTGTTTCATCTTTCTACCAGCTCTCAGCCTATACAACAACCTACAGAGGGATTCAAACATTGACTGTTCCTCCATTCATTCCATACTAAGTCGAAGAAACAGAGGGTAAATGTTTTTATTAAACATTTTACATCGTTTATCTAGATTAGCATTGTTGTATATTGGTACTTACACCGATTCAGGTTTGGGTTATTTTCCTTTAAAATTCTCTTTTAACTGCAGATAACATTCACCACTACTAAGAAACCCATGAGGACACTGCCAGTACTATAAAACAAAACACACATCTGAATATCTAGGCACCACTTTAAAATTTTATTATCTTAAAATGCAACTTTGCTTGATACACTTAAAAGAATTCATAAATGTTCACTGCCAGGGAAGAAATACATTTAACATCAACACTTCAAATGTACGTATCTGACATGACTAAAGGTTCCCTGTAATAAGAAAAAAAAAGAATTTTCCATTCTTTGTCAGACTTTTTTTTCTGTTAAATAATTTTCTGCCGTTTTTTTGTTAATACAGCTGAGTTCATAGCCTCTAAACGTCTATATATTGTAATAAATTCTTTGATTGTTCCCATAATAATTCCATAGACCATGACAGTAAAGCCTGTGGTTTATGATATCACCAAATCCCCAAGAAAAATGTCAAGTTGCACCCCAGCCATCCAGTTGAAAAATCTGTTACAAGAAATCTCCTTTCTGATTTATCTAAATAGTTCAACAACTTGTTAGTACAAAATCTAAGACATTTTCAAAACACTGTCAAATTAAAGAAATGTTTAGGGATTTATCATCAAGGTGAAGTATTTCCATTGCTATCCTCAGGGCAAGGAGCAGATCACTGTCTGCAAAAGGTCCTGGCTGCATCAACCTAAATCAGCTGCTCCAACTTCCAACATTTTTCAGGGAAAATCTTTGAGCTCGCAGGAGGTGTTGCATTAACCTTGCTGGAAAATTGCACATCAGGTTCAGCAGAGATCTGAGGCCCGTTCCTGATTTTACGTCAGTGGAACATAGAAATATGTTTATATAAAAATATGTTTACATGTTTGGTTGAAACAAAACCTAAACCCTCTGGTTTCTTTCCCCAGAACTGGTTTGTTGCAGTTAGCTGAGGAACAACTTTACCTACATTGTTCTCTTGGAGTCTCTTGTCCTGAGCTTCAGGAGATCACTTCTCAGGGAGAGGGAATTTCATTATTGATCCTCCTGTTTATTTTTTTATTTCAACAGAGAATACAAGGACAGTGCTGTTACAAGTTGGTTTGGGGGATGACAGCTCCACCCGAAACCGTGAAATACATCAAATCCCTTTTTATGTAATCCTCCAAGCAGACAGAGAGTTGTAGATTTTCGTGCACTGTCTCGACATGTTTGGGGTTTTTTATTAAGACAAATAAAGACAGTTGTGTATGTTGAGCAATTCACAGCCCCAGAATGGTAGATCAAGGCTGCTGCCATCAGAGCAGGCCTGCTTTTGGTGGTCTGGCGTAGAATTGCTGAGAATTACCATGACAGTTTTCATACCAGCTTGTAATAATATATTTATGCCATTTCAATAAAACCAAAAGACTCCTGAACTTCAAATATTAGCATATTTAACTGTTCAACTAGTTTTTCGGGGGACTATTTTCTCATTAATCCATGTTACATAGTTTGTCACTCGTGTATATACTCCAGGTTTGTTGGCTCTGCCACAGCCATCTCCCCAGCTGATAATTCCATAGAGGTAAGAGATGTCATTTTTCTCACAGGCCAGAGGTCCACCAGAATCTCCCTGCATTGAAAGTAAGTAAAGGTTATCTAATTGGATAGAAAGCAGTCAGAAGAAGATCCGTTTGGAAAAATACTAAAATAGGAATGTTTGCACTTGAGATTTAAACTTTAAAAAAAAAAAAAAAAAGGAAGCAGCAGTTCACTAAAGTTTCATTATAGAAAGCATTTTTAGTCACACTAATATAATGGTGGATTCTTTCAATTACACAATAAACAAAAGTATCAAAATATCAGATTTTGTTTAAAAATATGAAATGCTTTCAGCTTCAGACATCTAGTGAAAGGCATGGTTGATTTAGATCATTTTCAATGGAAGTGAATGAGCCTTTGAGGTTTAGTGCTGTTATAATATCAGCACTGCAAGGAGGGGTTCCATGGGTGCATTTGGAGAGTTTCTCATTGCAGTTTATTGCAACTTTCAGACAACATGAGAGTTTTCAAAGAAAGGTGTTGCATACAGACACACTTTGTGACTGTGGGATGCTGTAATTTTATGTGGTATATGGGGTTTTGCTTGTGTCTGAATTTGCTACTGAGTATTTGCCTTGTCATTAAACCATAAACTGAAAAGCAGCCCAAGGATTAATTAAAGGCAAGGATTAATTTGGAACACTTCTACTTATTTTAAACCTTGAAAGCATTCAGGACAGGTGGGTTATTATTAATACTCTTAGATTGACTTTCTAGAGAAATTAAAATGTTAGAAATCAAAAATGTGACTTAGGAAATGGTACTAGTGAAAGCAGCCATCACTCTAAGTTGAGACAAAGGAGAAATATATTTTTCTTATCTCAAAAGAAAATTCCTTGAGACCAAAACACATAGGAAAATTGTGTTGCCTTTATACAAGGAGATTTCTGTGATAAGTGAAGGATATCAGATGAAGTCTTGCTTGTTTGCTTATTTTTCACAACTAGTGTAATTGATTGCAATTTTGGCTTGAATGTACTGATTTAAAAAAGTTTCTAAGAAAATCTTTTACAAATAATCAAGGAAAACACATCATCTGTTTGAAGTTTCGTGATCTTGAAGTATTTTTATACATAACAGATGGTTTACAGGTTAATATCCTAAGTAAAACCCAGAGGTTATCTACATCTGTTGTTGCATAAAGAGGTCTACATTATTTCTCCTCAGACTACACTACAAGTCTGACAATAGGGGAAAATTAATTATTGATTCACTAATAATCTTCTCATGTCATGAGCGCTGTTCTTCAGCAACATCTGTGACTCTAAATTGCCATTTCTCAGACTTTGCAATTCTCTCCAGACCACTTGTCTTTGTGCAGCTCCTTTCTCCTTTCCTCCACTTTCATTCCTCCCTCTCATTCCTGATCTCAGTTTTTCCAGGGCGAGGAGAGACAATCAGCTGTAATGCTGTCTCTTGAATTTGCACCTCCTGGGACAGGCAAGGGGAGCTGGGCAGGCAGGGTAATCTCCATCCCTCTGGCTGGCACGAACACTTGCAGCCTCAGCCCTGGCCTTGAGCCACTGCTGGCTGCTGCCATTTCCCTCTTGACAACTTTCTTTGGATATGTTTATCTGTACAGGGCTTCCAGCACTCTATACATGATATTCCTTGCTCCACTCACACTGCCAACTATTAGCTATGTACTGCCTTTTCATGACTTTGTGCTAATAGAGCAAACCCCTCCTTCTTCAAAATTAACTGTAGATAAAATCTGAAGTTTTATGTAAGGAATAATCTGATCCTTCATTTTAAAAAGTCTCATCTATCACCACAACAATTCTGTATCCTTATTCAGAGCCGAGGTGTGACATAATTCAAAGTGGCAAGAGCATGAGATCATTCTGTGATAGACTGAGGTTACATAACACAGTTCCCAACTGACTGACATTCTACACCATTCAGTCACATCCACTGTAGAAACCTCAGCTCCTTCCTCCAAACCTCACCACTGTGCCTCACCTCCTACACAGGTGTCCTTACCTTCCCTCAGGCAATGGGCAGGGGCTCTGGGGTTTGGCCCCACACAGGTTCATGCTGGTTTTCTGCCAGCACATCCCTGCCAGCTGGGCAGCAATCCATTGCCACCACCTGCAGGCCCAGCCAGGAGCTAGAAAAACACACCCTCCAGAGCACAGCCACTGCCTCATGTGATGGCAGAAGGAATATAGTACCCTTCTGAAGAGCTTAATTGACATGGAACATGATAAAAAAAATGAAGCTGGAAGCAGTCCCATAAAGTTCTTTTCTTTAGGGGCACTATGAAACCAAAAGTAAGAATTGTAACTCTGCAACATTTCTGAACAAAATACATTTCTATCACCTGCCTAGACGTGACACCCAGCATTACCTGACAAGCGTCGGATTTGCTATCAAAGTAGCCAGCACAGAACATATTTTCTGTGAGTTCTGTTCCATAAATTTCAGGACTTCTGCACTTCTCCTCAGGAATAAGTGGAACCAGCGTTTCTTGTAGGACATCTGAATAACCAGATATATCTTCAAAAAATTCCAAGAGGAAAAGAAAGTCATTTTGATAGAATGTCATGAGCATAACATGAAAACACAAGGCATAATACAGGACATTTAACACATTTAACACACAATAAACACATTTAACACCTCTCATTAATATTCATGTTTTGGACATCTTCAAAATATAATACTTTTTATAGTGATCACTCTCTGATCCTCCAGTCAGACTCTGTGCCTTTTAAAATAGCAGTATTGCAGTTTCCAGCCATTAATCCACTTTGGGTTCTCTCATTTTCTAGAGACTCAGGAACAGTACCCCAGCACACCTGTCGTCACCTCTTTCCAGACTGACAATAAATCATCCATTTATTGAAAACTCCATTCCCTCTTTTTGTCTTCAGACTATGCATTTAGACCAGGACATTTGCTCCTACCACGTCTCATGAAAATGTGGCAGCCAGCTCCTGAATCCTTCTCCTCTACCTCCAGATGTCTTTGCTATCTCAACATTGAAGCAGCATAGTCCAGCCTCATTATCCTAAATTCCTCCTCTGAAAGGATGGGATGATTTTTTCCACCTTTCTCAAGCTGAGTGTAAGCACTTCCTAGCCCAAAGTCTATCTGACCCTCTCCTATCAAGGTTTTCAAAGTTTCTTGATGGTGAAGTTAAAAATCCCCTCCATCACTCACTAGTAAATTGATTGTATTTGGTTTGCAGTCTTAGTTGCCTACCTGGAGAAATCAGGGGTAGGATACATTTTACTAAAGTGTTGGCCCTACAATCAGCTACTTTCTCCCCTCCCAGTCAATGGAATCCATCTGGCTCATAGCTCATCCCATCCAAAAATTAGTGCAAATATTTGGTAAAGGGAACCACACTCCAAATTCCAAGGACTATAAAGGAGGTTCAGGATGACTATTTCAAAGGTAAATGTTGTAAATGCTAAAGGCAGGTAAAAAGAATCCCCTCAGAAGTCCATTGCAAAGTATTTTACCAAACTCTCAGCTGTGTAACATATACCTGAGCATTATGTTTTTATTACTGTCATTCTTTTCTACAGACAACAGCTCTCATTTTACTCACTCTCATGCTTGTGTCCCCATCCAGAAATCTGACATTTCAACTGGTCAGGGAAAACAGTATTACTTTCTGGCAGGCAGATGGGCTGAACAAACTGGGACTTGACAGCACAACGTTGGCCATTCTTCTTCAGCTTAATCAGAGCTGCAGAATAGAAAAACAGAAAATACAGGAGGAAGAAAGTGACTGTTCCCTATCTTTATTGGGATTGGCAGTAATGGGTCTCAGATACAAATTTAATTATCCCCTAAGCCTCTCTTAATTAAGATATTTCAGTCAAAGACAGACAGACTCATCTCAACAGCACCTGATTTCACAGCAAATTGAAGGCTGAAACATTCAGCTACTCCCCTTGTGGGAATATTTATTTTATGCTATGCTCACTGAGCAGATTTTGCTTCACTGCCTCTGTAGAGAAGAGGGAAGATAGAAAATACATGTGTCTCCTCCCACCTTATAGTTAAATAACAGTGACATATCCCCAACTTTCAGCTGAAATAAGTGGGATGTGCAAATACTCACTGCTTCTGAAAGCCCGGCCACTGGCCAAATTCCAATTCCATTTAAAAAATTAATTACTCCAAGAGCTGGTATATTTCATGTCCTGTTATCTGAGTTCAGCAAAATTCATGGTCTTTAAAATGAAGGAATAAAACCTCAGGACATTTCAAAATCAAGCTTCTTGAAGCTACAAAGTGTTACATAACCTACACAATCTTTACTAACCACTCATGGGGCTGAGAACAGTGTAAATACAAAGCTGTGCAGCATCATGAGATTGATACTGAAAGATTTCAAAAATTGGTTCCCCTGTAGCAAATCCCTCTCCTTTGGCTGTAAAGCAGCTAAGGGAGCTTTGTACTGGGTGGAACAAGGGCAGAATGTTGGTTTGGGGACACCACTCAAAGAGAACAGAGCTGAGGTAATGTGGACACACCTCTGAAACCTTTTCATCCGGCCTTTTGGAAGCTGAAGGGTTTGTGAGCACAGCTGTGTGGAAAGCAAGTGACTGGATAGTCTTATTTCTCTGCCAGCTACCATTTTTGGCCTTACTAGAACACAGAAGTATCTCACAGCCTGAGAAGCCCACACAAACATTGCTCCCATGCTGAGCAGCTTACTCTTCCTCACCTTGTTCCTCTTCCCCACTAACTCTGCCTGCTTCTGAATCCCTCGGATTTCCTAGAAAACACTCATGTGATAGTTGTTTCCTTTAGAAAATGATTTCCAGCAGGAAACAACTTTTGTATTGCATCAGTAGAAATCACTGACTGGACAGAACAAGCCCCTGCATCTTTCTCCCCCAACACAGTTTCTGCCTTCTCGTTTATTCTTGCAATTGGGCTCATGTTCAGCCCTCCCAAGATTTCAACATAGCACACTGGTGAGTCATGCCTACCTAATTTCAGAGTAATTAAAAAAGCTATGAGATCTCAAAGCATCATGAGTGGTTTACACCAGGGTATTTCAGAGCAGAGTACTGCCTTGAATCTAGTTTTTCTCTTGGTATGCTGTGACAGAGCTCCCACCAACACAGAACTTGAATGCTTTTTGCCACAGAGTAGAAAATACTCACCATCTGGGAGCAAAAAAAGCTTGACCTGAAATATTCCCAATATCAGGCTATTAAACAGTCTCACAGACAAAGTGCTCACACAGCTTGATGCCCCAAGGTGACATGACAACTTTCAAAAGAGCAGATCAGAAAATAAGAAGTTGCTGTTCCATTGTCATTCTGACTAGTATTATAAGGTCAATCAGAAGGGCATTTAACTTCTGACTGATAAGACAGCTGATTTTTAAATCTATCTCAGTATAAAAAGTGATTCTTAGCAGCACAGATTTTCAGAGCAGATGGGGTTATTATATTCATCTAGTCAGATCCTTTATACAATACAGACAATAGAATTTTACCAAGTAATTCCTGCATCAAGCCTACAGCTTCTGGTTCAGTTGAAAAAAGGCCTAATCTCACAAAGACTTGAAGTGATGATGAATCTGCCACACATCTAGGTAAATTGCTCCAAAAGCTAGTTATCATAATTATTTAAAATTTGCAATTTATTTTTCATTTGAATTTGTCTAGCTTTCAGTTGTTGTTATAACTCTGGTAGAACTAAGAGCCCTCTGCATTCAAAAGCCTCTATAGTATCTATGATTTTTCCACTATAAAGGCAGTTTTTAACAGACAACTAAACTTGAAAGTAGGTCAATTAAATGAAAAATAAAACTGTCTGAACAAAAATACTTACCAATATCATGTTCAGTAGGATTGAACACGGAATACTGAGGATGCAAGATGTATTTCTCTATTTCAAAAGTCTGTGTTACATCAGTTGTTTTATTAAATATTTGTTGACCCAGAACTACTCTAATAGTGGATTTTAGTGGACTGCAATACAAAAGAAAAAATAAGCAGTTCTGTGATTAGCAGGACAAATGCAGCTGATTTTCCAATGGCTGGGTATCCTATGAACCATTATAACCCCAGCCTCCCACCATGTCCATTGATTACCCTCTCATAATGCCTTTACCTCTTTCCCAGGCTTCCTGCTTACTGAGGACAAGGAAAAAGATAACAAATGTTACGTAGAGCCCCGAGCTCTGTGGATCCTGATTAGCCTAATTAAAGGCTGCTGCTTCTTGAAAGAAGGAAAAGGCCAGCACAGGCAGTGCTGCCCAGCTGCTGTTTGGCTAACAAGCATCTTTGGGCGGTGTAAACACCTCTTCTTGAAACTTAACTGAGTTAACTTAAACTCAGCTTTGCCAATAAGTACAAAAATTTCTCAGAAAGAAATGAGGGATCAAAAGATCAAATATATATATATATATATACACATACATACATACACACACACATCTCAAAAGATGAGTCAGTGGTGGATATCTTGTCTCTCTGGGAAACCAGCCTGCCATAAAAAAAGTTACAGGCATAGGCCAAGACTTAAAGGTGCTGGCACATTGACAACTCAGGAACATCTGGGCAGCTTCCACCCAAAAGATATCACCAAGTTCTGCTCTGAGATTAGTTTGATCTATGTTAAATCTGTTGTCCAGAATTAAAAGCAACCTGGTGAAGTCCCAACACCCTACAGATTTAAAGGGAAACTCTACAGTCAGAGGAGAACACAGGATTTGTAATTCACACCATCTTTTCCAATTATCAACTTTTTACTTTAAGACCACAGTCCTCTGATATCCAGTGTCCTGGGAAAGAAAGCTAATAAGAACCAGTATAGCAACTGGGAAGTAAGGGACGTTTGGGAATAATCAGGAAATGTTTAGAAAAGGCAATATATTCTCTAGCTTTGAAAGCAACAGAATTCACATTTCATTCTTGTTCTAAAGCCAATTCCATCTGCATAAGTCTACACTGAATTTAGTTAGTAAGTGTCTTCAACATTGGAGGACTCCTCTGCTTTGTTATCCAGTCCAGGAGAAGAAAACATCTGGTGCCACAGCCATGCACAGATGCAGAAGGGTTTGCATCATTGCGGTTTCCCTGGTTGCATTTCTGTGCCCATGGGGTACAAAACCACCCCGGAGCCTCCCCCAGTACTGAGCACACAGCAGTGACCAGCAGCCATGGACTCACAGCAAGGAGGTTCTGGCCAATTGCAATGCAGAGAGACAGCAGCAACCCTGTTACAAGAACTGTGCTTAAGGTTAACAAAGAAAAGGGCAAAGTTTATTCTGTATTACTGGAATACAAGAAGACAATAAAATGTTCTTCAATCAATATGTAAGGCCATGATTTTCTCAGTGTTTTCACAGTAGTAAATCAGCCTCCTTGAAAATCAAAGTTTGGGCCTGTAAAACAGTGGAAGTTCACTTTCTGGAGCACTATTTGGAATAATTTTAGAAGCCCTGAATGGTTCTACTATGACTTACAGATGGTTCATTGAGGAAAAGAAAGAAAGCAGGACATGTTACAGAAAAGAAAAAAGAAATAATAAATAATTGAGCTGCACAGGTATCTATTGTCGCCTAGTGGAAAACAGTTGAAATTGTGACTACCAGAGGTACTAAACAAACAGAAGAGCACAAATTACAATGCAATAATTATGGAAAATCTGTACGTACCAAACGACCAGCTGGAAGTGGGTGGAAATGTCCTGAACAGCTGCCAAAGTTAGTAGCTATTTCACAACATTTGAAAAACAAATGCATTGTGGCTTGAGCTACAAATGCTTCAGTACAGCATTCACAGTGGTATTATTAGCTCTACAAGCTATCAGTGTCTATATTCTGGCACAAGGTTCTCTGTTTCTCTTGGCTTCTTTACTATGCAAAGGAACAATGGGTATCAAATGATGTAATATTTTTCCCTTCAATGTGATCAAACTGAAATCAGGGAAAATGTTGAACATTTGTAGAAAATTAAGCATTTAGAATAAAGTAAGTGCATCCTTTAGTCAATATTTTCTCCAGTGTCCCACTGGAGAAAAAAAATCTCTCAAGAAATCAGCATCAGAAGTTTGACAGTTTAGTTCTTTCGTGTGGCTTTTTGTAAAGCTCAGTCCACTCTATTTGTGTCAACCAACAGTAATTTATTGTCTCCAATAAATCATTGCTTGGCCGTCAGCCTTTCTGAACAAAACACAGCAGTGAGCATAGTCATCTCTGTTATATCTCAAAACAGGCATAAACATTGAAAAAGGTAACCAAGAAGAAGATAAATACATCTATTCCCCTGCAGATTCCTGCACATGCAATGCCCCATTCTGTGTGCTGCTTCACCCTACCTTATTCCTTCAGTCAGTGTGTCTGGATTCTTTGGGACTCCTTAAGGAACAAGATATGGGCTCATGTGGTTATAGTGCTCCAAGCCAATTTTTAGATCATGAAATTGCCAGAAATTCCTTTTGACACATTGGTCTTTTACAATCTCATCTTCTTTCTTTTTCAGTTCAGGTTGGTTGTGAGGACCCCCTGTCACACTTTACCTGTTAGCAAAGCAGTGTGCTGCTGACACTACCCAGCAAGTCTGAACCAGGCTTCCACCACAGAAACTCTCTCCAATATATATAGCTGCTGTCCAGGGATGAGATCCAGGCAGAGATGAAGATCCCCCAACAATCCTAGGTCTCACAAAACTTCTTTTTTTATGTCTTCTTCCACATGGTCTTTTGGTACCTGCAGAATTATCTACTTTGTCTGGAACTGGTGGCCTCCTTTCCCTCCTTGCTGAGATAAAAAGAGATATGGAATCAGACTACCAGAATCTTTATGTTTTCAAATTAAATACCATGTCTCATACATCTTTAGGATATAGACCTCTCTTTGCTCACAGAGGCCCACTTCTCTGGGCCTGTAACTCCCTAACTCCCAGTACAATGATAATTTGTACCAAAGCATCAGTCATTTCTGGCACCTTGCATGTTCTAGCAGAAAATTTGGGGATATTGGCACGATTGTGACCAAAACAGTAGTATGACACTGCTGCTATTTCAGGACAAGAATCACGGATTGTATCACAACTCCAAAAAAAAGCCAAAGAAGCCTGTTGTTTACTGGAAACAGTAAAATATTCAACACTCCTGGGAACAGTAGAAGATTCAAAATTATACAGTGAAAGCCTGTTGTAGTATCAATAAATCTTAATTTATTCATAACATGGATTTTAAGAAAGCCTTTACATACCACAAGCTGGAATGTCACAATACTCCCAAGACAGACTGTTGTCCTTCATGATGTAACACCACGGCTTATCATCATCATCTGGATTTCTAGTTAATTCAGGGGAAGAGGGAATTACAAGCATTAACCACAGTGCTGTTGCAAGCTTCCCAAAGATCTGCTTTTTCCTCTTGCAGCATGCAGAGGACTGACAGGACTCTCAGATTTTGGGTGAGCAGCCTTTCAGTAAAATGCTTCATCTTAAAACCAACCAAGACTAAGGTTCTCTAGGACCTGAAATACAGACACGACTGAGCACCTGTAAAACTTGCCTACAAGTATTTGGATGCATGAGCATGTTCACAGCATTTAACTGCAGCCCACACCGAAGCACTTTAACTGATATCAGCTCAGCTATTTTCAGAACTAAATCCCATGGGAGAGATTCCTGTTTTAGGTTTATTTTTTAGGCGAGGAGATTCCAGCACAGGTAGATTCATAGAAAATCCATAACAAGAATAGATAGGAAAAATGAATTTGCAAATCTGAGGTTCACATTCCCTGTAGAATCTGAGGAAGTTAAAGACTACCTCAAGAAAATATTGTATTCTTCAAAAGGTAAAAAAAAAAAAAAATCCAAAAAAACAACACCAAACAAAATAAACCCAAAAAACCAGTAATGGAAACTGGTTACTGTTATGGAACTGTTACCTCGGTGTTAAACTGATTTGGGGTTGATTCCATTAGGGTTTCTCTGTGGTACAGCCTAACTGCCTTTATCAATGCCTTATAAGTAACCAGAAATCTGCCCAGTTTACTCCTCCAAGAACATAGGGAGACTTTGAAGACCCTGAAAGATCTTTATTAGACCAAGAAAAATAGACAAGGTAATTCAGGGCTCCAGATAAGCAGTAATTCTAATTTCAGTTGGATTTATCACAAGCACTATCTGTTATTGTAAGGTTCTTCAATAATTTTATTTCTTTTTCAAACTGACTGCTCTTCAGAAAAAGATTGGAGCACTTTCAAAATCTCAGAACTGAAGAAGCAACACAGGTTGAGTCATCTTCCGCCAACAAAGTTTCTAAATTAGACTATTTGAAGCAGAAGATATCTGCAGGATTATATAGTACAGCAGAGATATCCCCAGAAATTGTAACAAGCTGACAAAAAAGTGAAAAGCTTTTTTTCTCAGCTCTACAGAACATGAACACATCAGCTCCTACACCATTTTGTTCTCTGCATTGCAAATCTGAAAGTGAATATTGGGCATAAATGAAGTAAATCAAAGGGCTCAAATGTTATCAAAGGATAAAATATGTGCCAGATAAATTTCCACTGTGCTGGGACACCATAAATCAAATCCTGAAGTGTTTGCATGAGGACCAAGCCCTGGAAAGCAAGGTGGGAGGGCTTAAAGGAGGGGGTAGGAATTGCTTATTGTTAGTTTGTGTTAGATAGAGAAGAGCTACTTTCAGCATTGCTTGCATGCTTTTTATAATCAAACAAATTAGGAAGCACAGTACATTCTGATTTTCCTGAAATACTGGTCTAAGTTTCATTAAAAAAAAAATTAAAAATTTTAAGAAAATAAAACTCACACACAAAAATAAGCGATCAAGCAAACAAACAAAATCTTAGGCATCAACCAGTAACTTATGGAGAATCATCTACAGTTTGGCAGGTTTAGTATTTGCTCATCTCCAAGATGAGAAATGTTCTCTCTAAATAAAAATGTTTCCTTTATTTGTGGATATCCATTGAGCTCATGGAGACCTCATAAAGAGGGGGAACATAAGGTGACTGAGAGAAAGCACAAACCTGTATAGCACAAGCTATTTTTATTATAGCTCAACAGAAAACTTCAGCAGAAATGTAGTTTATTGCTATGTGGTGCAATCAAAATTGAAACACTTAAATCTTGTTTGGCAATAGTTTTTCCTTGTAAAAAATCCAAGAAATAAATTTTACATCCCATTTCAATCTTATTTAAATACAGTGCTTTGATTTTTCATTTTGAAATAACTTTTCTCTTTTGAAAATATTTCTTTATGATATGACTTTCTCAAGCAAAGAATAAGAAATTAAATTTAGCCATTTCAATTTAGCTGCTGCACTGATTTCTCCTTTTAGATTGTCATTAATGAACAATTTCAAAAGTTTTGCATTATGGTCTCATTTGAAAAAAAAAAATTACCCAGGGGGAAAAAAGGGCCTGGAAGTTCCAACATAATTTTGTGTCTGAGCTTCTCTCAGGAGAGCCAGCTATTGATTCAGCCTATCTACCAGATCTTGTCTTCTGTACAATCCCTCTTGTCAGGCTGACTGCCTACTAAAGTCAATCTGGCTTTTCTGAGGCGAGGGTAGCAGCTGCTTTGAGATCCCTGGCCTTTCTTGTTTCCACAATACATCCATTTCTTGATGTACAAATACAGGACAAACAGGGAATTTCCTCACCTGCAGTAAGGGAATGGCCCCAAGCCAAGCTGCACTGCCTTCCCAATGCTGTCCACGTGAAGCTCTTGGTAAAGCAGGTCTGAATTCCAAGGCAAGCAGCTGTGTCCAGAAATGGTTGTCCTGGCTGTACCTCTGTAATCTGTGCCTTTGCCAGTGTAGCACCGTTGGCTCGGGACTGGCAGAGGAAGAGACTGGTCAGCAATCAATGCTAATTGCGGGTTAATTACTCACTTCCCAGATGAGGTCCCAAATGAGAGCCAGAGCGCCCAACTCTGTAGTGCCTTTCACCTTGCACGGGAGCTGAATGCATCAAATGAGGATTTTTTTAATAAAGAAAAAAGGAACTCAAGAAGTAAAACCTCTGCTTAAAATTAGTAGTAAGTTAACCTCTTTTTACATATGAGCAAGTAACTACTCAACAGGCAGAATGGCAGAAAATTAGACCTAAAGTTTGTACTGTGTATGGAAAATTTCAGTCAGCGATCTGCAGCAAAGTCAGCAATATGGCTGGGATTCCTCTGGTCTAATTTTAGACACAACTGAGCTCATCTCTGGAGGCTCCCTTTATATTTAATTAAGAAAAACAGACATTTCTAGTGCCAAACCAATCCAGCTTGTTTGAAGTAAGTTTTTTATGATGAGGTGGATCCCATACACTCCTGCCCACGTTGACTGAATCGCCATAGAAATATGGGGTGCTTAAGGCAACCAGCTCAAACAGAGATATATGTGTTGTAAAGTACTGAAAACAATCCTGCCCTGCAAGTGCTTCAAAGGCCTGATTTTTGAAAATACTTCTTTTAATGGCCTCATATGTACCCATACTTATATATACCATACCCATGTATATTACAAATATGTAACTACATATTTCAGACACATCAATTTTGCAAAATTCTAACTAGCAGGTTGAATTTTCATATTCAAACCCCCATCTTTGTCACCTGCATATGGGCTATTTCTTCAGATAGGTCTGACACATACATATTCTATGACCTGTATACTCAGCTGCCAAGATCTATCAACAGCACATACCAGCATCATGGCTGAAAAACATATGGAGATGCATTTGTATACAAATAGCTACACTGAGCAGAAAGTCTACACCTCAAAACACAGCTAAGAGTATCCCAAAGGAAACACAAAACCATCTAATGCACAAAGAGGATTAATTGTGACCAAGCCTCAGAGGGTTTCTTGTCCCAGCCATGTCAACATGACATGTCCTTGACATGTCACAAGACTGGTGGAATCTTCCTCTAAACTTACAGACATACTTAAAGATATAACACCACAATATTGGCCACTGAGGATGATCCATCACACCACACAGTGCAAATTGCTATTGCCAAAGATCTGTTTATTTTGACAGAATGAGGTGACACACGAACCAGGGTAAATTACCAGCAATGAAATAATGAACCACAGCACTGAACTGCTGCTGTTAATTACCCTTCCAAGTCATCAGTGTAGTGACAGACCCCAAAACCACAAGCAAGCATATGGCATAAATTTAGGAGACAAAGGTCAAGAAGTTTGGTGGAAGAACACCAGTTTTTTAGCACACAGACATTTAGCGAAATCCACTTTCTAGCTTGGCCTGGCAGACACTTCTGACATGCTGAGACCACATTTTCTCCCACCTGCAACCTGAATCAAATTCCCTTTATTCAATGACTATGAATATAACATTGAGTCAAACTCATATTTTAACAACCATAATCTAGGACAGAAAATAATTTACCTATCATTTTTATTGTTAGCAAGAGTAACCATGTCTTGGCAAACCTGCCATTTATTTTCTGAGCAAGTTGCAAGTTTGCAAGTGCTTTGTTTGCCTGAAACAGTGTCATGAAAATACCACCTTCATGCTGTATGCTAAATTTTTTCATTTTTCCAGGGAAGTGTAAAGTGCTGTGCTCACTTGTACTGTATTTACCACATTCAGAAACAATTTAGAATGATTACTTTAATGAGAATGAAACGAGATTCCATTTCAGTATAGACCCAGGGCCATATTCTGCAATACCTATAGTTTGGACATCTTGCAGATGGTGTTTACAAGTTGTGTTTATCCTTGTCAGGCTTAAAATCCAATGTATCTCTGTTTCATCAGGTCTGCCAGTCATTGCTAAAGATGCCAGCATATTTTAACAGGAAGAATTTGGCTCCTTCCTAAAACTTCCCTCACGTTCTCCTTCTGTAGCTAAGAAGTTTAGATTACATCTTGCACTTGTTGAGGGAAACAGTAATATCTCTCAATAAGTTTTTTGTTTCTTTTTGGTTTTATAAGGAGTATTTTGGACACAGGCGTAACATGAGTTAATCTCCTGTCTTGTGGAGAAACTTCTGAGGTAAAACATCTGCATTAGTAGCTTTCCATTGGTCTGTGCTCCCCTCCAGAAAGCTTTACCAGCAGCAGCACCATGGCACCCACTGAGGCCATGAGAAGTATATGCAAAGCATTATCCATTTTATCACCTCTAATTCAGAACAAGCAGTTTCCAAAAGGAAAATCTCTGCAATTATTGCAGTCATATAGATATTTTGCCTCTAATTCTCTTTTTTTCAACCATTACAGCACTGAAAAACTCTCTTTTCCCGTCTTTGTCAGAAACAGTGTGTAGGTGGTCTGCTTTCAGCAGTTCTTAATGGATTGCTCTGACTGGGAATTGTTCAGTCCCAAATCCATATAGCTTCCACAATGTCTCATAACTCTGAAATATATTTATTTTCTTATGTGGAAGAAAGTAATGGAGGATATAATGTGGGCTTTTCTTATTCATTCACTTCCCTGTACTACCACCAACAATGCTAAGAGTAATGGCCTAAATTTTCAGATTATGAAAATTTTGATGCAAACACAGATTTAACTTACTCTGCAGTCCTATGCCACTATCACCCCTGTTTGTTTCTTTACAGAAAAAAAAATTAACATTTAAAACTAGAAATAATTTCTTGGTGTATTTTATTTTTAAAATCCAAGATATTTCAATAGCTCATATAAACATTCCATTTGTGTTAAAATTTTGTATTTTATAAGCAAGTCATAACAAATTTTTGCCTTTTAACCTTTCAAAAAAAACCAGTTTGGGGTCTTCAAATTAACAGCAACCTGAAATAGTAGTTATCCAACGAGTTCTAATTGCTAACTTCCTGAAAGCATTTCACAAGACTTTTTGTCTCCAGATCTTTTTTCAGTTCCTGTAGTTACATACCTGAACATTTTTAGGAGTTTTTTTTTAAAGTGTCTCTGCAGAAAACAATGAATCTTTCACATTTTCTTTTCCCCAAAACACTTCATCATCAATTTTCCTGATGTTTTTGACCTTTGAATGTTATCTTTTTAACAGACACACACAAGCCTTTTCATTCTATTTATAAAAATATGTTTTTCCCCCAATGGTTCTTATTCTGGGACAGGATGGTTTAAAGTAACCCTTTCATTCAGCAATGCTTTGATTTACCCCTGACCAACATGTAATGCTTTTATTAAATACAATGTGAGATTAATTTTTTGTATTACTCTACATAAGCTGATGGCAGGAACAGAGAGGAGGGAAGAGGAAAAGGACATTTCCAACCTAAACCTCCCGTGACTCAGCTTCATGCTGTCTCCTCGAGATGAACAGCAATGAACAATGACATTTTATGCCTCTGCTAAGTTTGCTGCTTTCATGGCCTCAGCATTACAGGAGATGTTGCTCTTCAAGCCATGCTTTCCAAGGGTAAAAGCCAAATTTCCCTTCTACATGAGCTCAGACTCATTGGATGCCTGCAGAAGGGTTTGTGTTTTCTTCACTCAGCCAGATGTTCCCTGATCTCCTTCCCTGGGTAGCTGTGAGATCCCCTCAGAGATGAAAGGTGTGAAAGCCTTTGATTTCAGGAGCTGCACTTCCCCTGCTGCACATGCAGACAGTCACTACTCTGGGCTGGCAAGAAATGTGTGACAGTCTCCAGTATTCATGGAGATTGCTCTTACAGGCATCTAATTTCATCAAATAATGCACTGAAATGCAACACACACAGACACACACCCTGCCAGGAGTTCTGAAAGCAATAAGGTAAATATTTCTGTGCTAAATGAAACAAGAACCATGCAGAGAACTTTGAAAGACGTTCACATTAACCTAGCAATGGTTCCAAAGGAAGATCTGGGTTATCTTCCAGTGCATTCCTATACCACTGAAAATCTCTGTAAATATCTAGGAAGGCACCTGAGTGGGCACCAGGCTCCACTGAAGAAACTGGTTGCCATTTCTTTTGCCTTTAACCATGAGAATGTGAAGTCTGATGATGTGGGGCAGAGGATTGTATGGCAGCAGCACCAGGACTGGACTATTCCTGGCTTGAAGGAAACTCCTTCACATTTTCCTGCCTGTCTGTGAATGTAAAGACTAACAGCACCTGCTGCAGCTTTCAGAGTTTAAAAATGAATGAACTCATACCACAAGTGAAACATAAGGAAAGGTACATATCTCTGTTTCAATATAACTCAATCATACATTCATAATATTTGCCTAGATTTTGATCATTCTGTTAGGGCTCATGAAAAGCAGATTGTAGATATTTATTAAAAATTATTCAAATAGCTGTGCCACTTTCTGGTTTGTTGAATAGCAGGAAAACTTCTGGACTTACAGCACCTAACACTGGAATGGATCCCTGCTGAAACTGCAGCCTGATTATGACACAAACAATCTGTCTGAGCTAAAAGCTAGGCAGAAAGGTGGAAAAATCAGCATCTTTTTGTAATCAATTAAATCTAACAGAAGGTTACCATGTAAAACAAGGATGGATTCAAGACTGTGAAAACAAAGTGACTCACAAGCACAAAAAAATCTCTTTAAGTTGCATCCTGATGTAAGGGTGGCACACTCCATTTACTGAAACTAGACTTATTTTTTAATGTAATTCTTCTACAAAGTATCTTTGTGCCTTCATACTTGCAAATTCTTAGATCATTTGAGGTAAAATTGAAGAGATGTATGTCTGTTATAAAAGCTAATGTACAAGGCTACCTTCTGAAAAAGTTGAATTTCTTTAATATAGAAGTTTAAATCCAGAAATCTATAAACTCTGCTAGTATTTTCTTATAGCTTAGAAAAGGTAAGAGAAAGGACTAGCTCTTTTTCCATTTCATTTTTCTATTTATTATCTTCAATTCTCGTACAATAGTTATGATTTACACAGTCATAAATGCAATCCAATAGGTAGCTATATAAAGCTAATAGGAGCAGTGTATTTAGGAAGTAGGTTGTCAGAACTAGGGCAAAGAAACTCCAGCAACAATGAGCCAATATCAGTGCTATTTTACTTTAACAGTTGCACAAACTACCAGGATTTTCAAGAGTATCTGAATGCCTAATTCATAGTGAATGCTTTAATTTTTTTTAATATACCTAAAGGTCCTGATGTGCTTAGAGTGTGGGCCAAAATAACTCTCTGGACAGGAAAAGAGACAGACTCTATAGCAATTACTGATGGTCAGCAGATGAGCAGTAATGAGACAGTAATGGGAGGTGGGGGTCTCCTGAGCCCCCAAAGCATCCAGAGTGGTCTGAGGGGAGAAAGCAGGAGATGGGAGAGACAAACAATACAGTAATCCAAGGATGAGCTGAATTACATCTTCCACATCTTCCTTTCTAACTGACAATTACACAGGAAAACAGATTGCATGGATTAACAGATATCAGTCCCCTCACACTTCAAGAGATGTGCCCTCTATAAAGCAGAATGAACTGAAACCACTGTCACATCTCGAATAAATCAAAAATAGGATTAGAAACACCTTTATGGCTCTCAATTAACCAGCACCCAGTAACACTGCTGCCAAGTCAGGCACTCTCACAAGAGTAAGAACTAAGCAGCTGCTTCATATTAGCCAATATTAATCATTTTAGTTTATACTAGGATTACAACAAAGACGTGTCAGCTAAAAAGGCAACACTGTGGGAATACAGAGCAAAACACAGAAATCTTAATGCCCACCAACATGTGGGAAATTCATGTGTATGTAAAAATAAAGAAGTCCTCTGTGGATCTTGAACCTACTCTTATCTCTAACTGGAGAATTTTTTTCCTACTTTTTGGTATCTGCCTTATCTCTCAATCCTTACAAGGATCCTTACATCCTTGCTGTATGCCATGCTGCTAGAGTATAGCTCATTAGCTCTCCTCTCTAGCCCACAGTTGCCAAGATGTCAAATTTGAATGAGGAATCCATAACCTCCATGCAAACAGAACTTCCTTCTTCATTTTTTGTTTTTCTCTATATTAACCAAAAGCTTTATTATGGCCCTAAAGCTATAAAAATTCTGGGAGATCAGAAGAGCTTCTCAGAATTATTGCTCACATCTGCCACCTCCATAAATGACACTGAAGAGTTGTTTTGCAAAGCCACAGCTATCTCTGGTCTCCTGTTTACCATCCCCTGGAGTGGCACTGCCTCAGTGCAATCAATCAGAGGTGAAGACAATGCCATGCTCACTCATTTCTTCATCTTCCAATGCCCTCTATCATTGATCATTGCAGGCAGCAGCCTACTGGGCATCGTTTTTATCCACATAACTTCAGCATTAATTGAATTTTTTTTAATAATCCAAAATCTGATAAAAATCCAACCCACCATTA
>JACBWW010000036.1:7506232-7710582 GCA_020086605.1 Lanius collurio | reverse complement strand
TAACAGTCTGGGAGACTTACTGTTTATTAAAATGACCTATTTCTGCTTAAAAAAAAAAAAAAGGAAAATATAAGAAGACATTTTTGCATCACATCCTGGCTTCAACTTCAAGGTTGCCTCTACAAGTGATAATTCAGAATAAAGTATACTTTGGAGAGGAAATACTGTAACACTCTCTCTGAATCAAGCATTCTAGCCACCAGCTATTCTGACTAAAGAGTAACGTCACAATTGCTTCCTTTCACATGAGGGAATCTATACAAGATAGTAAAAAGGAAACAAAGAAAAAAGTAATTTCTGTTCACAGCATCAAATTGAAGGGTCAAAGAAAAAATTAATCCAACAAATATTTAAAAATCAGCTCTGAGTGATCAGAGAATAAAAGCCTGTAGCCCTTTCCCCACAATGACATTGCCCCAGTGTGGTGATGCCACCAGGTCTGTGGACCTGAAGACTCATTTATTTGCATTACGTTAGAATGACTAAATCTTGACAAAGAGTTTTTTCTTTTTTAAGACTCTTTGCAAGGCCCTGACACATAAACACAATCCTTCAGTTCCCATTCTGTGTGGGGGTGTTAGGCAGCTGAATACAGATGGACTGCAAGCATCCAAAGCCACTTGTTTAACAAACCAAATGTTTGCTTTATTATTTTCAAGTAATCAAAGAGCACCTGCTTATTTCTCGTTCTGAGCTAGTCAGACAGAAACCAATATTACAGCTATAACACTGCCATCCTGATATTTCTGATCCAGGCCCTGCTGGCTGGATGTCTCTGTGCACCATTGCTGCTGGGGGCAGGGGAAGCTGATAACAAAACAGGAACTGCAAGAGCAGTTTCAGAATGGAGCCCTGCCCGAGCTCCAGGTCACACCTGTGCTGTCCAGCCACTCACCCAGATCCATCCAGCAGCATTCCCAAAGCCTGGGACAATCTCCCCAGGGTAACTAATGGACAAAAGAACACAGCTAAAAAACATGTTCCTTATGAAAGACTTAAAAGAGTCACAAAATGATTCCACATGATTCATCCAGTACCTGGTGAGTGAATGTTCAGGACCAGCTCACACACCATCCAATTTGCCCATTCACTCCTGCTATTTGCTATTCCAGCTGTACTGCTGATCTCCCAAATGGATTTTTTTTTCCCAGCTGGAATAGTTAGCTACACCATTTGTTAACTATCAAAGTAAAAAGAATGCCAAATATCAATTGCAGTGTTCATTAAGATGGTGTTTTTTTACCCCACCACCTATCCAGATCAAGAAAGTCCCCACCAGAGCTACTGGGAGTCATGTCCTCAATTTTGATGAGCCACTGAATTTATGCACTCACAAAGACACAGACAATGGAATTGATGGGGTCACAGGCTGGTGTTACTGAAGGTCTAGTCTAATTTATGCCTAAAAGCTGCTGTATTTAAAAAGTAAATACTGACATAACTTGAAGATTTAGCATGCAAGCAAACTTTACAAGCAAATTTAACCCCTGCAGGGATAAATGTTAAGTCTTCTGGATGAAAGCTGTATCAGAAACTATGTAGCATCTAAAATGCAAAACAAACTTAACACACAGGTACCAAAAAGCAGATTGCTTTGCCCTGACCCACCAGAGAAAGTAACAGGGTTTGTGTAAGCTGTACTGGGATAAATGTGCTATTAAATTAAAGTGTAAGGTAATCCAAAGGGTGTGCATTCTCTTCGTCCCACTTTGTAATTTAGTGGTACCACAGAATGGCTGCTAGATTTTGTCAGTCATAAATCCCTGCTTTATGAGAGGATTCATGGATTATAGAGAGAGAGTAGCTCTAGAGTACAACTCTGTGACTAATTCTGCAAAATGGAAACAAGCACTTATTTTATAGGCATGTGTAATTGGAATAAAATTTCTGTGTTTGATTTTCTATAAAGGACATGAAAAAATATTTTTAGAATCAGGGTCTCAGTAGTGAACTGTGTGTTATGTTTTACACTGGAGAAATACATTAAACCTTTGTTCTGTGTAACTCTTCAGTTGTTACAAGAAATGTCCTCAAAGCAGAATACAACACAGAGCCAAACCCACCAGGTTCACACCCAGATGAAAACTCCTAATTTCCATCTGCCTGTAGGTTGTTATACTTACCAATATTGCAATACTTTCCTGCATAATTTTCTTTGCAATCACATACTATTTTCCCAGTGGAGGCAACCATCTTGCACTCTCCACCATTCATGCAAGAATCATGAATACAACCTACAAGAAAACACAGCAAAAGATCAAACCAAAGGTACAGATTATTCCAAAGAATAGGTCCATTTTAATTTATTCTAGTACATCTCCTCTGCATATGCATTTGAGGGAAATTTTTCTTTTTTGCTTATCTCAGACTTACACTTGTGATAAATTAAAGAAAAGGAAACTCAGCTGATTTCTGCCCACTAAAGTCTGTCTCATTGTTTTCACTGGTATTGGATAATGGCAGCTATTGAAAGACATTATCAATGAACAATAGCTAAAATGGGGGTGGTGATTATTATTACTAGTGGTGATGGAATTAACACTTCTTCCTCTCTGGAGGGTTCTGCCAATTCCAGTCTTGCCACTGAGCCCTGTTAGAATTTATAATAACATATCTAGTAGGGAGCTCAGTTAAATATTTAAGATCTGTGATTGGGAAGTCCTATCAAATTTCACAACATTCCCATGGACTCCCAATGTCCTAGAAAGCCACTGACTCTCCATTATTTAGTTTCCAGTTACATAAAGTGGGAATAAAAGCACTTACGTATTTCAAAGGACTTTTATGAAACTTATTTCTACTGTAACTTACTCATGAATCTGGGCAGGGTAAAAATTAGCCAGACAGAGTAACAGAATAGCCATACCAGAGCATGTGTATAGGTGAGGTTTTCTTCCCAACATCTTTCCTTCCAAATGCAAGATGCTGTGCTGGCTTCATCAGATAGATGACAACCCAAAGTGTATATCCTGTGCTGACTGGCCATGGTGTTGGGTTCCTGGCAGCCCCAAAACAAGGAGGAGGCTTCATAACATAAGCATCATCCCCAAAAGGAATGGGCCAAAAATCACGAGGGCTCTGGGGCCAGTGCAGGCCTTATGGGATAGTGGAGATGGGTAAAGTTTACATGGCTGCAACTCAAGAGTGGGATGGGCTTGGGAAGAAACACAGAGGTAAAACAGCAATATGAAGTGATTGTTGGTGTGCAGGGTGTGCCTCTCAGGCAGATTATAGTTTTGGAGAAGAAATTTTACCACTTCTACTATATAACCTGTTGCATATTCTTACATCCTGCAGATCAGGGTTTCATCCCTCCAAAAGAAAACACTGAGGTGTGTCCCTATAGTTCATCATAATGCATATAATTGCTTCTTCAAATAAGGATGAAGGGATTTCCTGGGTCAGTATAACTGTTCACACATGGAAAGATAAATATTGTCTTTTAGAGAAGGTACATGAGCTGCAAGGGTGTGTAACACCACTCAGGCTTTGATACCCTCACTGTCCTTTATCTCCACTCCATGCAGACCTACAGCTGTGATACAAAATAGTGCCTTACTTTTGTGTTCCACACGCCCACACTCGATCTGGCCGTTCACACACAGGCACTGCTCCACTACTCCGTGTTGGACTCTTGACCAGCTCGCACCCACATCAAAGAACTCATAGAGACTGTTGTCAAAACATTTCTCTGAAATGAAGTTTTACAAACAACACAAGCTTTCAGATGTTATTTCTTGCAAGAAACAGCACCACAATCTCCATCATTCCCTGCTCATCCCTTTTTTTCTCGTTGAGAAGCCCCATGTTTATTGACAGTGCTTCTCAAGCTAGCCAGCCTCCATAGTGTGGAGGCACTGAGCCACTAGAGCAGCAGCTCCAGGAACCTCAAGACAGAGGTGGCTTTCTCCTAAAGCCCTGTAAGCAGGACAGCATCTCTGTACCCAATATGTGCATATACATATGGGATAAGGCATCACCTGAAATTGGGCTGCTTTTTCATGTCTCTGCCCTGCCTCCTAGGTATTAGTAATTTCCCAACATGTAAGGGATATTTAAGTCTTAAAATCAGCAAAGGAAGAGAAAGAGGCTTTTTGTGTTTCCCATGCTCAGAGCATACTTCCATTTACAATTGCACAGTCAAGCTATTTTCAGTTGTCCTGTCAGGAATGGATTGTCTGTCATAATCATTTGTAAATCCACCCACATAAACATTCATGGTGCAGTGGTCTCTCCCATCACAACAGCACTACCTTTTCATTAAGCAAACATTAATGAACTCTACTTACCATTCATATTTCATGTTGTAACACTGGTGGAAGAAGATACTTACTCAGCTGACAGTCCTCGCCTGTGAACTCCTCAGGACAGGTGCAGTGGTACATCCTGTGGCTATGAGTGAGAGAACAAGTCCCTCCATTTTGGCATGGGTTGTCTGCACAGTGATCTAGAGAGGCCACACAGGAAGTTGTTGATAGTAAGTATGAGGTATAAGTCATGTTTTGTCCCTTTGGATACATGAACGCTTTTGGTTCAATGCATGGTGTGTTTAACACCACCTATCAACCTAAAACAAAGTTTATCCAACCAACTGACAGTGGGTTTGTTTCCAGCTGTAAAACAGCTATATTTATCCAGCTTTTAAAAGCCATATGGTAAATCACTGAGCTGAACCTTCTCCCCCCAGACTGTTGTCTGAAGGAGGTAGCTCCAGGCACACCTGAAGTCGCCAGAGCTGGCACTGTGGTGAGGAAGAAGACGGGACAGGTGCCCACAAGATGGAGCTGTGCCTTTACACTGGGAGGGAGGAAGGCTGCAGCTCTGCCTCTGCCCGACTTCCTGCCCTGCAGCCTTCACATTACGACATCCACAATCGGATCAGGCATCTCTTTCAAACTAAACAAAGAACAACCCTCAACAGAAGAGTTTGCCATGAGATTTTGGAATAGGTCTAAAACTAATGGCAGCTGGAGCCAAGGGGGAAATTATAAAGCAAACCAGAAAGCACATCCAAGTAAATCAGGACAAGAAAGATTGTAACTGGACCAGTATAGCATATCTCCATTTACTAAGGAATTTTCTAAATGATGTGAAAATGTGGTGGGAGAGGAGGTATCTGCCAGGACAACTCCTGCAATAGAAGCTCTGCTTGACAATGTGCAATGCAAAAGTAGTAAGAGTCTTGCTGGTCAGGCAGTGTTTCTGATTTCAGGCAGTGCCAAGGGATGTATCTCCCCTGAAGTTAACCAACAGCATGTTTACACCCGCTTCAGAGCTGGCCCAACAGCTTGTCTGCATTCAAATTTTCCTTTTTAATGCTAGTCAAACTCTGCTAGGCCAACTCCAGGATTACTCAATCCATGTGCTTCAACTAAACAGTGTGTCCTGAGTGTGGGGTGCAACAAATGCAGGCACAGGCACACACAGCCAGGGCTGATGTGAAGCACAAAGGGTGCATCCTGAAGCTTGCTACAGCAGTGTAAATCTGAGGTTCCCCTGCATGAATCAAAATATTTACTTCAGAAGAGAGTGATGTAATTCCTATCAGATAGCAGGCCTGGGTGTATTTGCTGGTAGATTCAATCCAGAATAACATCAAGGGAAAGCAAGTAAAGTCAGTGACATTCCTACTCTTCCTGCTGTTGATAGTTATGAAACTTGCAGTGCTGTAATGTTTCCTCAAGGGAAAATCGTGCATTTCCTATTCCCACTACATCCAAACCACTACTTGATCTCCAAACCATCTTCTGCTCTAACTAATGCTCAAGAATTTTTCGTACCCTTGTTAAATCTGCAAAAAGCACTTACAGCCATTCATTTCTTTCTCAATCTGTCCCTCACTACCTCCCACCCACCACTCCAGTCTGACCTTCCAGGCATGTTCTGTGTTGCTCCATATCTTTCCTGGAGTCCAAGAACAACTTCTGCTCATAAACATATGGACACATTTCAGTTCTCAGTGGGGAATCCTGCCCACCATTAACTATCCATTAACTGGGCAGTGCCAAGTCCACACTTTCTCAGCACTGTCTAAGGCACCCTCATGGATAAAACAGTCCATGCTTGCTAGCACTCATCTTGACTGCAGCTTCATCTCTTCAAGTCTCTGCTGAATGAGCAGTAGCCTTGTCTGACCTTTCTATCCATATTTCCCAACAAAAACTTTCTCTTTCTGCTACCCACCTTCCTCAGAGCTCCTCCTGGGATGATACCTCTTCCTCCTTCCTGCACAGCCCACACCACTCTACTTCTTCTTTCTCTATTAATCCAGAGGAATCTTAAAAATACTGTCTGGCACTTTTTTCTCCACGTCTGGGCCTCCCTGGGGTTTTGGCCATTTGTCCAGGATTCCCAGACATTCAGAGCAGTAGTCCTACCAGACTGCCCAAGACCTGGAAATCCCACCTACAGGGGCATTGCACATTTATGGATATGTGAACATATATGCAAGCCATGCATGCACAGCCCAGCTCACCCATGTGCACACAGCACTAACACCTCCCTCCAGAAGAAACTTCATAGCCAGGCTTCACCCTAAAGCTAAAAGCTTCTTAGTTAAACTTTCCCTTGAATTTGGCATACACGTTTTTCTGGATCAAAGCCTCCAGCACTTGCTTAGCATTGATTTGTAAGCACCTCCAACATTTTGAAAATGATTTGTCACCTATATGTGGTATTCTTGGCCTGGAGAGAGCTTGTGCTTCAACCTTTGCTCTGAAGAAGCTCCTTCTCTGTGCCAATGGATACACCACTCACCAGCCTCTCATGGCCAAAGGATACCCTCTCCCTGAAATTCCATGTTTTGTTGTTTTCTAAAGAGTTAATACTTTTGTGGATTTTTTCCCCAAAAAACTGTATTATCTTACACATCTTAAAGATCAGCATTGTTCAGTTTGACTGCTTGTTTCCTGCACAGCAAGCAAATTTTCCTCCTTTTGCTTGAAATTCCCTTCATCCATTATGTTGCTTTTCCTTTCAACCTCACTATAAACCTTTTCTCTGTAAGCTATGGTTAATGATCTGTTAAACACTTCCCAAGTCGAAATATAGTGCTTTCTGCTTTAAAAAAAAACTAAGTAGACTGATGTTTATAAATAAAATAACAGCTAAAAACCTTTTATTTAATTTTTAAAAATTCTAAATGCTTCCAGAAATAAAGGGGGTTTTTATTTTGCAACAGCCAGCAGTGATATCTTCCAGCTACCCCATCCTTTTTCTCTTTCCTTTCCTCTCTCACATATAAAACCCATTTTTTTTTTTTTTTTTCTGGAGGAAAATCAGTAGCCAGGAAAAGCCCTCAATGATGTTAGGGTTCATCAACAGAGATACCCTGGCAGGCAGACAGGGTGGCTTTCCTGTTCCAACCCTATCCAAGGCTGTTGTGGGTAACAGGCAAAAATAAGCCAAGAAGCCCAAAAAGGCCTGCAGGCAGACAGATGTCTGGAAGGATGATGGTGATGTGCAGACAGAGGGACAGATGTGGCACAAGGCACCCCCAGATTCACACCCTCAGATACTCTCTAGGCTTGGAGATATCTGTCAGCTCCTGGAAGAGTCTCCTTGAGTGAGCCAGCTGTCACCGTAACAGTGAGTATTTCACTGGAGGATTAAAGTAGTTATAAGTCACAGCTACCAATGTTTTAAGCTCTGGGAAGCCACTCATGAATAACTTAGTGCAGCCCTCATAACCTGACTCTTGTAAGCATGTACTGCCCATAAATTCTATGTTCATGTCTGACACACATTACAAAGTCATATACACTGCTGCTTGTTTTAGGGCTAGGTCACTTCCCTCTGATCTACTGCTAATCTGTTTTAAATTCAGGCTGGAAAATAATTTAAAGTAGTTATGTTTTAAGAAAGGATGCTGTGCACTGCTTAATTTTAGACTGTCAGCATGATTCAGAATAACTTGGCTTTTCAAGGGCTCTGGTAGGTTGCAATCAGCTTGGCAATAAGACTCCTGACACTGTGGAGAGCTCCCTGAAAGGGGATGGTGGAAAATGACCTTCATTTGAAAGTGGGAAGTGAATATTTAAGGCTATTGGCCATATCCTGTAGACAAAATAAGATAGGTCACATTTGAAAATAGTGAGATGGCAAAAAGGGGAACATGATTAGGATTTAGACACAGATCCAAAAAAAGCCTCAGGAGCATCAAATTCAACCAGCACAACACCCAATTTTTCAAGCTGGTCTGTGGCTGTAAGAATCAAAAATTAGATGCGTATGTTCCTTATAAAATGAGATTCCCCAGCATCCAGCTCATGAAACAGGGAGCCAGGGAGACAGAGATAAGCAAGGCCCAGTGACTGAGGGACTGCTGTTGTGTGTTCCCAGGTGAAGTTTCTCCCAGTGTGTTTATTAAAGTGACTTTTATATATAAAGGAGACTTTGCCACAGACCTTGACTTCCCCCTGTAGACAGACTTCCCCAATGAGGTAATTGTAGCACTGGAGTGTGGTGACCACATGAAGCCACAGAGCTGTTCAGCTGAGTAATCCTTTCATTGTCCCTCAGGACTCCTGCAGGGAACATGTCTGGCCTCTAGCCTTCTCTGACAGCCCAAAGCTCAAGGAAGTCTGGGTTTGAGATCTGCTCTTTCCCATGAGATCTCAAGAAAGTACAGCTGGAAGTGATGGCTGTGTGCTGCACAGGGTGTCAAATGTTTCTGTGCCTTCTAAAAAGTTAACTGGTCAGACAGAAAATGCAGCTGCTTAAACGAATAAAAAGTTAAAAGGTACATCCAAGCCATGAGAGAGAAGATGATCACCTTTGTGTTCAGCTCCAGTGGAAATTCAGATTTCCATTCTGGCATTACCATAATTTCTCTCCATGACTTTGAGTTACTCAACAGAGAGTGAATTAAAGACTGTGTGATATCCACAGTCTAATGTGATGGCTGTACAGCATCACAGAGAGACCATGGAAAGAGCTGATGTGAAGGCTGGCTCTGTGTACACGAATAAAAGTTGCCCTGAAGGCACTGTCCCTGCTTCCTGCAGGTGGGAAAGCAGGAGCCAGATATCTGGAGCAACTCAGCAATGGTTTTCCTTACCTGAGTGGTCTCTGGGCAATAAAGCACAGTGTCCCCATCTCCTGTCCCGATCAAAATTATGTGTTGTTGAACACCTGAAAAGAATCAAAGGTGCAGCTTAGTGCAGCTTTAAACAACCTGGATGTTTGCACTGAAACTACAGGGCCTTCCTACTCTGGCAACCTGGAAATTCATGCTTGTTTTTTTCTAATTAGCATCAGTTTCATTTAAATTCTCTTAAGAGCAGAGGAAAAAATTATGCTTTCTTTTGTTAAAGTTGCTCTGCTCTACTTCTCTCAAATTAAAAACAGATTAAAAATGAGACGTAAATGCAAGACCTGGAATTTTCAATGAATCCTCCAGAAAAACCCAACTTTCTTTCTATTTCTGGGATTAGAAATTGAAAGACAGAAATAAGACATAAAACCAAAGTAAATTAATTATGTCTTTTTTACTCATTACAAAACAAGCAAAACAGGAGCCAGCCCATTTTTGATGTCTGACAGTTACTTTAATAATCTGTGGAGGAAGGAGACTGTCCACAGAGGGACTTTTCATGACTTTCAGTGACAAGCATATTTCACCCTTTTCACACTCAGTTCCTTTAAAGCATTCTTATTTTGGAATTTGCAAGATGAAATGAGGAAATAACTGACACAGTGGTGATTTCCAAACACACAGATAAAACCTCTCTTTTTCAGAGCAGGGGACTGAGTCCTGCACACCCCCACTGGCAGTCTGTTATCTCAGTCTGTTATCTCTGGGGCTCAGAGCACTCCAAGGAGCACTGAGCTGCTATTCCTCATTTGCAGAAGTAGATTTGTAGGCTTCCCCAAGGCCACCCAGGGAGCATGTGACTGAACCAAGGCTGAACCTTGGAGGTCCACATCCTGTCCCAATGCACCATCCACCAAAACATCCTCCCTAACCAGCTCTAATGCAGATTAATAGTTATCAGCTACCTGGCATTAGAAAAAGCTGGAGTTTATTTAATATGCCTGATGATCTATCTTCATTATGCCTAGTTTTGTCATACCCTGAGCCGTTGTGTGATCAATTTCTTTACCCTAAGATGCCACAAGTTAGATTGAAATTTTGTTGTAGTTCACATCTACATTTTAACTGCCCTACTTTCCATCTTAATTAGATGCTATGTGGTATTTAAGATGCATAATTCCTATGGAGTATCTGAATAGGCCTTGTATATGAAGTTTGGTGACCTCAATTATCTAAGGTGTGCTAAAGGACGTGCTTGGTAGTCTGGTGCAGATGAACTTGAAGAGGCTGTTCTCTCACAGGAATTAAGGCTGGTGCAACTGCTGGGAGCTGATGGAAGTTCCTCAGTAATCCTTCAGTGGGAAGTGGATTGTGCTTTCTTTAAAGAGTGGTCTAGTATGCATGAGGAGGAAGATGAGGAATGAGTCAAAAATGTCTTCAGCACTGCTTATGTCACTTTTCAGCAGCAGCCAAGTTCTAACCACAGATGAATCTCAAATTTTTCCATCTTAAAAGGTTTTTTGTTGTCAGTAGACCCTGATGGAGACTTTTTCTACCAGCTCTCCACAAACCAGTGGTCCTTCCACTCGATGATCTCCACAACCTATCCTTCCCTATTGCCTTGTGACTACAACGAGGTTGGTCCTCCCTTGTGGTGTCAAGCTGCCTCCTTGAGGTTAAGATTCTTGCACAGTCACATAATTCTTTTATATTTTCCACCACAGACCTCTCACTCTTTGGGAGAATCTCAGCTCATCCTCAAAGCTATTTCACTTGTCTCCCTCTTTTTCTTTTAGAAATGTTTTCTTAGATTGGGGGCTTACCAAAAAGGTAGTGACATTTCAGTCTTGTGGAATGTTACCTCCAGCAGCAAAACCAACCCAATGGCCTTATTATTTCTTTATGCTATTTGCAAATGAGCCCACGCTCAAAATTTATGGGATAGCATATGTCTTTACATCAGCCTGTCATATAAAATTGTTAACATGAAAGTGAAAACATAAAGAAAAAGATACTGAACTCAGTACACCAGAAAAGTCCACTACGAGGGATTGATTTAAATAACATTTTAAACCCATGCATGACAAACAACATGGGAATGGACAAACAAAAGTGTGTGTCACAGATGAGGCCTAACTGGCAGGCAGGATAAATGGAAAGTAGGCTGTTTTTCCCATCAGGAGCATAGGGAGCCTTAACAATAGGATGTTTTGGAGAACAATAGGATGTTTCAGAGAACAAGCAAAGCCCCAGGCGAGAGGCAGACAGGTATAAGGAAAGAGCTCTGCCATCACACCTGGTGTTGTCACTATGTTTGAGATTTGGAGGTAGCCTGAGACCTTTCCAGGTGTTGTCCTGACCAGAGACATGGCCAGACTTTGCCTTACAACACCAGACCAAACACCACCAGCTCCAGGAAAATTCACAGCCTGATGCCTGACATCTCCCAGCTCAACCCACAGGTACTTCTCCTTCCCAGGACTGTCATAAACCACCCACCTTGCAATCCAGCTGGCCAAAAGCCCCTCTATGCACTGTTTTCAGTCTGTGGGCAAAGTATCAAAAGTTATGTGCTTGTTTCCAGGGAAGATGACACGATCAGGCCCTTCCCACACAGACCTAAGGTCACTCTTGTAGAGGGGACCCAGACATCCAGACCTCAAGCACAGGATAAGGCTTCTGCAGGGTATGAGTCAACACCTTCCAATTTATAGCCAAAATCTCAGGCCAGGTCTTCTTCTGCCATTCTCCTTGAGCAGAATCTGCAGAACCCACCAGACCCTGGGACACAGGGACAGGGTGTTGGCAGCTTCCCTGCAGCCACAGTTGGGTCCATTTCAGAGCATCCTCCTCTTTTGATCTCACAAGTGTTTATTGCACCTCCATCTTGTCTGTCCCTGCACTGCTCTGTCTTTCTGGAGGTACCAAATTCAGTAGCAATTCTAGCTGAGCCTTTTTCTCCTCAGCACAAAAGGAAAATTTACACTATATCTTTAGAAAGATACCATGTAAGCCTTGGTAATATGCCACTAAATAGAAATTTATCTGTGAAAACAGATTATAATTAGGGGGAAATGCAATACAGGATGCAGTTAAAGGAAGTCTGTTATTTAAATACTGCAATTATTTTGTCTTCTTTCCTGTATTTTCAATAAATATTTATAAAGATACAACTTGTTAGTTGCTCTCAAATAAAGTAGGGTGAGCTTTCTGTGGTCAGGAGCAGATTTATGTTGAAACACAGTATCTGTGTCATATGTAGTATGAGAAAACATAAAATTAAAGCAAATTTGAGTGAGGTTTGGCCTGCACTGTAAAGTCCTGCCTGTAGTCCTGACTTAAAGTATGACTTGAGGACTGAGGACATGAACTTAAATGCATCAATCAGTGCTCTCTTGGTCTGATTTCCTTGCATTCACCCACAAAGAGGCAGTTTGGACCCAGTGTCCAATCACCCCTTATTAGCAGCTTGCAGGAGGCAGGAAGGGCACAAGCCTTGCCCTCACCTGCTGCCTACCAGGTCCCCTGGGATCAGTTATTTGGTGTAAGTCCAGCCTGGGTTAGTGCCAAGTCACACAAAAATGCACAGAGCAGGTTTCCCAACTGCTATTCAGGGCTCTTTTCCTGGCATCTCTGTGCCTGAAGCCACACGTTAAGTTGCTTTTAGCTTATGAGTGATGAGTAAACACTGGTCAGAAGGTCACCCATAGGGTGAAATGGTCTGTCAAAACCAAATAACTCCAGCTGTCCTCCTCCTCGTCTCCCCGCTTGTAAATGGCTTTTAAAAAGTCGGAAGCATAAGAGCAAGTTGTTCAAGGTCAGCTCTAAAGTGTGCTCTAACCTTGGATCCCATCCATTCACAGGTTTTTCCATTTCTGTGGCCTAACTGGCTAAAAACAAATACACAGTGTCATGTATTAACAGGATCCCTCTTAAGCATTGCATGAAATTAAGTGAGTCCAAAGGTCCAACTCTTTGTGTCTACAGTTCATCAAAAACAGGGTTCAAACTGGAAAATTATTCCAGTTCCCTTTCTTTAGTTAAGATAGTCTCAAAATCCTGTTTCCTGGAGGCTTCTCTTAGCTGGGCTCTATGTGTGGATATTGGGGAAATTCTGAAGTGGTTTCCTTGCCTGAAGCTTGGTGTCTATTTGTGTAAATGGATTTGTGTTGTGTTGTTTACATTACACCAGCACTTACACTTGAAACAGATGTGTCATCACAAAAACACCAACAGATCACAAAAAAAATTAGACAGTCCAGTATAAAAAATGGGAGTTCTGCCCTGCCTGGGTGAGTAAAATAAACTCTAAAATATTATCTCCACCCTGAAAACATGCAAGTGTTTGCCTTTCACATGGCTCATCTGGGCTTAATTTTGACATTACTGGTACCCACATATTCTCTGCTTTGCTGCCTTTGATTTCAATTAATGTATGCCTAACATATGAGCTTGTCTGCAAAGTTTATCTTTTTTTTTCAGTGGTTTAATTCAGTAGGGTTCCCACCTTACTGCCCCTACCCCCAAAATGAATCATGAATACCTCTAACAGCTTCTGCAAAAGTAAAAGAGTAACCTTTGTCCAAAAGAAGGAGACCTGGCCTGAAACACACTGGTAGAATAAATCATTACCCAAAAAACCAGGGGAAGTACTGCACTGTTCAAAGGGGTTCTGGTGCCAGTCTGGATAGAAATTAGAGACATGGGGGCAGGGAAAAAACAGCTTTCCTCAAAAATCAGATGGTCTCTGCTGCAGTGCAAGTACAGCCTGCACAAATCAAACCATCCCTTAACCAAGTGTCCTCTCTCTCAGGTGTCTGTATCTCTCTCTGTCAGCAGAGGTTTCTGTCAGGTCATTTTTCAGTCCTGCTTTTCCTGTACAAGCTCTTGTCACTCAGGTAAGTTGCAGTTCCAATAGGAAGGGCAGTGAGGAAGCATTTCTGCAGTTCCTGACCTTCCTGTGGCCATGGAAATGCAGTGCCAGGGCTCCCTTCCCCCTGAGCACAAGTCTTGACCCGAACACCATGACTATCAGCAGGAGAACTGCACCAGTCTCCTTGAGCACAACATCAAGCTCCTGTTAATTATTCTAAGAGCAAGATTAAAGCACTAAAAGGATGACATTTTCATTTAAATGCTGTTTTAATTTATGAGCAATGTCAACTTACCATTTCTTTCTTTCAAACATATTTGATAAACACGTGTGATAAAATCTCCCACCAAACCGGAAAGGAAATTTGCATAAATGTCCATCCTCTGTAAACACTGAAATAGGAATATAAAAAGGTCATAATGCAGCTGAAAACTGACCCACAAATTATATTATATACTATTATTTGAAATTATGAAGACAGATATCTGCAAGTTTTTCAGCTGTGCTCTGGACTCTGTGTCTCTGCAATGTCTAGTGCATAAGAAGAGGCTTAAAATCCTACATAATGACTGAATCAACAGAGATTAATGGACTCTGCAGTGGAACAAAGATATCAGATTATTTCAGTTCAAAATATACTGCAATTTCTGGTACAGCAAATGCCAATTATATTCATTAATTGCAATTACCATTTCTAATTATGTAGTATTGTAATTGCATATTAAAATAATTTCTGAAGTTGTATCCTTTCAGGCTCTATATCACATTGTAATATTTGTTTAAAATAATTAAGGAACCAGACTTATAAACTGAAGTAGAAACAGTCAGGTGGAAGAAGGTTTTAAAGCTTGGGGGTGAAGAGGTTATTTTGAACATACCACCTTCCCTTTGGGCTAAGCAGATTCCTTTCAAGTGGGGAGAAACTGATGGCACCAGTGTCTAAAAAGGGCAAGTTTTATGTTTGCCACATCAGTGATGGCAGTCTAAGGAAGGGTGGTAGGAGTTTAAGGAAGGCTAGTGGGAGTCTATCAGAAAAAATCCTTCAAGATGAGTCTTAAGAATGAGAGAGGCTGAAGACAAAAAAGACAATGAAAAACTGTCAGAGCTTGTTTAACCATTAAACTAAAAGCAATCTGTTTTGAAATCCCAAAGTCTTAATGGGAAGCCAACTACTGCCAAAACCAGAAATGGGGCATTCAACCAAACTGGTGGCACAGCACATTTCCATTTCCCAGAGATGATGTACCACAGCTCCTTGTCCTGAGCTTACCCTTCCCATGATGGCTGGGGCTCCTACACCCTCTTATAATATCTGTTAACCCTCACGAGTCCAGACATCTTGATGCTCTGATGATTTTTTGCCTTTTCTTTTAAATCCCTGTTATACCTTTTTACAACTTCTGTATTCTTAGTGCTTTTTGCCTACATTCTTGGACTTGTTTGTTCAGCTGGGAGACTCAACATCTTAGAAGCTTCGTAGGTAGGGATCAGTGTGCCCCAGACCCCAAGGTCCTCTCCAGAACACATTCTGTAAACTAAGATAGAACCATCCAGGGGAAGGTTGCTTGGGGAGGGGGGCTCATTCAAGCCTCTCATTGAGGAATTTTTGATAGATATGCTTATTAGTAAGATCTATAATGTTATACCAGATCTATTGTGGGTGTGCATTGTGGGGTGCATTTCAGTGCATTTGACCTGGATGCAGTGCACCTAAGGATCCTTAAAATAAATACCAAGGTAAAATCCCTTTTTCCCTTCTAACCATGTTTGACTCCTGATTTTAAAAGCAGGAAAAGGTATCAATCCCAAAGAGCTACTGAGATCAGTCATTAGGATTACAGAAAAAATCACCTATCCTGGTGGTCCAACCCCTTCCTTCATCAGTTGGAATTATGGTCACTCCATCTTCCCTAACTGCCTCCTTCTCTATCAGGGGGAAACAGCCCCTGCCACCCCCTCTGCCATCCCCTTGTCAATTCCTGGTTTCATTCTCTGAACTAATTAAGCAAGTGTTCCAATATCAGCTTTCTCTGTCTGATACCTCCCAGTAAAAGCAGGGGAGTTGTGAAAATACATCCCAATTCAGAAGATACATTGCATCCCAAAGGCCACTGAAGACTTTCATTACCTGTAAAGGCACCACGAATGGCCCAATGCATGTAACCTTTAGCAGCAAAAGCATAGGACAATGAAAACCTTAAAAATGGAAACTGCAATGCTCTCCCACTGCCAGGATGTCTGTTCATTGGGGAGCCACCAGAACAAATGCAACCAGAAAGCTGCATGCAACTCAAACCTTTGTCCCACAGAGAGATCAAGGGCCAGGGAAGAAACTGAGCTTGTACATACAAAGAGTTCATGTGCTTGAAAATTACAGGGCAGCTGCAGCTCTGATTAAGGATTGTAGCACATCTTTAGCCACACCACATTGTGAACTAATATAAAGCCACACCAGCTCAGACAAACTAAAATCCCATCAGCACCCTCCCATTAATCTGCACCTGAAGGAAAATTACCTGAGATTCCTCAGGGAATCTCAAATTCCCCTTTACACAGAAATTAATATTGGCATGACCATTCTATAATCCTTATTCATGTTGAAACAAAGACAGGCTTCCTACCAACTTGCACAGCACAGATACAGACAGGCAGACCATTCTTACTGTCATGAAACCTATTGGATTTGACTTGGTACCTTGTGGGCGGGTGAACCCATGATTTGAGCCTCTTCCTGCCCCAGATTTGTAGTGCTATAAAGAGAAAAAGAGAATGTGGATTGGAGACACAAATTCACTCTGGGAACCATACTACTGGTAAAAATGTACTTTCCAGGGTGCCCTAAAATTGTGTTTCTCCCAAGGCTTCTGAGGAAATCTTATAATTTTCTTGTGATTTTTGGCAGGACACTGTCTGGTGAAAGAGGGTAGATGCACAAAGACTCCTGAAAGGTGTCAGTTAAACCAGTAAAACCCATTACAACGCAACAAAGGCCAAAGCTCTGCTCCATTTTTTTTTCCTATGGTCAAGGGACAAATCTATTTCTCTCAGTGGGAAGCATACATGCACTCTGGGGCCAGTTCACAGTGAAAATAATATCCCAATATCTGCCTTTTCCTGCTATTTAGCTGCATCCCCCAGGGCATTAGTAACAAAAGCAACTTTTAACTGTATTTGGGTTTGCCAATCAGTAAGCAAAGTGCACTGGGCTGAGCTGATTTTAAGCCACAGGAAATAATAAAAAAATTGTAAAAGACATAAAATGCTGCTCTCACCAAAAGTGCTGGCAATTGAACTATAGCAAAATAAAAATGTTATGAAAGCAGTCAAAGAAGAAGCAGCATATCATGAACATAGAACTGGACAGGGGGCATAAAAAGTGAGAGTTAAGGAAAAGCTGTTGCTAAGATGTATAGAGAGGGCTTGAACAGCTCTGAGTAAGAACAGTTTTTGCACTCTACACAGGCTCTGCCACTTCTGAGCAGTCTGCAATGGCTTCAGCCAGGGATGATCTTTACCTTGAACATGAGCATTCCTCTCTGCTCCCACACGTAATATCTGGGGACACACTTTGGTAATTTTCTGAGACAGTTAGGATTATACCACCATTTAAGCATATCTGAGCTAGTTTTAACCTAGCTAGTGAAATAAGGCTGATCATAAGGCCACAGGGCTGATCATAAGCCTGGCATCTACCATGGACTAACTGCCCTGTGAGTCCGTGGTAGATGCCAGGCCATGGTGGGGTTTAAGCAAACTAGCAAATTCAAACCATCACAGCCTACTCAGCATTGCTTCATGTGCTTGGTAGACATACCCCAAAAAAGACACAGGCACATGATGGAAAAACAGTTTGGCATGGAAGCAGGGAGAAGTCTGAAAAGAACCAGATAGCCACATAGCTGGCTTGTTCAGTTCCCAGACAGCATTAATGTCTGGCAGTGGAGCACTCTCCCTCCATGCTACTGCAGGTGCTTGTTGGTGTCACCACATTTCTGAGACTCATTTTTAAAGGATTTCAATTTTTGTGTGGTCCTTCCTCCTCTCCCATTCCTCCTCCACAGCAAGGCATGGATGTAAGCAATTGCTTTAAACAGAGGAAGGTATTTATACCAGCTATCCCACAGGCCCCCCACTTAGTGAGGACTGGAGTCAGCCTTCATCTGGCAAATCCCTTCTGTGTTCCCTTTGAATGTCTCTTTCTCTGGGTCTGTTCAGTGGCTTCACTCATCCAACCCCAAGACAACATGGTCCTGCCAGGCATCACACAGCTGATCCACCAGTCTGAAATGGAAGAATCACTTACCATCCTTGCACAGTCACTGCTCAGAGTCAGAGCCAAGACAACAGTGAGAGAAGCACAGACTTTCATCTTTGCTTTCCTCTAACAATGGTTTTTCCTGACAGAGGAAAACTTCCAGGGCTGGGCTGAAGCAGGAGGGTGAATCAGGAACAAGCTTTCACAAGAGACCGTGATTTACTTGACTTTAGGGTATTTTAGTTTTCTACGTAAGCAGAGCTGTTACTGTTGTTAATCATTAATGTCTTTGTGGGTAGAAGGGAATGCCACATAGGCAGAGACTCTCCCTAAACCATGGGGAGTGAAGAGTGTACAAAGTGCCTGACCCTTGGAGATGGTCCCTGGTGTGACCAGCAAGCCCTGAAGAGCACCTCCAGAGGAGCTGGTCCAATGTTGCTTGTAACTAGAGCTGATTTATCATCCAGATGTTTCCCTTGTCTTTCTCTTCAGGAGCGAATTAAAAGCATGGAATATCAACAATGAGTTCCAAGCAAGCCCACTCAGGAGCTGGCATTACATTGCAAAATATGGACCAGATCAATGCCAATACCAAGGATTACTCATTAACAGATGGTTACCTGCCCAGCCACGACTTGCAACAGCAGCCTTCCAGCAACAGATTAGGAAAGTTAAAAAGAAAGAAAATTCACCTAACTCTGATAACACATTCTGTGTACCGAAAAGCTCCTTTCTACCACCACCTGAGCAAAGAGCCATCTCAGTCTCCCAAGTGCCTGAGACAGCTGCACTGCAGAACCATTTCTAATACAGATGCAGAGGGTATTGCTAAAACTGAGATTTCACCAGTGCAGTCTGTTTCAGCCCCACCCTGCCCCACAACCAAAATTCACAGGTTTGGCTGGAACAACAGTGTCTGTGCTCAAGGCTTTTGCCATGTACTGTCAGTCAGGGACCACACCTCTTCACACCCAAAATCCCCAGAGCCACAACAACAGAAAGGATATCACAGTCCTTGCTTAAGTTGCGTGCTGCCCTTTGAAGTTTCACCAGCACAGCTATGGAAGGGATGTGATTATTTTAAATTTTTTTGACCCAACAAGGCCATGGCTGTAGGGCCCAGTGGTGAAGTAGAGCTATCCCTGCACAATTTTGACATGATGGCTTATCATGGTGCAGGGAATTTACACCATCTGTGCTATCATACTGCTGTGCCTTCAGCACAGTAATAACTCCTGTTAGTTTAGCTAGGCCTATTTAGGTTTATGGACAGGACTTTGTTACTGTGAGCAAGGCTTGGAACAACAGAAAGCAGGCAAAGTTGGAATTTTCTTCCCAAAATCGAGCAAATAAGGCAGAAAAAAAGGTCTTTGCCTCTATGCATTTCTGGTTGCCAGAAGTCTTGAAGCAAATAAAGCTTCAGAATAGACTTGTGGACTAGATCTCTTTTATTTTCACTAATTTCAAACCTGGGAACAGGATGTACAGACAGTCTGAGTTGCCTGAGAATACCTAGCAAAGCTGGAACATAGATTTCCACTTCCTCTCGTCATTCCTCAGTTTGGCCATCAGGTTTCAAATCAGTGATGCCTGTTCAATGGCTTGTAGATATCTGCTTACCATCCAGGTTACTGAAATTGTGCAAAGAAAGGAAAGAAAAAAAGCCATTACCTGCTCTACTGCTCAGAGTTTCCAGAAGTTCTGTAGAAAGGAAGGAACAGGGGAGAAAAGGAAGTGCAAATACCCTCTTCCAGCCATTTCCAGAGTGAAAATCATCCACTTCCAGGACCAGAAACACTGTGTTTCTATGGTGACCAATTCGTGTTGTAGGGAAGCATTTTTCCCTGCCTAAAAGTAACAGAGAACAAAAGCAAGAATGCATTCTATTGTCAGTGTGTACACTCACACTTGTAGATCATGTTGTAGATCTCCATCAAGAGCTGCAGTATGTCCTTCTGGAGAGTCACAACCCCAAGCTTTTAGCTCAAACTGATCCCTTAACATGAGAAAAAGGAATAAACACCAACATCAGGAGCCATTTCAGCTGATAGGATGGTGCTAGCACAAAATAAAAGGAAAAAACATCAAAGCCAGGAGTTGCAACAGCTGCCAGAGAAGCACCACCATAAAATGGGAATTACCCCTGAGTAAGGTCTGAACAGTGATTTCAGGGTTCAGACAGATCTGAATCACTAAAAACCCCCAGTGCTCCATGTGCACTGCCTGCCTTTGTTCAGTACAGAGGTGTCTGAACAGGTCCTACAGCCATAGCAAAAAGGCAGAAATGGAGGTGTGGTTTTTTGGAAAATTATGTTAAATGATCAGTGAATCTTTCAGCTATTTATAAACAGAAGAAACTCTGCCTGCCTCCTTCAGGCATTTCGTAGAATTTTTAACATTAAGTATGCCACGTCTTTTTCTTTTTTTCTTTTTTTGAGAAACATCTCATTAGCAAACAACTACTCAGAAAACTGAAGATTCAGTTTTGATATCGAATTCTTATAAACTTCACTTTGGGCATATGGGAGTTCATAAGTGTGAAGAGTGGAATCTCTGCCAAAACCATCATCCCATGGGTCAGGCTGATGAGCCTGCAGAGCTGCTCTCCACAACCTTCTCAAATCTCTTCATCTGTGACTCCCTATTTCCAGCCTAGAGATGGAAACTTTGTATAGAGGGACATAAGAATCAAGTTTCTATGGAGCTAATAACTTAAAAACAATGAGAAAAATAACAAAGATATGGAAACAATCCATATGGCATTCAAGATAAATTCCATAACGTTAGGTTTTAGGTTTCACCTGGTGCCCATTTCAAATTAGTGTCTGTAAAATACTAAATTGATGTAAATATATGTGTGTGTATACATATACATAAATATAAATAAGAAAGGGAAAATCTGAAAATAAGAGCTAGAGGAAAACCTGGCTTTGGAGTGACAGAATACTGGGCAGCTCTAAGGCCTAGAGCCTGCATTGCAACTCATCCCACCAGTGAAACTCCAGCTAGAGTCCAGTTCTTGTTCTCAAAGAAAATTTCATTTTCCTTTAAAGAAAAGCACATTCTGATTCTTAATTTTGCTGCACATAATATTGAACATTTCCTGCAGAACACAGAATTCAAATGCACTTGGAGCCAGATTCTGCTACTATTAAAGAAAACAAAAAGTTTTAAAATAAGAGGAGGAATTCTTTTTCATGTTTGCAGGCTGCAATCCTTCTGTATTAAAGGCTGAAATGCATTTGTTCCAGCAGCCATTTTCCCTTCTATACTGACATCATGGAAAAAGAAAAGGCAAATAAACTTGCAATAAATGAGGAGAAAGACACAGAAGTCTTTCCATGGCTGTATAACACACACTGATAAAGCTTTGCCTTTTCCTCCCTTCCCACTCTGCAATGTTTTTTATTTCTTTAAATGTAACAATAACTAATAAAGCTCAGGCTGAGCCCAGCCTTTGAACCACTTAGTAATAATGAAACAATATTAACAACCATCCTAAATCATTAAATATCAACAAAACATAAATTGAGTCAGCCATAAATACGAAATAATAAAATTGCAGGGGTTTTTTCATCAATTAGTTGACTAGACATAAGTGGAAAAGACAAGTCTAGACACACACACACATCCATTTGCATTCCTTCCTATGTACCAGCTACCAAAGCAGTGAGAGGGCTGGCTGGTGACTGCAAGTTCGTGTGTTCACCATTTTTACATTCTTTTCTGACCATTGTAAGTGTTTCTGAAGAAAGTTTCACTCAGCTACTCCAAAACTGATGAAAAACCATAAACTTTCTTAATGATTGATTCCTCCTGTATTTTTGCAAATTTCTAAGCTTTTTCATAGTGATAAGGTAATCCAAACTAATGGGGTACCGTTGCCCCCGAGATGATCTGATTTCATGGCTTCAGTTGACATTATTGCCACAAAGCCCAGACCCAGCTTCCTGGACAAGGAGGCAGTTGCAGGAGCATTTGTGGCACAAGGAATTAGTGCAGGACCTAAAGCCTCTGCAAGTGTGCAGTGTCCAAGACCTTTGTACAAACTGAGTAGTACATGTGTACAGGGAGTAATTAGAACTATTTCCAGCATTAAAAATACAACTTTTGATTTACCTTTCAGGAATGGGTAGGATGCAAGCAATCACATGTGACAATTCTGCTCCTGGTGTACTTGCAAGGGGATTGGTGCTGACATGGGACTGATGTACAAGCCAAACCAACTCCCTGTTTTTTCCTCTGAGGGACCTGCAAACCACACTAGAGACCTTGTGTTCTCTGTCAAATGGGATTTCCTTCATCTGTGTTGCTTCATAACATTCCCATCACCCCGGCAGCCATTACCAAAGCTCAGCTGTCCGTGATAATTAGTGAAGATCCAAATCACCAGAACTGAGGCTAACACTCATGGGCTAAAAGCATAGGGACATTTCTTTTAATAAATAAGGCAACACAGCAACACTGGAAGTGCATGAGGAACCCTTCCTCTTCTCTCCTTCAACCTCCTCAGTTGTCCCAACAGAGCAGGGCACAGGTCACACCTATCTTAACAAATGGTGCAACCTCAGTCTTGTCACTCACGCCCAAAACCAGCATCTGCACCACTGAGGAACAAGTGAACCTCCACCTTCTCTTGTCTTCTGGAGTGGTGCCTAGAAATGCCATTCTGTTTCTTTTGCTAGAGCGAAGACAGAAAGCTGAAATCATTTTGCTCGTTTGCTTATTTCAGCAAGAGAAAAAGAAAAGTTTTAGCTCAAATCAAACTGAAAAGTTGAGCTATTCATATGAGCCTTAAACAGTGTAAAATCCAGCTACCTTGCAACCATGAACACCTCTGTGTGTCATTCCTCTTATTCCCCCGGGAGCTTCAGAAATCCCAGGGGGAAAAAAATTACATGGTTTTGGCTTTCAGAAAGAATTGGAGTCCCAATCTACCCTCTCCTGCACCAGACTTTGCTGTTAATATTTTCAGTCCCCAAATTGGGGATAACCTCTTCCAAACAAATCCTTTTACAAATCCCTGTTCCCACTCCTCGAGGCAGCAAGGCTGCGAAAAGTGCAGCTGCCAGAGTCTGGTTGCTGAGCAGCTGGGATCCAGCAAACATGGATTGGGTGCTGCAGCACTTAGATAATCCTGGGAGAGAAAGAGATGCCTTCACCCAAATGTTTACTCCTCCTCACTCCTCTCACCTCCCACACTCCCTCAGCACCTTTAGCAGCTCTCCTGGCTTCCCTCACCCACCAGCTCTCAGCTCTGGGGTTTTCTGCACTGGTTTCCTTTCTCTTCTCTCCAGGGACTGAAGCAGTTCTCAGATCTATCGTTATTATTTTCATCTCACGCACTCCTCACCCTCATCCCCTCTGCCCCCCTGGCTGTGGATGTCCCATCCTGGCCCATGACCCTTCCCAGCAGCCACCAACACCTCAGAGAGCACAGAGCAGAGGGAATGTCACCCTTCTGTGCACAAGATGGTCTCAGGGTGTTATTGGGTATTCCTCCTGCCACTGCCTTCTGCAGGGCTTGGAGCCTCCTCTGGCAGCTCTGCAGGCCTTTACATTTCCATCAAATCTCCACATGGACATGGATCTGCTCCTGCATTTTCTCCACATGGTTCCTCCAGTTGGCCTTGGCACGTTTCTATTGAACATCACACTTCAGCAAACCCCACACCCTGGTGTGTATCTGACACTTCTACCCTCTTATCTCTGCTGCCCCACAGACACGACCTCTTTGACCTTGCTGTGCCCTGGCACCTTCTCTTCCCACACTGCTGGGCCTGCACTCAGAGCTGTCCCAACCCTCAGCTGAAAGTATCAGACCTTGTCATCCCCTCTCAAGTTAAAGGTGTCCAAGTCATCTCTGTCCCCCCTTCCAGAGCTGCACAGCCTGTCCTCATTGCCTGCATCCCACAGAACCAGGCCTGTCCACAGCCCAGCACTATGGGCCATTTTTGTAATGGCTTCATGTATACTTTTCTGTGAAATCTCGTTTTTGTCCAGATACAGCCACTGCAGTTGCATTTATATATTGCAGGTACATATTTTAATGCCTTTACCTGCAGTTGTGCTTATGGATATTTTTTTTTATGCATCCAAAAAAGCTTTAGTTCTGCTCTGAAAAAACAAACCATATAAATATAGCAATGGAAGAGCTGGGCTTGAGCTGCACAAACAAAACCAAGCTGTGCTTTTACGCTCCTAATCACACAAATCTGTGAGTGACTTAAAGCTCTGTTACAAGTCACAATATGCAGAATCTTAATTTATACATCTCAGACCCAGATCTAACCAAGTTTTTAGATGTCCATTTCAGGATAACAGTTCTGTTCATACACCCAGATGTCATGATATAACTGAAATACTCTGCCTGCAACCAGCCTAGGGTGTGTTTGCATGGAGAGACTCTTCCTCCTACCGTATGAATAAGAGTGGAAAGTAGGTAACTGTATTTTTCAAGGACTTTGGTACAAACCTTTGCTGATAACCCTGGCTGAAACAGTAGGCCCATATACAGAGGCGTGTGGGGTTTTTTTTAGCTGTGTACTCACTGAAAACTGACAAGAAGAGGTGTGGAGGCACCCACCTTCCACCGATGCCAACACATTTAGGTAACTTGAGCACAGGCTGATTTGCAATTGTTAGGCATGTACATTTTTAGCTGTGCTCAAATTCCTGCAATTCCACCCACTTTCTTCATTAGCATATTAGACGCCCCCATGGCATAGTTTAAAATGGTCTAAGTCAGGCATGTGTGAGGGAAGTGGCTCCACTTCTGCAGCTGAAGCCTCCCCTTTCAAAGGGGAAAGAGCACTAATGAGGAAGGGACAACCTCATGGGAAGGATGCCAGCCCCACAGCCTGCCTTGACTTTGGGGTGATTTCCTATGGTAGGACGGAGAGCAGAGTTCACAAATAATGCTCCAATTATTCTGATTGCCGGCCTAATAATCTCCTGGATGGAAAGCTGTATATATATATATATAGATAGATAGATAGATAGATTTTCTGTATGTTTCTCATTTGTGTGTCTGTGTGTGTGTGTATATAAATGTATATAAATATATGGAAACCAGATGTTTTTTCTGCTCTGCAAGTAAGCCCTATGCCAAGGGCTGAAGAGCCAGTGATCAGCTGATCAGCCTTTTGGCTGTGGTGACCAGGGCAAGCCAGACAAAGAGGTGCCCTCTGCTCAACCCGTGCCCTGTGCAGAGTGGTCCCATCCCTCAGGGTCACTGAGGCAGCTGCCCAGGGCCAGCAGGGCTGCTTGGACATTGCATTTTGCAATATCATCATGAGGATACTCACCCTGGATTTGTTAGTCTGTTGACCTAGCACAGTGTTTGCCTAGGCTTTCCCTGGCAAATCTTTAAGAGACTCCTCAAGCTTCACCCTTCCGACTCCCTGCTGCATAGGGCTTGTTCCTATGCAGGAAAAGGACCCTTGGACCTCAGTCCCATGGCTTTGGGTGCATTTGGGAGAGCTGGTGATGGATCAGGTAGGCAGTGAGATAAGGCTGCCTCCTGGAAGCAGGGACACAGTGTCCCTTAGCAGGGCTGCCCTCTCACTACATCCAAAAGCACCACTACTGGTGCCTCTGTTAGCTCCCTCTTCTCTTTCCTGTCCATGGTCTCATCCTGCTGGGGATGGCTGCACTTATTTTTTCACCAAATCAATAGAGATTCTGTCCCTGGCAAAACTGCAGGGCCATTTTTCCTGCACTCTTAAAGGTTAGGCAGGCAGAGATGTCCCAGGAAGAACCTGGGTTCCCTCCTGGTGAGCAGTCCTCTCCCCACTGCACAAATCCTGACTTCAGAAGCGACAGCGTACCCCTCACTGCCTCAAGAAGAGGCTTAGGCTAAAGATTTCACAACATGGTCAAGATCCCTGCTGTATTTCCTTCTCTCTCTCCCCCCCCCCCCCCCCCCCCCCAATTTTCCTGTACTTCCAGTGCCACTCCTTGTAATTGCTGCAGAAATGTAATTGCTGCTCTGTGTAATTGCTGCTGAAACAATCTGAGCTGTCATTGACTTACATTGTTCCCAGATCAGGAGGAACTGGCAGATGAGAGTCACCCCACCTAGCTTCAGGGGCCTCCTGCATATGTATTCACATCTGAGGTAGGTATCAAGGCTCACAGATTAAGCAGTGGAGACCTCAAAAACATAGCAGTGTTAAATTTAAGGTATGAGTCACCTGTCCAAAAGTATGTTTCAACTCAAGGATGAAACAAATCATTCTTTATATCCATGCATGGTATTAAATAAACAATTTTTTTATATCCTTGGACAGTATTAATTACATCCCTAACCAATACATAAAGTAACATCCATGTTTAGGACACAAAGGCAGCTTTGGAGTAGACACCTAAAGTTAGGCAAGATCCCAACTGGTTTCTCCTAAAAGAGAAATCATGACTTTCAGATCAGCTCTGGTAATTGCAATTTGAGCTAAACTGGACTTTCTTTAGCAAACAGGAAGCCAAATCCTGTTGACTACAGAGTGTCTAGCAAGCAAAATCACCTCTTATGACATCACAGAGTGGGTACAAGCTGATGTCATTGCAAAGAATGGCAGCAGAATCTCATACCTCTTTCTCACAAGAGCATAAAACAAACAGGCAAGATGCAATGGGAGAACCAGCTTTTTCCAGGAGATGGAGGTGGTGCAAGACCAGTAGAGCTTCACCCTCCAGCACCTTCCCACAGGAGATGAACATCTGCCTCCCTTCACAATCTCACCAGAGAATGAGGTTGCAGCATGTGTTGCCCTGGATTTTCTAACACAAACTTTAGTCAACACTCAAATGAGCAAGGGCAAGATCAGAGATTTGCTCCCACCACCACGGATTATCTCCTGCTTGCAAACAAGTTTCAGCTAACTGCTCTGCATACAGAGGGCTGATCTCAGCCAGGCATTGCTTCATCCTGGCCATTGCACTGACTCTGGAAATTTTAAAATCATGGAGGAGGTTGAGATTATGTAGCTGGTGGTGGTGAGGGAGTTCATGCTGTTGGTATACTGGCAAATAATGTCAAAGAGCAACTGAAAAGGATGGATGTGCAAGTCTATAATTGAGGGAGAACAGTAATTAAACTAATAGTAATTAAATTTCTCCTCATCACGTGGTTTCATCTTTCTGGAAAAGGCACAAATCATTAAGAAAGACCCCAGTTACCTCTTTCAGGGATGGGAAGAAGCATTAATTTCATTTTTATGCCCTGGCCTAAGAACATGCCACTCCAAGAGGGATTAGCTTTATTCAGATGAACTTCTAGCTGGCCTTTCATTTTTTTATCAGCCTGCTCTGAAATTGAGGTGTGAATCTGAACAATAACTGAGTTCTAGACTATTTTGAGATTGTAAGCAAATCTTTGCAGGCAAAAAATGCAAATGAGGAACAGGTTGGTGTCCCCTGGCCAGGCAGATACAAAGTGTTTAAGAATACACTTCCCAAACTTGGACTCCAGGGCTTTCTCCAGGGAGGTGGGTGAGTGCCCTAACAGTGCCCACCCTGGCACTTGCTGCAGGCTGTGGGCACCTATGGAAATGCTCCAGTGGCTCCCTGCATGGGTGGGATTCACATTTGTCACTGGAAACTGGGACGAGATTATCACACACAGCAATAAAGTATTGGCATGGAAGACTTAGGTTCCATCCCACTCCAATCAGTCATTATTTTCTACTATTGGTACTTAAACTTCTGTATTCCTCTTATTCTGGCACAGATTGTTCAAAGCACAGACAGGGATGTGGATGAGAAGGGAACCATTGAAGCACTGAAGGACAATTGTGGCACTGATACAGATTAGTTGACACAGACACTGTCACCTCTTTTTCTTCCTTTCTTCCTTCCTTTTCTTTCTTCCTTTTCTTTCTTCCTTTCCTTCCTTCCTTCCTTCTTTCTTTCTTTCATGGATAGAACATCTGTATATTTTAGCCATGCCAGCAGGAAGGGCAGAGCAGTTGTCATGCACTGGTCCCCTCAGACCACCACACAGAGGCTCAACACACCAAAACTGTACAGACAAGAAGCCAGAGGAGGATTACTCTGTACCTGGAAAACATTCAGCTATTCAGGCTTGCAATCCCTTTGTGTTGCTAGAATAGAGCAAAAGGAAATAATTAAAGGCTAAAAACATACCCTACTATTATTAAATTCCAGAGGATGAGCTATTTTTGAGGCATATAAATATTTGGCAAGAATTCTTAACAATCTTCTTTTAAAGGAATTTCTTTATGTAGGCTAGGCTTAAGAAGATATCTTTAAAGTATCTGATAAAATGCAGGTCATTTTTATGTTGTCTCATACCTCCATTTGAACTGCAATGTCTAAATGGCAGCAGGTCCCAGAATAACTGAAAAAATATTTTTCACATCTTTTCCCTACATTGAAATTAAATATCAATGAAACATTATAAACTCTAGTGGCATAAATTATTTACATACTACATACATAATTAACATTTTAATGAGTGTGACACACTTAAGATTCTATAAACATTATTGTTCAGTACAAGATTTCTTAATACTTTGGGGAGACAAGGGATGAGAAAGAAAACCATGTGCATTTTCACATTAGAAAGTAACCATATAGATATTTAAAGACAAAACCACAAATAAAACAAGGACACAAATCAAATTCTGCACAGCAGCATTTTAGACTGTACAACAGAATTATCAGTTGAGACAAAAAAATATAAACAATTTTTTTATCTTTCACACAAATGGTTCAGAAAGCATGTTGGTTCATGTGCAACACCTTGGATTGCTAACATTTGGAGTAATACTGGCAAGATTTGCAGCTGTGATCATCCAGCACTTCTCAGCAGATTTTTTTCTGAAAAAAATCAAGAGTAACCCAACTAAAAGTGACAGTTGGTCCACAGAAAGGAAATATTTCAGTTAGATCAGTGAAATCTTTTCCTGTATTTTAAATGGCACAGGATAAGGGGTCACAAATCTCACGATTCTTCATCACCCCACTTGTGATGCTATTCCAAGAGCACCGAGAGAAGCACTTGGATGTGCCACTTGTTTTTGCTGCAGGGTAAACACCTACACTATCCACAGAGCAACAGTGTTGTCACACAGGCTCGCCACAACCCCACAAAGCTTGGAAATCTGCCTGTTCATGCAGAAAAGAGGGTCATTTCTAAACCCAAGTCACTGAGCTGTGGTTGGTGGTTGGGAGGTGCCTCAGACCTGCACAGATTTTGGCTTCTTACAGCCCTTGATAAGGACCTGCTGTTGTCTAACTAGGCCTTTGTCTAACTGAGCCTTTGGAAACTTTTCAAAATCTTTGAGAAATTGTGAAAAGATGCCTCCAAGCCTTTGCATCACTCTATCACACGCTCTCCCTGTCTCCCAGCTACCTTAGGAGAGACCATTTTAAATGACAGTATTTGAGTATTTGCTGTCAAATCTGTGTTGGAGAGGGCTGGGATGAGCTGCACCACTGCTGCTGAGAAACTATGGGGAAGGATTTCAGTTTTGTGGTGAAAATCAAGCTACTTTCAAAAAATCAAAATATGCTCATAAGTCCCGGTTATCTCTGCTACAATGAGACAAGGAGGCTGCCAACTGAGCCACATCTTCTAGAAATTTTCTGTTAAGAACATTAAATTCCAGCATCAGAAGAGAAGCAGGAATAAAGCAATTCATGGTACAGCAAAGGCTCAAGGAAGGCAAAACTTGCAGACAGAGTAGTGCCACAAGGACACAGCATCTTTGAAGGACATTAAATTGCCTCCAGAAGATTTCCAGGGGCATGAGAAAGGACAAAACAGACAGGTATTGGCTCCTTCCCACAGAGCTGCAAAGCTCTTGCAAAGCCTGTTTATGTGTCTTTGTAACCCACTAGTTCTTCATCACACAGTCCCCCAGAGCTCAACTGTGCAGCAATTTATCTTGTGTGTGTTATATCACAAACTTGTTGACAAGGCACAGAATAATCCTATGGGGGAAGACTCGTTGCAAGTTTGCCTATATGTAAATTTTCTATTCTTCACAAAGCCTTTAAAATTAAAACACAACAAAACTGTGACTCGTGGAACCAATAAGGCTGAAACAACTACAATTGAAAATCAGATACCATGACAACAAGTGAAATATAAGACAACTGCTACATTAAAAAAGATTTGGAATGCTGCAGGATTTTCTAAGTGTTGAGGCTGGAGTTTTTTTATATCACTGGGTGTTACAGTTTCAGGTTTGAGTACTGACACAGGTCAGTAGATCTCCCTCTTCTACCTAAAAGGATGGAAAGACCCCCTTTTATTTATTATCATGGGATTAGGAAGACATAAAAGTAACTCTGCACAAGTAGAGTTTCAACACAGAAAAAACGGGAAAAGTAAAAGAGAAATAAAGCCAGCTAGAATTTGATTATCATTTACGAACTATCTGGCAAGATAAAGGATCAAGCTATCAAGCAGGGCTTCAATTGGGCTGATTTTTAATTGTAAGTAGATTTGATTAGTAGTGTAAATCACAGTATGAGGAAGAAACTTAAAATCATGTTAAAGTGTTAAAGTCACACAGTACTTAAAACTAGACCTCATCCCATACTGGGAACCATCAGCCAGACAGGCTGCCCACATTCCTTTTTATTAACTCCTGATTCCAGCAGGTTTAGCTTTTATATTCTGCCAGATATTGAATAGGAAAGATAATATTATTAATTATTTCTAAGCCTAAGGAATTAATCTCCATTAGTTCTAGCTAAGAAGTCATTCTTTTAAACAATCTGCCATTAACTGGCATGACAGTGTGGCAAGGGGAGGAACAGTTTTTCCCACGTCCCTTTGTTTACAGGATTTCCAGGCATTATGCCAAGATTTTTCTCTAGGTTAAAGAAAACTCCATTCTTTCACATCCTTCATTTTCCTGCACACAGCTTGACTCCCGTGCTGTCAAATTCCCTTTGAATCCTTGATACAGTCAAATCCAGTTTGTTGCACTCAGAATTTATGAACAGGACTTTTGTTTGCTTGTTTTTCTGAGCACAGCAGGCTGGGGATGGAAAACAGGAGAAGGTGGGAAAATAGCTCTTTGATTTACACCTGGCTCTGTTAGCTTCATCTGATGGCCCCTAATCCTTGCATTAGAAAGGAGTGTGAAAGTCAATCCCCCTTTCCATGGCACTCAAGGTTTTTCAGCTGTTATTGTCTCCCCTCAGCTCTCTCTTTTTCCAGATGAAGAATCCTGTATTGCTCACTCCCTGTCACTTCAGTACCCTTGCACAACATAAGATAAGCAACCTCGTTTCATCTAAAATATTGATCAGGGATTAATAAAGACTACAATGATTGCATTTGAATTTCAAGTTTTTATCTGTCAGATGTAAGGATTTTATTTTCCAAGACACAAAAACAGTACAAAGCATATCCCAGGTCAAAAAGCCTTCTCTTGAGTTTGACTGCTGTAATTTTAGTTTTGATTAGAACAAAGCTATTAATTTTCAGAGGATAGGAAAAAATTATGGCCATTTATCTGTACAAAGAAATATCTGCTCAAGGGCAACTAATATCAAAATAGTACTGAAAAAAAAAGGGGGGGGGAAGAAAAATAAGAAATAAAGTCTTTAAAAATACATAAATATTTAAATATTTTCACATCACTGGGCTATATTCTGCCTGCTGTATTTTGCTACGTTCTGCCTGCTCTGTTTCCCAAATCTGTAGTATCATTACACAACGATTTTATCATGACTCTCAAATTAGTTTAAAGCTTGAAAGTTTTAAAAAGCACAGCTATTTTCACAGCATATACCCTCATTCGGGCCCACACCAAGTTGAACCTAATGTTAACAAGGATTTTCCTCAATATCAAAAGCAAAATCACTTACCAGTAGAAAAAACCTAAAGTATTAAAGCTGATGGGTGTTGCATTCTTTTATCTCACTGCAGTATTTGATGTAATACTTATGCATTAAGATTAAGCTTTAGGAATCCTAATTTATGATTACGAAGTCACACATACTTTCTTTCCCACCCTACACATTTGAGTCTAAGAAGCTGAGTGACAGCATCCAGTACTCTCAGCTATTCAGAAGATTCATGACTCTTGGTATGCTTTTAGGAGCAGAGGAAGAGGAGTTAATCAGCATTTACCTTGATGCTTTAGACCTACTACCTGTGTGGATCTGCAGTCCAGGAGATATGCAGCACGACTTTTTAAGTGTCACAATAATTTCAAAGCAGTGAACCCCCAGCAGTCTCTCTATCCCCACTCAATAGGATGGGCAGATCCAACACTCAGTTCTTCGTGTACCCTTTGGCATCTCCAGGCTCACAACCCCTCCTAGAGAGATGGTAACGGAGGAAAAGGAGCAGGGGGCAAAACCAACATGTTCAGCAGTCTTAAATATCTTTTCTTTCTCAAAACTCTGCCTAAGGCTAGAAAATTACTGAAACTAAAATGAACAACAAGAAGAATGAGGGGCACTGAACCCTTATTGAACGAGCAATAACCAAATTGCCTTTCCCCAAAGTTAAAAAGCACTGAGAGCAGTGGTGAGAAGGGACCCAATGACCACCACACCACTGTGTAATTAGATGTGTATTTCTGGTATGGAAACATCACCAGTGCTGGCTACAAAAGCAGATAATTTTCTCAGCATAGGAAATCTACACTTTGAGTTTTTGGGCTAGTTTTTTTGGTTTTTTTTTTTGCTTCTTGCTGCTTGTATAACAGTGGTCTTACTGCATTAGACAAGACTGAAATCCACTGGGACCTCTTCCCAAATGTTATGAGACAGACAGAAGGATATTAAGAAAATATTCCTAATCTTTTTACACCAGTAACTGATTTTACTTACACTTCAAAAGTCTACTAAAACACAAGGAATCCTGAAGACATGGGAAGAAGATGATTAAACTGAAATTATATTAAATAAAAGGTTTGGACAAGGGAATTTAGAGTAAGTTTGTCTTGAATAAAGACAAGAAAGGTAGGGGTGGAAATCATAATTTTAATTGCATTGTTCAATGGAATCATCCCAGGGAAAATAATACCGAAATGAATAAAAAAGCAAAATCAAATAGCTCATTACTTTCATTGGAACACTATTTTTTCATTCTAGGGCTTCCAACTCAGAAGTCATGGTTTCTAGCAGACTCTTTGAAGGCAAGTGGATATTGAAAACCACTTATATCTTGCAGAAACATGTCTCTAAGGCACATCTCCATTGCTGCTGATTCCAAGCAAAAACACCAGACAATTTAATTAAAAGTAGAGATTTAAACAAAAGTAGCTTTATACTGATTCTCAGTGGCCTTATTCTTCTCACTCTTGACAGCAATCAGAGATGGAAGGTCTGAGGTCCTGTAAACTCCAGTCCTCATCCTCCCTTGGCAAGATCTCAGTTCAGAAATGTAACCTTCAAAGCTGAGGTTCCCTTCAGAATCGCCACAGGAGTGCAGGACAGAGTGCTCCAGTTTGACCTCATCCACATCGATTATCCTGTTTACAGGGAGCTCCGTTCTGGGGGGCCCTCTCACACCAGGAGGGTTTAAGCTTCTGCTGGGCTTTGCTTTGTGAGAGGTCTGCTCACAAGAATTTCCTGAAGTCCCTTGTGAATCTTTTTTCTTTCTGTTTACACCTAACAGAAGAATTAAAAAAAAAAAACAAACACAAAATAGGACAGTTATGTATCTTCTGGTTTTAGCAGTTTTCAAAATTGCAAACTCCTCTGAGGCCCTAATGGTTGTCAGCTGGGACATTCATCCACCAGAGAGACTTATTGATGTACCAGGTAGTAAATAAACATTAGACCTCAAAGATAAATGTGAAATAGTAATATGCATCTGTCTTAATGTAGCATTTTTTCAGAGTTTTTAAAAAGACTCCATTAAAAATAACTACTTGGTACAATTTTGTACACTTCTAGAACAAAAAATTCTCACACCAGCAAACCCAAAGGTGAAGGAGGAGAATATGGACCTTCTACTGAGGCAGAATGGGAGATGTTCCTTCAGTTGAACTGGCCTTCAAGACCCTGCTGAGACAGTATTTTTACTTGGCTAGAGCTTAATTCTCTAACAGACTAGGAAGGGATTATTTGAAGTTGCAGTCCACTGTCCTGCAACACAGAAATGCACAGGCCACAGTTTACAGGACAAGAATAAAAGAAACAACTTCACAGAATCATCAAATCAGACAATGGGTCAGGTTGGAAGGGACCACAGTGCTCATCCAGTCCCACCTCCCTGCTCAAGCAGGGCCATCCCAGAGCACATGGCACAGGGTTGTGTCCTGATGGTTCTGCAATATCTCCAGTGAGGGAGAATCTACACCCTCTCTGGGCAGCCTGTCCCAGTGCTCAGAACAGTGAAGAAGTTCTTCCTCATATTCAGGTGGAACCTCCTGTGCATCAGTGACTGCCCATTGCCTCATGTTCTACTGCTCAGCACCATGAGCAGAGCCTGGCTCCATCCTCTGTCACCCTCCCTTTAGATAAACATTGCTCAGGTCTCCTCTAAGTTCTCTCTTCTCAAGGCTGAACAGGCCCAGTTCCCTGATTCTTTCCTCCTAAAAGAGATTCTCCAGGCCCTTGACCAACTCCCCAGTTCTTCCCTGGACCCACTCCAGGATCTCCACGTCTCTCTTGTCCTGAGGAGCCCAGAACTGGACACTCCAGATGATCCTCACCAGGGCTGAGCAGAGGGGCAGGATCCCCTCCCTTGACCTGCTGTCACTGCTCCTCCTGACACACCCCAGGACTCCACTGGCCCTCCTGGCCACAGGGACACGCTGCTGGCTCATGGACAGCTTGTGTCCACCAGGACCCCCAGGTCCTTATCTGCAAAGCTGCTTTCCAGCAGGTTGGTCCCCAGCTGGTCCATGGGGTTGTTCCTCCCCAGGTTCAGGACCCTGCATTTGCCCTTGTTGAATTTCAGGTGTCTGCCCATCTCTCCAGCCTGTTGAGGTCCCTCTGGAGCCTGCATAACCCTCTGAGGTTTGAGGGCTTTAAACACTCAAGAAATACCTGAGTTACCATGGGCACTTCTAAAACCCCAATTGCCAGGATTCAGGCCTATTTTCACACAAGGTTGTCACTATCCCAAGACAACTGTAGTTTCAACCCTTGGACTGCCAAAGGCCAGCTTTGTGTTAGGTGTGACCCTGCAAACCACAAGGAGCTTCTTTAAGATAATGCACAGAAGCTGATTTGCCTGTGTCAACAGCAGCAAAAAGGGAAAGAGTTGGCTTCAGGATTGGCACCACAGTTAACAACATGGGTTCTCTAGTCGAAGTTCCCCCCATAATGGTATAAAGAGGAAAAAAAGATAAACTTTCAAGGCACAAAGGCAGACCTGAGTAGGGGCTTCCATTTCATATTTAATTCCTTTTTTCCATATTTCTTCTTATAAAAGGTACCATCTTATCCGACATGTTTTACCCAAAACATTCTCAAATGTTGTGCCACAGTATATGCAAGTGCCTGACCAGCATATTTAGCCACACAAATCCCATGAGACTGGTGTGGTTAAATCCCATAGCTGTCTTTCAAATCTTTTATTTGTGTTTTTTTTCGACATAGTGATTGGTACATTTTTATGCAAGGAAAAGAAATTTCCATGTATAATCATCGTAATCAAGAACTTTTTGATATGGAGAATGGGGGAAATGCAAATGAAGAAGATAAAAAAAGCACTTTCACACAGTTTCAATCAAATCACTGCAGGGTCTTCTTGAGGATTAAAGCTTTCTATTTAAGAAAAATAAGTTAAAATCCTAAGTAGTGCAATGTTTAGTGTTTTAGCTACAGTGCAGCCTCACATGAGTAACATGGATATTTCACATCAGTAATGCTTGCCATTTTTTCAGAAGAATTAGATCAAACTCCAAACAAATCAGCTGAGAAGAGAGAGGCAGAAAGCTTTCTCAGCCCTGTTAGCCCAGCATGACTCCAGCCTACTAAATTGCAGCTCACATTTAATGGTACTATATTACACTCTGTGTTTAAATCTCCCTGCAGAAGCTGAACATTGGCTTAATTTTAACTGCTGCTGGCATGGCTGTGCTGCAAAATGCTGCTCTTCTGTTCTGGAACGTTTACCTTAACATGAGTATACTGAATTGTTCTCTTGATCTCCTTAATCTACTATTCTATGCCCTTTGAAGAATATCTGTGATTCTCCTTTCAAGTTGCTTTAAAAGAGCTACAAGTGGCTAAAATGCCTACTAATACAAATTACCACAAATACATGGCATTGACATGAGTCATCCAGCTGTCCTAGCACTGACAATACCTCCTCCTATTAAATGTCATGTAAAGGAACAACTTTGATTGGGGTGGAATGTCTCATATACGTTGACCTGACCTAGCTTGAAACACTTTCCACAGTCAAAGGCCAGGGTACAAGAGATTAAAGAGCTGGAAACTCCTGCCAAGGAAGGTGCAAGTACTGCTCTATTTGGGTGCTAAGCCCTTCTACAGCTAAATATAAGAAATGCCATTAAGTCTTGGAATTATGGTGTCACTGAGTCACAACACAAAGCAACTGGGTGTGCAAGTTGTCTAACAGGAACACAGCAAAAATAAGGTCAGTATTTGCTCTCAGGCTTCACAAGACGAAAGCTCGTCGGAACAAGAACACATTCACATTATAGACATGTTTTCTATTAATGTCCTTTTCAGGAGCAATCTCTCTGTAGCATCAAATAAATTACTACTAGAGGCAGGCTACTAATAGCGAAGATCTTGTCTAAAACACCAGTTCAAAAGAATACAGAATTGCTGGGGGATGATAGTGTGAAGATGGTTTCACTTTTCCTGTCAGGGTAGAAAAGATTTTGGCTCATCTTCACTAAACAGGAAGATGATTTCAAGAGTAGCATTACACAGAAAAAATATTTTAATGTCATTTTTCCTCTTTTTTTTAAGAAAAAGCTTTCATGGACCAAGCTGTTTAGCACAAGTGATGCAAGATTCACCAAACCAGCTTGTGTATAAAAGTATCCCACAAGTTTTTAAGCAGACTCAAGACCTGCTCAGTGGACATTTATAATGAGGATTCAATGAAGTTTGTAACACTTCTGCACTGGTTTCCTTCTCATATTTTCTTTTTGAGTAACAACTACCTGAACACACTTAGCTGTGCAGAGCACTGTCTAAGGTGCAGAGGGCCTTCAACAGGTACAATTTCTCTTAATATATTCTTGTACTGAAGTGATGAAAACCTCCATGGACAGCTCTGCAGATTGCTTTGCCTTGTATAAAACATGTCAGGAATGCTATTACATTTCTCCAAATCTAATCTGTCCAATGTCCTATCTAACTTCAGTAGGGAAAGGAAACCACTGCTTAGGGCATCAGTCACAGAGGTGAATTCCCAGGCTGGAATACCACAGTCCTACCTTTTGGAAATCTCCTCCTCCCTTGCTAAGCATTCTGCACAGCTCTCAGGGAATTTTCTTGTGCATCTGATCCTGCTAATATGTTCCAGCTGGTTTAAAGATGGGAAGATACAGGTCATCTTTTGCCCTCAAACCAGAGATCTGCTCTGTTCTAGACTCACAGCCAAATGACTGCTTAGAAGGCTAACTGCCCCCATTTGCATTTTTCCAAAGGTGACTACAATCAGGCACTGTTTTGACTGATCTCCTGATATTTGTTACCAATATTTCTCTTTTTCTGATATTAGAATTTTGTGTATTATTCTCAAGCACTCTAAATTTAAGATTATCATTATGGAGAACTATCTTTATAGGGGAAGACAAAGGGAAATATTTTTCTTCTGCATAAAATTCCTCTAACTTTAAGATCTAAGCAAGAGACCACTAGATACTGTCTTCCAGGTAGTTTAGGAATGAGGGAGTATTTGGTCAAATTCCAGACAAAGTCAAGATCATAAAAAACCTGGAAATTTCAGGAGCAGCATTAACTGCCAAATGTAGATGACAGGATCATATAACCCTAAGTCTAATGCAGATGCTTGGGGATTTAAGGGTCCACTCGCAACACCTTGCAATTATATTGTTTCTATACCATAACTGATAAACTCATCTCCTTTCACTGCGCCAAATTTTAGTTATGATTTTCTAAGAAAACTTCTTTCATGCAAATTGAGTGTTTCACTTACCATTCTACCTTTGCTAAAGTCGTACTGTTTTTGTCAAACTCATTTACTATTTAGATGGCTCTCAGTTCTGCTGAAGGATAAGAATATCCTGATGATTTTCATACCATTGATCCCAGGCATTTGACTTCTAATGCCAGAGAGGATCAGATCTCAGTTAAAGGGAATGAGCTCCAGATTAATGATTTTGGACTGACTTAGAGCAGATAAGAATCTGTTTGAAGCATATCATAATACTTAGAATGTAACTCTTGTGAAAAGAAGCCAGTGAAGTTTTCAGGAGCAATTCCTGGGACTGGTGATTTACAGATATACCAGTCATTTCCACTCTCCAAAGCAGCAAGGCCTGGGGTGGGCTGTAACAGGGAAGTTTGGGCAGACACCGTTCCAGCCTCTGGCCCCACAGAGCCTGTCCCAAGGTGGTGTCACACTGAGAGAGCATTTTCCTACAGGAGACTGAGAAAAGGAGCTCTGTGATGGTCCCTTCTGTAGTGGGTGTTCATTTTGGGGTCCTGCAAATACGTCAGTATGAGGAACTTCTTAAGGTGGGTGTAATCAGGAGGTTCACTCTGGGAAAGACACTTATCCTTTCCTCTCCTAAACTGATAGGAAATGCTACTTCTACATTTTAGCCCTCCCACACAGGGATTCTTTTAAGTGGTGGATGAATGACTTCCACACTGGCTGACATACTGTTACTACTGCAAGAATCATCTTTTTTTTTTTAAGTTTGTAAAGTTATTTATGCTTCTGCAGGGAAAAAGATACTTTAAAGTTTTAGAATTACACAGGTTACATTTTCTTTGGCAGTTTCCTTCTTTTTATCTCTTAATTGACACAGCACTGAGGAGAAAGCAGCTTTAATAAAAGATGCCTACCTACAGTTTATGCTAAATCTTTTCAAAGGAAATTTTACTTCTATGCTGAATTTCACTTGCATGATGAAACAGCAACTGCAGCATACACTCAGTGCCTTGAAATCTGACTCAGTAAAATGAAGGCATCAAGCTAGGAAATGGGTTATTCTGCAAAGCAGCAATGTTCTACATTACCATCTTATTTACTTTTGTCTTGGAAATTTTGGGACTACATTTGCAGCATCAAGTTTAGAAAGGGCAGTTGGAAATCCTTCCATTGCACTTCTCTCCAAAGCATTCCCAACAAGAACAAAGCACCAGCCATTATTCAGACAGATTTGGACTATCACATGGAAGAGGGAGCTGGCCTGGCCACCGCTGCTCACCAGGGGCATGCAGATGCAAAAGGGGGAACACTGCAAGCTGTGCTTGCTGAGGGCAGGGACCTCTCATGTGCACAGCTACAACAGCAGCTGAAGGCATCCACAGACGTTATTTAAAAGCCAGGAACAGTCCAAGAATAAATGAAATGAAAAGTTCTGAATTTTGATCCAGGCAGACATGCATGCCCTCAATAATACTGTCCAATTTGCTCAAACTTTCAGTTTCTCCACTGCTAAAACTGAAACAATTTTTGACTACTTTCCAAGCAGTAGACATGACAAAACATCTCTGCAGCAGCCTACACAGATTCAGCCCTCAGTGTGATCTTCCAGCATTTATTGTTAACCTTCATTTTGGTTTTCCATCTCTGGTTGGTAACAGCAGGTTTAATAATTGCAGAGAGTCCTGTGTTGGGAAATATTGGATTGAATTAATTGAATCCCTTTTAATTTAATCTGCCATTCTTTGTTATTGTTCAATTATGAAAGTCTAAAATGTGGTTTCACAGAGCTACCAGTTACATTTCAACCAATAATTCAATGAAGTTCATTTCACCATCCAAATGCTGCTGTGGGTTTGCACAGATCTGGGCTCAGCCCATGTGCATTTGGTTCAAAGGGCAGCTGTCATTTTTCTAACATCTCATCTAGTCAGTGATAAAATCTGCAATTCTTTCCAAAATGTTTATCTTGTTGCTTGTTTGAAATAAGTTTACATTTCAAATAATCACCCCCAAGGTCTTCCTTGCTTCTCATTTGTCTGCTCTAAAATTATCCTTCTTTGTTTGTTGTTGATCATAGTCACATACTACACATAATTCTCACATTTAATCATGCTCTGATTAAAACAGAATTAACAGATCCCAGCCTTAGTATTTCTGGATCCTCGTGAGTACTTATTTATATTGATCCAGAATCAAATTATCTTCTATAAATTTACACAGCACCAGTAACAATGTAAGCTACTGCAAGAAAACATTCTTTGTTAAAAATAAGGATTTACATTACTTTTACATCTTTTAAGTGATAATCACTTCCTTTTCTTAAATTTTTATTTATGTTTTCATTCATGTGGTTATCTTGACACAGGGAACACTACTGGACTGCCTCTAAAATGTGCTACCTGAATTAAGAGATTATATAAAATATCAGTTATATAAAATATTATAGAATTTATTACAAAACCAAAAGGTTTATTTTCAAATTTTGAAGATAGAGCAGTCACATCTTAATCTCCTTAACTATCACAAACTTTTTTACACTTGGAATTCATTACCATTAGAATTGAAAAGATGAGTAGCCAAAAAAGCGAAAGTCACAGAAAACCCACTGCTATTATCTGATCTCTATTCCTCAGCTCTAGGGCACAGTGGCCTCACTGTGAATAATAAAAAAGAGCAGTTGGGGAAATTTTTTTTTTTGTCATTTGGAACAATAGCCAGTCCCAGGTTCCAAGAGATTACCCTGCATTTTATTTCTGTATAATTAATCTTTCACAACAAAAACATCCTTTCACTGGTACTAACTACTTTATTCCTAAAAAAATCTTTCCAACAAGAAATGAAGCGAGTTTATTTTGAAGGTACAGTTGTACCTCTATTTCAGAAACAAAGCAGTTTCTTTAAAAAAACAGTTCTATAACTTTAGACTCACTGAATCCATTCTTTAACTTCCATAGACATTTTACTAAAGTATAATTCCAGAGAGTTAACCGTGCTTTTATTTTCCCTAGCTGGCTCTCTATCTTAACCAATGACATTACATTCCTATTAAAGGGGAATTTTGAATAAACTCTTCTTTGGATAAAAGATCTACTTAAAAAGAAAAAAACCTTCATACTTGGTAGAAAATTAATTCCATTGACTGTAATTGTGGTGTCATTTTAAGAATAATTCTTATCCTAGCTGAAAAAAATGCCCCAAAACAACAGGGAATTTCTTAAGAGAAGGAAGAACAATTTGACAGACTCAATTCTACAGTGTGTGCACTTCAGTCTGGACTGCTGCAAATTGTCCTACCTCAGGGTGAAACAGAATTCCATGAAAAAGCCCAATTGTTATCATTTCTAAATGCCCACCAACTTTGTTGTAGAGGTAACAACCACCACGAACGACTCAGACTTGTGGGATATTGCAGAATGAACACCCCAGGGCAAGGCCTGTGGCCCAACACTCACAGCTCCTGAGGAGCCCAAAGGTCTGGAGGCTGCCTCTCCCCAGGACAGGAATTGTGCACTTGGGTAAGGCTTGTGCCCAACCCCTCAGGAAAAACTGGACAACATTCAAAGTACCCAGACCAGACCAGCCAATTAAAAAAAAGAAAAAAAAAAAAATTAAATTGGCATTTTAACATTTTCAAAAATGAATGCATCACTTCAAGCCAATCACACCACACAATAATTATTTCTTCCACAGATGGGACCACCATTATATGCAGAGACATGAAAAAATGTCTTCAGATTCCAGAAACCTCTGATTTTTAAAGTGGGAAATTTGCCAGAACTAGCAGGCTTATTCAAAATAAAGACATTTTCTCTTGATGAGTAATGCAATTAGAATCAGTAATGATTCCTGTGTTGCTAACTGATTTGCTATTTACTTCATAGCTAAGTATTAATACAGTATAAAAACATTTTACTTATTTCAGAAAGTTAAGAACTGTGCTTGAAAATTTGTTCTCAGAAGCTCAGAGTGATGCAAACATTATTTTGCTGCCTTGCATTGCTCACTCTTTGCTTTCTAGATTGTCAAGTGAAAAAACCCTCAAGTGTTGCCCATGTCAGGGATGGACACTGGGCTGGCTTCACTACATCAGCAAATTGCCCCTTGCAGAAAATAAGAGAGCTCTTCATTCCTTCCAGTCCTCTGCCCAGCATTTACAAGCCCAAGGCAAGCAGGATAAGCACACACATTATTTGTCTTTATGTCACTTTGGAACCAAGATTACAGACCTCTTCAAATTATGTGGTCATTATTTTTCTTGATATCCCAATATTTTAATTGAATAAAGCAATCAGAAATGCAATTTCCATTGATAGGAGATTATGAATGAAGAACCATTAAAGCACTTAAAAAAGCAACCATTATTAATGATTTAGTCCTTTGAGATTTTGATTCTTGACTGGAGAGAGTTTCCAGAAGTCTTTATTGTAATTATGTACATCACTGAACAGCCTTTCCATGCAAACAAACTCCAATCATGAAAATAGAAAAGTTTTGTTTCAGCCCATACTTTTTCCATAAAATCACCGTTCTTTTATAGAATACAGTTCCCATTAAATAGCAGTGCGTTGTGAGAGGAGTATAGAATACAGTTATTCTATGCAATAAGATTGCAGCAAAAAAAGGAAGGTGTTTTATATTTTTTTTAATTTTTGATATTAAAAAAAAAATCTGGTTTGTCAAAAAGATTAAAAAATTTTAATTTTAATTTTGCAAAATTAGTTTGATTACTTACTCTCATGGATGACTATGACAGAATAATAAGACACAATCACCAGTGAAAGTAAAGAACACTAGTTGGAATACATGCTAATAAAAATCCATTATAAAAATATTAAATTCAATATGAATGGTATTAGCTACTTGTTAGGAAAAAGTCTGAATCATTTTGGAAGGGGAACTGCTACAGGACTTTCAACTGCTTTATTTTCTTTCATGGAGGCCCACAAATATGTGGGAACACAGTGACTTTTGGAAAAGCTGGATTTTCATCCCCCAGAACACAATGAGACCCAGTTAACAGCACTACAAGCCTCTCTGCAGATTTTTTTTTTTTTTTAATTAGGTTTCACAGCACTGTTAAGTAGGACCCATCTCAAAGAGTGAAAAGAGTAGTGTGGTCTCCAGCACACATCCAACCCCTCATTTCTTACCCAAGACCACCAAATAAAGAGGAGGTTACTTTGGTTACTCCACATCAAATAAGCTGAGCTCACTTCTTAAAGACCAGGGAAGAGTTGCTTTAGTTTAAAACAAGAAGGAAAGTAATGAATACAAAGTTTAGCCCAAGAACCCAAAGACAGAAGAAATTCTCCTTTCAGGAGTTCCTGTTGTGATTAATTCAAAAGAAATCTCCTGCCTTCTCTGCCTTCAGGAGCACATGCCAATGCTATGGATTTCACATGTGACCCATCAGCATCTCGAGACAGCATCTGCCCTTTGATGTCTAAATTATTAACAAATCTAATGTTTGTCAGCTTTGTCTCATGGTAATTGCTAGCTCATATCTATTAATCTGTTTGTTATAAGAAGATAATTTCTTAACTCAGGACTGAAAGAATTTTTTAAATCGTGAAGAAAATGAAAGCTTAAAACCAGTTTGCGTAACTAGAGCTAGAATTTATTACTCCTGAGAGAACAAAGATACAAAATACATGTGAAAACTGCACAAAGATTTCTACAAAGTAAAAAGTAGAAAGTGGGAAAAGGGAAAGCTACAGCTCAGGGTTACACAGAAACTTATGGCATGCATTAAAATATTGTAAATTCATGAAATTTTTTTAAGTGCAAATGGTTTTTTAACAGTTCTCACTGAAAAATATGCAAATTGACACCTATATTGTACACTTATCATATTATCAGAAAGACACCAACACAAACCTATGCATATATACAGCAATATGTCTGAAGTACATTTTGTGGTTCTGTTATTCATAGGCACTGGTTACAAGTCCGTCCAATACTCAGTTTCAGAAATTAAGTGGTAGTGCTTATAGAACATTCCTCAGATACTACTAATAAAGGAATTGGCTTTTAAAATACCAAGAGGATGGAATAATTTGCATTGCCATTTATAAGCATCCAACAACCAAAGAAGTATTTACAAATCATCAACCATACAGATAAAGAACAGTATCAAATACTCTGTGTAAAAAGATAAATAATTAAAATGTATATGCCCACATCACAAAGAAATGTGATCATACAAATATGGCACTATATGTTTGTGAAACATCAAAAATAAATGTAGCACATAGATACCTCTTCTTATATTTTACAATAAAATGCACAGTACAATGACTGTAAAATGTCAATGTCACGACACCCATTGTCTTCAAATTCTTGTTTCTGGTAATAGCAATTATTATTAGAGTCCATGTTTATAAAGAAATTCCACACTTCAGCCTTGGGCTAATATTGCTCTGTGATATTGCTAGACCATGAAACTTACATCCTAAAAAAGTTACATATTTTTCTTTAAAATTATCTAATAGAAAGCTACTTGATATGTGAATATTCTGGGAGAAAGTGTGATAGATGCAATCTATTTCTCTGTGTAGCAAAGTATCGGTTAAAAAAAATAACATCTTTTATTTTTAATCACAAATATCTAATTTATTAGTGAAATATATTTTGAGGCTTATCCATTTAAAATTTCAATCATAAACAATACTGCAATTTTCACCACATAATTAGGATTTTTGTTAAAGTACTTAGACTTCCAAATCCTAATCATGTATCTCATTATGAGAAATGGATCGGAGAACCTGGAACAAAACAGTGCTGTGGAGCTCAAAATGCTGATACCCTGTTTTGTACTCTGAGGGTGAATGAGATAATTATAGCACGTGGATGTATTTCAAAGATTTGTCTGCATGTGGCCATTTTTGGCTACATGCCAAATCCAAACAAAAGTACATTTGTTAAAGGCAACCAGAAATATTACAGTTAGAATAGACTAAGGCAATTAAAATCTTTTTTCCTTCTTTTTTTTTGGTTAAAAAAAAAAAATAAATTAAGGTGCAGAGAGAATTTTCTTTGTGGTTTTAATGGGTGCCAAATACTGATTAACAGTGCCAAGGAAAAGCAGTTTTATACAAAAGGAAAGACTATTAAAATCTAGAAATACCTGAATTGGATCTTTGAAATCCAGATTTTTCCTGATTACCTGCAAAAGGAGTTGGGGGTGGATAGTCGGCTTCCGTGAGCGTACTGATGTCTGTCGGTGGCGTCGGGGGCGGGGGGGGTAGCAAAGTGCTGTTGGGGCTGCTGATGTCTCCTTCAGCCACCAGAGTCAGGTCTGCCACGTTCTCATCCTCCACCACCTGAATGCCCTCGGCCTGCAGCTCCCGGGACTGCCTTTTCCACAGGGCGGCAGCGCCCGGCGGCACCGGAGACAGCGCGGGGCTGAGGGGAGCACTCACTGCCTTCTGGGTGTGCAGTGCTGCCAGGGCAGGTTTGTGTTTGCTCTCTGAGCAACCCATTTTCTTTGCTGAATTTTCATTACAGTTCTGAGCAGACTCCTGTTTTCCACCGGGGGATGTACATCCATCATTGCCATCACTTTTGGAAACTCGCCTGCTGAGGCCTTTAGGACCTGCGGGAGTAGATGAGGATGGTTCTGGTCCAGTGGGTGGTAAACGAAGAAAGTCAGGAAGAATAAGGTCTTCTTTCCTTAGCAGTCCACGTTGGTCATCTGCTCTGTTACTTTGAGCTTTGGATATGAGTTCAAAAAATTCTATTGGGGAAAAACCCAAAATTGACAAGTTTTTGTCAGAAAGTGCAATGCCATTAAAACGTACATTTTCAGCACATTTATTTTCCATGAAGATCTTCAATTCTTTCAATGCTGCCTTGAAATAAGATCCCATGTTAATTAGGAACTTTTTCAATTGCAGCAATGTTCACTAGCATCACTATAATTAAGACCATCAGCATTGCTATTGTAAGAGTTGTGCAGTTTAGAACAGCTGCAATTCACTGAGCCTTGAACACATCTTCTATTTTACGCAGTTAGGAAATCTGTACACACACACAGGATTTTGTAATTCTTTATACAAAACAAGGCTCTAGTCTGACAGACAATGGGTGCACATTTTTGTATTCTGGATGGGTTTTACCCATCTTAACTCAAAAATAGCATGCCATTTGAACATTCAAAGATTCAGAATGTTGCAAACTTCCTCATTATATTGAGTTTCTCTCAGTGTAATCGTATTTTATCACAGTTTAAATTCAATTCATGGTGTAGTTTTAAACCAGGATGTTATCATCACAGGGTATGATCAGATGATGATCTAAGTAACCCCATTTTGCTTGGAGCTGCAATCAATCAGTAGCTTACAGATAGTCAGTAACCATCCAAGGAGCCATTACCAAAAGCAATGGGGCAGCTTTTTAAAGAGGTTTTAACACAATTAAAAGTGATTTTCTGATCATGTTCTTAACGATATCCAATGGTTTAATATGTTTCTATAAATAAATAATACTCATAGTAGATCAACACTGTTCTAAAAAGTTTCAAAACTTGGCAACAAGAAACTTATCAATTGTAAGCCAAGAATTATATCACTCCTCAAAAAAGAAGCATTGCAACAATAAACAAACTCTTTGGTACATAACATAGACATATAAAAATATGTAATTCTTAATATAGGGTCTCTGCATGTCCTAATTTTTCAAGAGGAAAGCACTTTAACTATAGAATATTAAAAGATGCTTTAAAAGGCCATCTCAAACAGATTAATTAAAATCAACAGTTCCAACCCAGCTTATAAATACTGTTTGAAGCAAAAGCCATTAAGAAATAAAGCAACAGAACATTAGTATCAGTTTTAACTTAGCATAATATGAAGTCATACACTTGCACAACCTTATTCCTAAATCCTCTACTCATACTTGGCAGGCTTTGCAATGTATTTGTAAAAATGACTTTTTAACATGCTTTTTCAAATGCCATAAAATCTGAATGTAGCCAAGATGGAAGCTTCAAAATGCTTCTTATTGCCAAAGTTTTGCAAAATGACGGTAGGCATATTAAAACATGCAACATTTCTAAGATGTGTCATACAAAAATGTTTCTGAAATTTCAAAGTTCATAGAACAGTTGTATGTTTTTGCATTAAAAAACAGTCTACAACATTTGGTATGCATTTTCCAAACTTTGACAAATTTCACAAAACTCAAAATAAAATGTGAAAGCCTCGAATTCTGAAGTTTTCAAATTATGTTAATGTTTTACTCAGTCCTAGGAAAAAAAATGAAAGTATTAAAATGTGGAAAACAAGTTAACAAAAGAGTAAGCAACAGAAAATAATTTAAAATGCACTAATACTTTGTAGTAAAACTTACATTAAAAAACATCTATTTTAAGCAGTAGAAGTTTTAGTCATAGCACTTTTTTTCAGTTCTAGTCAGTGGACATTTATTCACAGATGACCATTCAGAGGTAAACAATCATTTGCTGTATAAGTGTGCATAACCAGATTTTGGATATGCATATGGGGTGACTTCAGCAGTAAATTTTAATCTGTGGGTCAAATATGTCCTTTGATTTTTGTTTTTCTGCATGGGAAAATAAGGAGGGACGTGTAGGGCTGACAGACAGGTTCTGACTCCAGTTCATGTCGTAGGGCACAGGGTGTTAGGCCAAGATTTCTAGTGCTACATCATTTTTAGTTCTTTTTCTCCCATGGACATCTTTCTATAAGAAAGCAAATTCTCTCATGAGATTTTTTCCAATGTGGTCACCAGAGCTATTAATACACAACAAAGGTAAAAATAGGACTCAGAAAATGCAAGATTACCAATGGCCTCTTTGCTTATTTGTACTTCTGAGCACCTTTGCAGTGCATTTGCTAAATGCAAGCTTTCCTGTTGCCCATCACGACCCCTCTGCAGTCAGACTGCACTGCCCTGGCTGTTACAGAGCTCAGCAGAAAACTCACAGAAAGTCTTACCTGAGTACATCAGGGTCTGCACTACTGTGCAATGCCTGTCAGTGAGCCAAACACTTGTGTAAAGGGGAACAGAGAGCCAACATTCCACACAGTTTACAAAGAGCATCCAATGGGATGTTCAGCTGCAGCTGAGTAACTAATTCCTTTTTATTTTACAGAAATTAGGTACTCCACACTTTTGAAAATCCCACTGGGCACCTACATCTGTGTTTAGGTATTCTTAAAATTTTACCTTCAACTTAAGAAAACTTGACAATTCAAACACACCACACAAAAATATAATGGTCATGACTATGATTTTCACAACACAGTATTAAACACATGGTACTTTATCCTACACAGACACAAAATTTTTCTAAGACTACTTATGTTAATATGTAAGCTATAAAGTTCACATACCCTCTGCTTCATCCAAATTTATTTTCTGACATTTTTTTTTCCCAATCTTTGCAATAGAGTCTTCTCTCTTTGACAGCCGGACTTCCCTAGCATTTTTTCCATTTTCGCCTTTCATTTTGATAGAATTAGACTTTCCTAGAGTTCTTCCCTCTCCCTGCATTAGAAGGAAAGTTAAGGTACTACTTACATTCAGGTTCTATCACTGTATACATAAAATGGCCTAAGGGAATGAGAAAGTTATTTTGGAAACACATTTCTCTAACACCACAAAAAAATGCTTTAGTTTAGTCTTGATTATGGCAAAGAACATTTGCCATAGTACTTCCCAAAAAATGGAGAAATAAATATAATATTCTTTACTCTGAAGAATTCACATAACACAGAGCTTTTGAACTACTGAGTAATTCAGTCATTTTCAAACATAGATAAGGCAATGAGACACAAGACAACAAACACAACACAGTGAAAGAGTTAACTGATTCATCATGAAGACAAAGTTCTTCACAAATAAATGCTGCTGACAGTGGAAAAATATCAGACAAATTACAGCTATAGTCAATCCAGTTACATAGTCTGGCCGATTCAAAGTCATGTGTGAATGCAGCCTTTAGTATAGAATTCTAGAAGGAAACAGAAGATGATCTAATGGAGAAAAATCGTTGCAGAAGACTTACAGTAGATCCTTGACTTCTGGAAGTAGTTGCAGTCTGTTTTACTAACACGCCTCTTTGTTTCTCTGTAAACATTAAACATAAACATACCTTCTGTAACTACTGACTTATAATTCCCCAGAGAAGCAACATTTAAGTGACAACAGACACAACAGATTTTTGCTCTAAAATGTACTCAGAAAATAAAGAGTGTGCACAGTTGATATCCCTGATACTTCTCAGTAAAAACCTACCAGAATCACCCTCATCTTCACACATCCTGGCATTACTTTTAAAGTTTAAAGATGCTGAAGTTTCACTTACACACTTACACTTGTGTGTAAGTTTCACTTACACACAAATTTTCAGTTGCTTTAGATCAAATAATCATAAAATCTGAGCTAATAATTCAGTTTGCAAGTCTCAAAATTAGAATTTAAAACAGAAAATCAGCAGAAAAGACCATTGAAAGGCCATGTTGAGTCTTTTTCCAACCTGTTTCATGTACCAATTGTTTTGTGGACACTGCCATACCCTCCTTGCCATCTTCTAGATTAGCAAATGGCTCCATCAAATTAAATCTGCCTACAGCAAACGTACTAACACAGAACACAGCCCTCTTGCACTGGTACATTGCCACAGAACCAACCCTCTGCTGAACCATCCTCTGTGACTTCAGCTCTTGCAGCTGCTGGCAGCACACTGGATTTAGGTGATTTAGACTTTACTTGTAATTCTTAAACTAATTATCTGTGAGAGTATTCAGATGGAAAACTTTTTTCAAAATAACAATTGGTTCTGTTGACTAGGAAAATGACAAATATGATTCTCAATAAATGCCTCCATCTTTACAATCACGGTTTTTCCTCAAAGAGGATTTCTGCTCAAAGTCTGCTTAATTTAATCATTTCTAATATAGTTTTTAAAACTAAGTGTTCAATATTTCTAAAAAGGTCTCCTAATGAAACAAAACCTTTACTCTCAAGGCTGCTTACATTAATCTAGAGTGTTAATTATGCCAAGAGATTGTCAACTGTTTAGTTGATAAATTTTTTTTTTTCCAATTATGTTGCCCAGGCTAATCACAAATTTTATCCTTTTTGCATTATTTCCAGAAACCACCAGTTAAAACTGGAGAAGTAGGCTCTGCTACTTTCCCATGCTAAAGAAGGAGATTACCATAGCAGTATACACAGCTGCTGCACAAATGCATCTGTTTTCCTTACACAGATGTTCCTTACTGAATTACTGCCAAATGCACAGAAGATATTCAGCTCTTTATTCTCATTATTATTACTGGGCACTATGTTCTTAAGTCTATGTGTGGATCTGTGGCTGAATGCAAGCAAAAAATTCAAATATTACCACTGCAAATTTCTTACAGCAACAGTAAAAGTACTTGCTATCACAGATTAAATTAATCTTCGGTCTCAGAAACTGCACTCCTTTTTAGTTAAAAAGAACATATGCCACATGTGATGCATCTAAATTTAATCTTATTTGCCTCACCTTCACATCAACAGGAAGAACTAACCAGAGTGAGGATATATAAATCTGACTTGGAACCATGAACAGAAGCTTTTATACCAACTTACCTCTAGCCTTTGATGGTTCTTTTGCATCCAGAACAACCCGCTGACCATCCAGATTAGATATGGGGATACCAAGATCAAGTGGTTCCTGCTCACCACTCTAAAGTCGGATCACAGTTTGTATGCAATAGAGAAAAAGCTGTTTTCAGAACAAGTTCATGCAGTCTGATAGTTTTGAAAGAAAATAAGCAAAGTGTTTTTATGCTTTAGAGTAGCTTCAACATAGTCTTCTACCATTCTAAGAATGTTTACTCCATTGGTGTAAAACTACCTTGATTTCAGTGAGTGTAACCCATTTCTGAGAGGAGAATGGTATTTGGGGAAAAAAAGATACATGGAGAAAAGAAAATCATCCAATTTGTAAGTGTGCTCAAATACTCTAGGACCATTAGTGTGTATCTTCAGCAAATCATGTCTTTCAGAGGACAAGGAAGATTATTTTATATTCTAAATTGATTGTATTTTGTTTATTTTGTATTTTTATTAAATGAAGTTACCTTTATACCAACATGTTTTTCAGTGATCTTAAAAACTTGGAGTAGTTCAGCTAAAACAGCATACACACTAGAAATACCACAAAATTAACTTTACATTCCTAGGTATTCCAGCATAATTGAAAAGAGAACAGGCTAGCCAAGAGTTCAGTTGGATCAGTCTGCTTTCCCAAAAAGTTTCTGCAAGGGGATTTGTGGCAACTTTCATAATCCCAGGATAATGGAACAAAAGCTTTAATCCAACCAACTTGCACTGGCTAATGATGGAATTTGAGCTCTGGAAGAAGCTAAGTTCAGGCTTGCTTGTCTAGGATGTTGGATTTATTCTGAAGCAGAATATAAAACAGATGTAGACTAAATATTTGAGGTAACTACTAATAAGCATAATGGTTACTACTGCAATGCATTTTATCTCAACATGTAGCTATAGACATTTTAATGCCTAATTCTCAGGAGAGGAATCATTCCAGGGACTCTCATACGACTTCTCTGGACAGAAAATATTGCTGCTTGAATTACATCAAAAGATACTTACTAGTCTTGCCACAAGTTCATTAAGATTTAAACCATATTTTGCAACCACAGGCCTTAAGACCTCTGTTACTGGTTTGGTGGGTTTTGCCTTCAGACCAACTGACCGATTGATGGGAACAAGATCCAGCCTGAAACACAGAAATTGTAACAGTAAGAGTGAAACATTCCAGTAAATAAAGTGTACAAAAATATATACAATCCAATCTGCAGCAAAGTTATACCAATTCCCAGTTAGTAACTAGTTGGAACTGCAGTAGCACAAATCTGTCCTAAACTGAACAACAAAGAATTTATTATTTTATTTTTATTTCTTTATTATTATTATATTTAATTTATTATTATTTATATTTAACACAAATGAAAATTCTACTGTTTCACTTAACAGAGCTGAGTGAAGGCATGAGCCAGGCTATTTCAGAGCAATGAAAAGCCTTCCACAGTACTTTCACCTTTACAGGGAGATTACTCTGACCAGTCTGGTCCAGGAGTGCTCCCAAAGTGACTCCATGCCTGACTATAGACTTGGATGCAAGAAAATGTTTCTTCTCAATTCCACGGGAGAGACTCACAACCTCTTATTCAATTACACAAGATGGATTTGGACAAGTACTTTAATTTTTACACACAGGAACAAGCACAGTGGAATTGCAGATGATGCTACTTTTTTAGGGTTGGTGATGCAATATCATGGAAACTTGGTGTAAGAGAAACTCATATAGAAAAGCTGTAAAAGCAATTAACCTAGAATTTACAGGCTAATGACAGGTCTCTTCAGAGTCTATTTTGCAATTTTGCATAATTTTATTAAAACAGCAAAAGAATAATGAAATAAAAAACTAAAAAAAAAAATAACCTAAACCCAAACAAATAATTCATTTGCATCTATTTCTCTGCACAGAGCTGTGCCCAGCGTTGGTTTGGTTTGTTTGGGGTTTTTTTAATGCTCTTTATCTGTGCCCTGAATCTTCCACAAGCCTCATTTGACTGCAATGGTACTATAGTATGAAAACATACATAGGCCTTTTACTAACAAAACAATCAGAAGAAATGTACATCAGATATTGAAATTATCAATAATTTTGTCAGTCTCAATTAAATATAAAACTCATGTTTTCTCTCACAAAAATTACTTTCATTCAAGATGTTTAGTAATGTTGACTTTTCCCTTCCACAAGAAGCCTGAATAACTGAAACTTGGTCTTTCATATTTTCTTTGAATTAAACAGTTACCAAATTGAAATGATCCATTTAAGTCATTAGCTGGTAATTAATACCAAAGTGGCAAACATTGAGGTAACTAAGTATAGCCACATAGTATTTATTTCTCCTTTGTCTGAAAGTGTTCCAAATATTTGACTACATTTGCTTACATAGCATCTACCCAGAGAAGGGAATAATGTAGAATATTTCTACATTTTAATTAACACACAAATAGCATATGGTGCTGCCTACTTGAAGTTCCTTTTTAACTTGGAAACTCAACAAGCTCACACCTAATAAAAGACTGCTCAATCTCAATTTCAAAACTGAATATGTTATGCAGTATTTATTAACTTGAAGTACCTTTAAATAGAAACTAGCCCTGCTTCCTAAAGACAAGTAATACAGAGCCAAAATGAGGAATGCATGACAAAATAAACTTTATTCACTTCAGAAGTGAAGGTCAGTAATGTTATATATTTTACTTCATTACTTTTTCCTGAAATAATTACTTTAGGAGTTTTCACAGCATTAGTTTGGATTCATTTTGGAAAAAAATACAAACATTATTTTGAAAAAAAGTATGCTATCAAATATATTACATAAAACTAAATATATCGTGTACTGCATTATGTTATACCCATACTAACAATTTAACATTGACTTGTTTAAGATTCAGGGTTCATCAGATGAATTTTATTTATACAATTAGTCTTACTGTAATTTTCCAGGCAGGCATATAACTACAGATATAACTAAATGGGAATATGTCATCAATAAATAAATCCACTTAACTTTAAGACTAGGAGACCCACAGTTCAATTTCTATCCCTTTCTTGTGCTACTCCAGCCTACTCTTCCTGATGTGGAAGGTCCCTCTGGACCTACAGATCTGTCCAGTGCTTTCACAGCTGCCTCAGCCGGAGCTGTTTGACATCACAGTAATATTTAAATGTCCCTGAACTGGAACAGTGGCATCAAAATCCCACTTGTATCCCAAGAGCAATCCAGAAATCCCCCTCCTGCAGCTGCACAGCCTCCTGTTTTGCTACACAGGTAACTGGCAACATCCTTTACTGTCCTTACGAAAAGTAAAATGGAAAATAGGGTGGAAAATGCCAGAGGAAGGTGTTATTTTTGACCCCTACCGAAATAAAGTGCGTTTCTCCAAGCGCAGGTCCCGAGACTCCAGGATGCTGCTGTCTTGGTGCAATACCAGAGGCTACAGAGCACATCAGGGATGGAAGACAAGAGAGAGAAAATTAACTTTAAAATAGGTAAAAAAGAGCAGCTGTGTTGTTAATTTTTTTTAAGAAAACTCAGAATATTATTGCTATAGGCTGCATGCATTCTAGTGACTATTCATTTACAACACAGAACATGATTGAAGCACATTTTCTTTTGGCTAAGTGTGAAACAATGACCTCAACTCAATTTCCACTGGAGTTAGCAGGTATTCAGGAACTTGTTTTTTTTAAACAAACCTAGATTTTTCAACTTGCATAAATTATATAAAATTGGAAAATACTGCCAGCTAATGTAAAATACTTCATGCCCACAGCTTGTCTTTGAATTGGAGATCTATATGTTGGACTAAGAGCCCTCACACACACTGCACCATCCACATAGATTGTTGTCTTGCAAATTTTCCTCAATATTAAAACCTGCACCTTGTTTCTAGCATTAATGCATCCCATTCATCTTTGAATAGCTGAATGTCACTATGTTTTTGGGCTTTAATGCAGTAGCAGCTACTGCCACACATTTGTTTTGTTTGTGGATATCTCAATTCTCCTGATATTAACCAGCATTGCCAATAAAGCTACAGGTAGGACCAGGAAATACATGTCAGTACTGAGAGAACAGAATTCCTTATCTGTAAAATGGGCAGGGAAATGCTTCCCCAAAAGCCCAGGAATATGCAGTACCTTCTCACCCCCGACCAGAAACAGGTCCACTGCAGCTACGTTAATGCCGTGCTTCTCGCAGACCCCAGAGAGCACCTCCTTGATGGAGAACCCCGATTTCACAGCCATTTTGCTCGAGGAGCCATCGGGGAGGTTCACACAGCAGTACTTGGGGGATTTGTCCTTCTCTGGTACAAAGGCAGGCAACCTCGAGGTTTCAGACTTAAAGGGAAAGAGCAAGGTCAGTGCCCAAGGGGAAAAGCAGGACTGGGGACAAACTTTTAGAGCCTGCACAAATCAAACCAAGCCAAGAACCATACATTCCACCATGCTTTAGAAGTCCTTCCTAATACCCTAAATATCAGATAAATTTAAAACCTGGGGAAAAAACATTCAGAAAAAGATCACAATACTGCACAACTCTAAATTTATTTCAAGAGCAGATGAAATTTTATACAGCGAGTGTGTAAAACAGTTACAAAATTTCCTAAAGAAGTCCTAATTAAAAAGTATAAAAGTAAAATCTTATTAAGCATCTAAATAGTTAAATGTTTGTGGTCAATAATGTCCTGCTGATGTAAAAATTACCCTTGGCACATTATGAATCAACATTTAATTGAGGAGGAATGCCTTCAAACATCAGGATCCTCAATCTTTCCTCTCAAAATTTCCTCTTCATTAACATAATCTGAATTCTATGAACAAATACACCACTGAGAAATTAAAATGTTAAAACTATTTGCTTCATGACCATTAATTGTTTTTATTAAAGGGAACTAGAACTACGAGGTTATGGGCTAGTGACTAGCCTTTATTCTAGAGTAACAGCAGAATAGTAACACTACTCCTAAATAGCAAAAGTATCTTTGAAAACTTATCAAAAGTCTCACTTATAACTTAAAAGGACATTAAAAATATTGCTTTTGACAGTCTTATAGGGTACTCATCATGCTTTTTAACTTGGTGCTTCTCATTCAATTCACAGTAACTTTCTGACTTAAATCAAGTGGGAGTGGGAGAGAAATGAGGGGTTGTTGCTTTAGGAAGCCTTTGCATTTTCTGTTTCTTAAGCCAAGATTTTCTGCAACAGAAATAAACATGACTTCACCATGCTTGTTTCCCCAATCAATATTTTTAGCATAGGTAAAATTACAGTTATTAGCTAGCAATTAATTACACAGAATCTAGTCAATGCCAAAAGCACAAAAAAAATTAAAATTTCCTTTTTTGTTTTTTTACTCCATATCAGCTTAACTAAAATAAAGTATTACATCTGTGTTCTATTAATACTGTTTTAATTTTGCATCTCACTAGTTTTACACTCATTGTAGAACTCCTTTGTTAGAAACCAGTTTCTTCAGTTCTTATTCTCTTAGTGTGACAAAGTGTTTGCAACAAAATTCCCTACTTCTCAGATTTTTAGGATCAAATTAAGTCACAATGACAAGAACACACAACTTTAAAAGAAACAGACAGAAAAGAAGCACAACAGACACTGGCACAACAAAAATCAACCTAATTCAACTTGCGTCCCCCTTACTGCATAGGCCAAGAAGAGGCAAAGCTCTAACCTGTGGCTGTTCAAAACAGATTCTCCCTCTGCTAGGTGGAACAAACTGTTTTTAAAGAGCTACTAAAGGGAAACTATTCTGGTAGTTCACTGGTGCCTGAAGTTAAGACAGGTAAGATGCAAAGAAATCTTTCTGTTGCAAGGACAAAATAAGAACTAACATATGAATACATCCTCTATTACATTTCCAACACTCTGAAACTGCTTAATATTATATCTTGTGCTCCAGCTGTATCACTTAAAAACCCCAAGGCACTACATCAAACATCACACATCCTAGAAAACCAGTAATCCACTGTTTTATCTGTTCCCCACTCGTTCAGTAGTAAGAGGCAGCCATTACCAAGTCGAGACTGGCAGTGGAGGACATGGAGCCCTGTGATTCCCGTCTGTAGGACAATCCATTGGACTGAAAAGAATCTGTTTGCAGAAAGAATTAGAAATCAGTAAGGAGGCTTATTTTATTATTTATTATAATACAGAAAACTATTTCAAATATTAGCTTCTCTGGACATAAATTTTTCTTTTTTCATTTAAAGAAAAAAAATCCACCAATCTTCGTACTGTGCATGGAAGTATGGAAATCAAAGCAACTCTTGGTCAAGTATTTCTTGGTTATGGAAGCCTTGAATAAACCCATTTGTTTTTATATTAAAAAAAGAAAAATATAATCCCTTTTATAAAAAAACCCCTTAGTTTAGTGTTTAGTTAATTAGATCTAACAAGATTTCAATATTACATCTTAAAAACTTTTCTACCTCTTGGGATATTTTGAAGGGAGATATATCTTTTTAAAAGTGCAAGTATGGTGTTAGAAAACTAAAATCTGAGACAATTACTAATCCCTTTCAGAAGTTTGAGTCTATAATCTCAGTAAATGCCTCTGATGTCTTTTCACATACGACTATATTAAGAGCACTCAAATTATCCATATGATCAAAGATATCTTTGATATCTTGTGTCTGGGCATTTACCAGAAACAAAAACTACAGTAACAAATATGGACCAAAGTTGGTGCTTCATTGGACTTTCTTCATTATTTTTAACTCAACAGAATAATTTACTGCAGAATTTTCATATCCTCTACAGGCCATGTCCAGGTGCTTTCACAAGGGAACTCCTCCCTAAACTCTCAAACACAATTAAGTAACAAAACAGCAGGTTACAAGGGCTTTCACACCTTTGACTCTCCTTTTTTCATTTTAGTCAGGGAAGGTGAAAACAGATGGTGACTGTTCAAAAGTAAACATACCTGCGTGTCACTGATAAAAGAAAGGAAAGCAGGATAACGCAGATGGAGGAATTTTTAAATAGCTGCAACTATAGCACAATTTGCTGTACTGCTCCTGGACTTCTCTGTAAAGATTTGAAATTATCTTTCTATAAAAATAGCAGCTCTCTTCTTGAAAAAGCAATTACCAGCACACAGAAAGGCAGAATGTGCCAAAGTCTTGTGGAAGTTGGTAAAAACAGATTTAAATAAGTCATAATTTCATCTATTTACTTGTACCTCTTCTGCAAAACTGCAGCAATACCAGCCATGCTGTGGCCTTCTGGCTTGACAGTTCTTTTCCTCTGCCACTCCCAAGAATGCACTCAGGGAGCAACCATTGATGGAAAGACCAGTCCCATCTATTGCTGAAACAACTTTGAAACAACGTGGCATGTGAACACTCACCGTTTGGATAATCACCATTTTCTCTTCTCTTCTGTGATTTTCCCAAACTTTTACTTCTTGACCATGAGAAGAAAGTTCCCCTTTTTTTCTTCTCAGTGTCCTCCTCTCCTGACTCTTCATTTAAAGATCTTCCTGACTTTGATTTACCACTCAGCTATCACCAAAACACAATTAAATCATTGGTTGGATCACAGCTGTGAGTGTATTGTCTAAAATAAACCTTCCCACACTTCTTCCTAAAACAAGAGTGTGATGGCCAGGTTAGCTGCCTTCCTTACCCCACGCACAAGTGTCTGTGCCAGCATCCCTCTCAGCAGCAATCAAAAAAATCCAAAAAAACCTCACCAGTGGCAACAAAACGAAATACATGGATGGAAATGTGCTACTTGGTAGGGAGTACAAAACAGTAGCTGGAAACAAGCCATGGAGAGCTCCAGCAAATAGGAAAGAACTGTCCCCATCTCACCAGTAGTGCCTAAGTTAATGTGGAAAGGCCATTTGCCTGGCTTTTAAAACACTGAATTTCACTTTGGTATTTTTCTCAGGTTAGGCTTGAACATGAACAGCTTTTAAAGACTATGACAAAGTACTGTTTAACATTTACAAGTATAATCAAGTATTTATTAGAGTTGAAGAATACAAATGTCAGGAATGTTTGATATTAAACTAAACTTGCTTTTAACAAGCTAGTATTCTTGTTAGATTATTAGACTATTCCTTAAAATGCTACTTTTTCATAAGAATACATAATGGCAGATGGGGTAATCTGTAGTGATTGACATGAAAAATGAAAAGTTATAATTTACCCATACAGTTATGCAATGCTATGGTGGTATTACCCACAAGAAGAAAAAAAATAAACCCTAAATAATGTCAGGAAATCAGTCAGTAAGACCACTGGTCTAATTTTTTTACCATAGAATTATCTTAGTTTAGTAGGAGCTAAGAAATTTGAAAATCTACCCTCTGCAAAAATGAGTTAATTTAAGTTAAGCCTTCTCCAAAACTTCTGACAAAATGTCTGTTCTCAGCAAAGGTTAAATTATCACATGTTAATTATCACATCGTAATATTTACCAAAATAAGCTTCTGAACTGGTGCATTAAAATAACCCTTACTTTTTATTTGTACATATGTAGTTAAATAATAATGAAGATTTAAAATTATATTCAGAAAGTCTTGCCTTTGAAAACTGACTCAAAGGCAAGGATAAAAAAAAAGCATTTTCCCAAATACATAAAAATACTTTCAATTGTATTTGCCAGCATCTCTAACCACACATTTTTATTTTATATATTGTTTTTGGTTTTCTAAAGAACTTGGAAAGTATGATTTAAAAACATGGTTTTCAGATAACAGGAATGCAAAGGTCACCTTTTTTGGTGTTGACATGTTGGACTTCTCTGAACTGACACTGTGTTTGGAGGTGGGGCTGCTGGGGACACGCTGAGGGTCGGGAAGAGGACGCCCTTCCACTTCAGCTAAGATGCATTCTTGGTAAAGGGGGGATTTCAGGAAGCGAGTGTAGCTATCAAACTTCATCAGGTTAAATATCTGAAATTAAAACACAATGGATAATGGTTACATGCACTTCAGTAACACATCAAGAGCATTAAGCTACTTTGCAACAGCCAACTCCCACAAACTTTAGGACATTAAGTTGTAAACTGCAAAGGTATAATTTTGTTTAGACCTGGGTAAATACACTGCACCCATTTAAAGTGAAACATAATTTGACCTATTCCCTTATTACAGGTTCAGAGAAAAAGTTATGATTTGTGCAAAATGCAAGACAAGATGCTGTGGAGTCTTGCCAACATCATCCTCTTTTACAGCATTGATGCCATTTTGTGTGGAACACATAGCAAGCTGGTCATTTAAAGTACTTTTAGAGGTTATTACACTAACACCATGTGACAGGATCAAGTTGTACAAGTATGTTTTAAGGTAGTTGTGAACAAGAAAAGTTTATGTTCTAAAACACACAAATATGATATAATCACAATATGCAATAGTACACAATGATACCAGACACACAAAGTTAATTGTTGATGTGAGAAGCTGAGAGGCCTTTACAGTATATATAATCTTCACAGAACCACAGAATCATTTAGGCTGGCAAAGACCACTAAGATCATGGAATCCAACCATTAACCCAGAACTGCCAAGTTCACCACTAAGCCATGGTCACATGCTCAATCATCAGGAAAAAAACCCATTAGTATCTTTGGAAAATTCAATAATCAAGGTGCTGTAGATCCTGAAAGAGAACAGTTTACATTAAATGACCAACATTTATCCTTATCTACAAATGAAGGAAGCAGCTCTATATGAGGCCTGGAGCAAATATCTGAGACTGATTTAACCAAAGATAAATTTATGAAAGTGAAGAGGAGTTTTTTCTTCAATGCTAAATAATGTTTGAATTTTTTGTTCTGCTTTTGCAAACCTGCTATTTTAAGTAAATCCATACTTTTACTTCTATATCTTCTGCCATGATTCAGTTGATCTGAAAAAAACAGTTTGAATGGCTGCTTCTCTGCACATGACAAATTCCCCACAAGCAAAAGAAGGTATGCACCACCCAACCAGTTATGGTATTCCCAGAAGTAGAAAGGAAAATCCATCACTGACACAGAGTGGTCCATTTGCAGATCAAAATCATGTTTAAGACTGTGCAGAGATGCCCTTCTCAACAGGCTTTAGCCCAAAACTTATCTTGTCAACAGCAAGATAAAGCAGAGAGAACTTGGTCTTGCAGAGCCACAGAAACCCAACTCAAACTGAATGCCAACTTCCATGTTCTTGCCTTTCTCCTCTGTACACTTCCATTCCTGCTTAGGTGCTGCCTGTCATCTTTGTTGGGCCTTCTAAAGCACTGTTTGCCACACAGTAAGCTATGGAAAAAATACATTTGTACGTGTTAGCTTTGTCAGTGTAAGATGATGAAATGGCTCAGTGCAAAGTCCAGCGTGCCCTCAAGGCCATGACAGAGAGAATCCAGCACCAAAGATTTCTCACTGGAAACCTGGCTCACAAGGGGCAACATCTCTCTCACACCATCCTTCTCTGACCATAGGTACACTGGTAAAATTATAGAAGACAACAAATTTCAGAGAACACGTAATCTTTAGGCTAAGTCTCAACAGACTTTTGAGTGTACACAACACACACAGCCTTGAAACAATTCTTGAGTTCTGCTGAGCTCAAACAATACTGCAGTGTATTGCCAAAACAGTGTAAAATACAGAGGAGCAACTGAAAGAAATCAAAATGCCTCAGTTTCAAGGACTCAGAAGCACCACTGACACAGGATTACAGGGGGAAAATGCTAAGTATAGTCTGCAGGCTCCAACACAGATGCAAAAGCAAGCTAACTGAAAAATACTAAATATTTCACCTGTCCTTGAGCTTTTTAAGAAAATGAAACTTATAAAGGTTACACTCTTCAACAAATCACTGTATTTTAAACTGAATGCATTTTGTGTCCCTAAAATATAAGACATGATCCTATGGCACAGCTTACACTAATACTTTAAATTTAGCACAGCATCAGGATGAAAAACAAAGCTTTACACAGCTGCCCATCACTGAGTCTAGCACACCACAAGAAGATAAAATAGTTATTACATGGTAGGCAGGAAGAATAAAGGAAGAAATTGCAGGGAAGTTAGAGACATAAGAAAAGTTACAGCAGAGATGTAGTCTGCAAATTAAATATACTTAATACAGCAAAAGAATTACAACCTTTTAACTTTGCTGGACAAAGTGATGAGAGCATAACTAATTTACCTTGAGCTGATTATCATCTGTCCTACTATGTTTCTAGCTCACAATACATCCATGATTTCCTACATTTAGCATTATTATCATATTTACATGTCTTAACGACTTTTTGTTTGGAAAAGGCTAGCAGATGATAGTTCTTGTTCTTAAAAATGAGAAATGCATCTTTTAAAAGCATAATTTAAAATTCACAGATAAACAAGAGTAGAAAAACTTACATCCATTATCAACATGAAGTACATGATATTTTATTCTTATTTTAGTATGTTCCAGCAACCTACACTGTCCTCCATCCACAAACAATCAAAATGCTTCTTTGTACTGAATTTATAAAAAAGAACATCCTAACTAGCTATTTTGGCTGCATCCACACTGCCATCACAACCTCTAACAACAAGATGAAGGACAAATTTGTCAGGATATGGACAGAAAGCAACTTCCAGGATTATTCCCACCATGCAGTGCTTGAGAGAGAATGGTCTGAAAGTGTTTCCAAGGCACTTTACCACACACTTCTGCAACTCCTGTGCAGACTGACAGAAACACTGCCTATTCCCCAGCATCACAGTCATCCAACAACCACCACAGAGCAGCACCCTTGCACTCTGTGGCCAGTGTTCAAACCCAAAAAATCTTGTGAAAAATCACAAATGCAGAGCTTTTGCTTTATTAAGGTTGTGTCACCACCACAAGTTAACTTTGAGAGTCTGTGGGTGCATGCACTAACTACACAACCCACAGCTCTGTGTTCTCAGGGTGCAGCCACCCACCAAGACCACAAACCAGCCTCCTGCAGAACCACTCACTGAACACAAGAAATTAAGGGCCACCAAGCAGCTGATTCCCCAGCGCTGACCTGGGCCAGGCAACACCCCACCAGCACCTCAGCCATGCTCCAAGGCCATGTCCTGCAGCAGCAGTGATTCTCATCCAGCTTCCCCCCTTTTCCAGTGGAAGGAACAGGTCTGACTGAGGGATCTGCCTGAGGCACTGACAATTTGAGATAAGCAGGTCAGGCACAGACAGCCCTTGTGGCTGGGAATGGACCCAGAGCAGGATTTCTCATGAGCATTATGAGCCCTCAAACTAAGGATACAGGGGAGAAAGGGAGAAAAGCTGCATCAGCCCTGTCACTGACTCCTCGAGATTCCTGGTACTCCACCAAACAAATGGGAGAGGATGAGGAGGAGCTCGGCACAGTCTCCACAACACCAGGATGACAAATGCATGACAAAATGTCTGGGAAGCTGGTGACTGGTAATTCCCACAGAAGGCTCAGCTTAGGAGGTGCCTAAGGAATAACTCTAATGCTGGAAGCTGCCAGACCAGCAGTCAGGCCTACCTTTCTATCTCCACTTTGCAGGGGGATGATTCTATACCCAGCTGCTCATACTGACCAAAAGCATGCAGTCTGAGATTATGTCCTAAGATTGTGACCTGGTTCTTTAAAGCTGTGGCCTTGATTTCAAAATCATGATGTCAAAATTACTTCTACTAATAAACTGTTAGGGTGGAAGAGTTACCAAAGAGATGACTTGGGACAAAAAACTAGAAACTTAAATTCTACAGGAAATGTAAAGTGTATCCTGTTGTCGCATAACTGTTCTGAATATCAATAATTATTTAAAATACATCCACTTCAGACGTCTTCAGACTCTAAAAGTTTTAAAATCTCTTTGCCTGACAGTAGTATTAAAGCATAAGGGAAGAACTTCTTTAATACAACTGACACTTAAAAAACCAGAAGTAGACACTATTTGTGCCCTCAGCTTTCCACTAAAGAAAACCAGCCATATGCCAACACCCTATGCAATGGTGCTGCAATACATAGAATTATTTACTTGCACTAAACCCTCATTTCAATAACAGTACTTCTCAGATTATTTTTTAGTTAAATGAAAATTTTCTACACACAACAGAAAAAGTCAAACAGCCCTTTGTCGATTCTTCAAACAGAATCTAAGGTATACAGCATGTGAAACTATTTTTATAGATTAAAAAGGAAAAGATAATAGACATAAACATAGAGCATTCATGTTTACTACAATTACCTGAAGCTGCTGTTCCTTGAACATATCTGGATGGGGAGAATTGAGAATATCATCTGCCAGCTGTGCCTGGCTGTCAATATTAACTGGGGTTGTAGCTTTGCTACACAAGAACTTACTGAAGATCTCCCGAGCTCTGTAAGAAAGCTACAGAAAAGAAATGTTAAATGTATGTTGATTTTAAAACTGTATTTTTAGCTAAGCATTTCTTACACTGATGTATTTCACCCAAAAATAGATAGCCACTATTCTTTGATATATGTATTCTTCATATATCAGTTTTAGGCACATAAATAGGGTTTTTCCTTTAAAATTAGAAATATTCATCAACTATTTCTTAAGCTGTAAAAGTTGTTCTCCAAATAAAAATTAAAACAATCAAGCAGTGAAGCACAGCAAGCATTTTTAAAAAGGAGAGTAGATTTTTTTTAGATTTTAGCCCTTTTACATAGCAGTCACTATTTACATAAATCCTTTAAGATTCAATTACTAGAAGTGATAAAAAAGTAAAAATATATGTGAATATTTACAATCAAAATCACTCCTTTTTATTTTGTTTATTTTGAAACACCTGCAACACAAAAATAATGAAAAACCCACCAAGCTGAGCCCACAGCCCTTAAGGATGGTGTTCAGAAAATGCAGTGTTTGAAGACAAGAAGAAAGTAGGAGGAAAAAACCTCATTAGTAGACAAAAGAGTTAAGAGAGACTTGGAAGATGAAACTATTTCCACCACATAAACCTGACTAGATTTGGCTGGGGTGCAGATAGAGGTTTTGCCAACCTGTACAAAACTCAAAATTCACCCAAACTGCCTGACCAATGTAGGATTCCCTCAAAAGGACGAGATGGAGAGTCTCATAATTTGTGAACAAACATGAGAGCACTACACTTAGAGCAGAAGATAATCTAAGTTATTTAGAAACACAGTCTTGGCTGGTGGAGGCAGCCCACCCAAAGGAGTGTAAGAGGCCTCTCCCTGACATGTTCAATTAACTTGCTCTGCACTCCCATGCACTGCTGGCCATTTCCAACATCCAGGATACCTCATTCTTACAGAGCTTCCTCTGCAATTTTGCAGTTCAAATATACCCAGCATCTTAAATTTAGGTCATCCAACCCTATTTTAGTGATGTCACAGTATGAAGACCAAGCACAGCTCCATTAATTTCTATAATCTTGAAGGAGTAATAATTTTTGAAGAAGCAATGCAATGTACTGAAATAGGACATTGACTTACCTCTTTTTTATCATGTGCAGGTACATGGTTAAAATATTCACAGGCCTGCCAAAATAAAATATTTTCTTCACTAAATTCTTTCCGTAAAAATTCCTAGGGGGAAAAAAAGAAAATAAATAAATGCCTCAAAGAAAAGTTACTTGCCAATTTAAACAACATATTTATAATGCTCAGAAAGTTTGCATAAAGGTAACTTTTCAATCAGTCTCACAGTCTAGTTTTCTTCTACAGTAAAAATCAATGTGTGTCCAATACATACATAGTGCTTCCCCTCTTTCTCACGTTTTTCACATGTATATAACTGAGAAGAATCCATCAAGTTACAATCAAATCATTTGCAAGTACAAAGTTTGAAATGTCATGCTAAGTAGTACATAAACTAATGAATAAACTTTTAATAAAAAATTAAATAATTTTTAAACTACATTTAAAAATGACACTCTAAACTGTCTGTCTTTAATTGCAGTTCCACTGATGTAACAGAGCAGATGTTTATCAAGCAATGCTCATAATCAGTTCTGGATTCATTCCAGTATCTCTCTGCATCACATAGCTACTAAAAAAGAAAAATCTTTTATCACTGTATGCTGATGTGGCTGCATGGTGTCTCTTTGGAAAATATTCACTAAGAGGAAAAAAAATATATCTCCCAGTACAATACACAATAATTGGGACATTTATATTACAGGATTCTAAAGTCCAAATGAAGACTGGTACTGATTCAGTTGGAAAACTCTACAAGCACAAACTGTCCTGTATTCAAATCTGTATAATTCAATATTCTCTCTGCATCTTAAAAGCATTTTAACCACCTGGGGAAAAAAAAAGATACAAAAAACTCCTTGATCCACCACAACCTTCACTCAATTGTCACATGGGTATCACTGAAACTTCCTTACCATACAAGGCAGCCTCAGAAGGCTGTGTTAAGAAGAATCTCCACAGAAATAAATTTTAGTTTATTTGTGCTTTTCAGATTTACATAGAGTTTAGGGAGTCCAGCTGTAAGAAAGCAATTGAGATAAACTAGCATACAGGGAATTTAAATGCCCAAGCAAGCTCTGAATTTGAGGTTCTTCAGAGGCATCAGCTGAGACACCAAAGGCATGAAAGACAATCCAGAGAGTAGTCAGGGGACATATCTGCATTTTACATGTAATTACATATTAAAAGAGAATCACATTAGTGAGCAGGAACGGGAACAAAACTGCCCACTTCCCCCAGCACCCTCCCTGTGAATCCAGAGTCCATCTCCCACCTGCTGCCTTGTGGCCACAGGATTTGGGCTTAGCTGGCCGTCCAACAGCTCGGCTTCCCAGGGAGGCTGAGCGGTGCCCCAGCTGGGACATCAGGCAGCTCAGCAGCCACTCCTGGCTGGGAGCTGCAGAGCTTGCTCTGAACCCCTCGAGTGGGGGAACCTGCAAACAGCTCTCTCACCCCCTGGCTGACTGCTCCAAGCAGCAGCCATTATGCAAAGTGTGAGTATTTGCAAAACATGCAAAATCTCTCCTTCTTACAGAGTCATTCCTGCTCTGTGACAAAGCTGTCCTCAGGAAAGGCAGGGGCTGGATCCCAAACACACCAAGACACTCACTATGAAACCATGATTTACATGCTGGTGCCTCAATGTTCTTGGACACTGGCAGCCATCTGTAACTGCACAGTGTTATGATAACCAGGTTGCAAATAAATCTAAGCAGTGGCTCTGGAAATCTCCTGGGCCTCAAGAAAATGGTGGTGCCCACAATTAACTTTAACATTCCCTAATTGTTTTTTAAAGTGGGTATTCCTTTAACACATGCATTTTGCAGTATTCATAAAAATAAGTTCTAATTAGAATAAAATGGGGGAAAAGTAAAACTTTTAGAATATCTGAGGTTGGCTTTTGCTGAAATAAAAGTACCTTTCACTTTTTAATCTGAAAATTTATTAAAATGATATTAACTAGTTTTTACATTTTTAATGTAAATTTTGAACTAACATAGTGAAAAGTTGATGCAGCAATTTTCTAAGTGTAACACAGGTTTACAAGTAATTAGAAAAGTCAACTGAACTTTCAGTAGCAGGCCCACGAATTTCATCATTTTTCAGATGGACTCTAACATCAGATCAGATTTGTATTTCTACTTCCAGCCTGACAAGAAGTGTCAGTATTTAAGCACAAATGCTAATAACTCTCAGGCTACTCTACTAAACCAGAGAACATAATATCCAGGATGTTATCCATGATTTTGTTTTCCTCTTCTCTGTTTCCTCAAATAGATGTTCGCTGTAAATGTGGGGTCTTGGGTTTCTCCTACCAGTTAACATGAAAGTCTGTTTATTAACCATTGTGATATCTTAATACTTTTGTATAAGCAAAAGAGTCTGAGTTACTGCAGATTCCAATAATCTACCTCTCCTACACCACAGGTTTCCTTATATTCTCATTGTGAAAATTACTTGGGTAGCACAAACTGTCCCTGTGTAACACATTCAGAATCGGCAACGAACTCGCAGTGCAACAAAGCAAAAGTATATACCCTCAGTTTCCCTGCATGCAAAATAGAGATTGTGATATTTACAGCTCCATAAATGTGCTGTGTAGAACAGTATTTATGTATTGCAAAGTATTTATGCTTTGCAAATACTCAACATCATTCCCTCAAGTTTCAGCTCTAACCATACCCTGCTCTTAGCTACCAAAACTACTTCCAAAATGTATTTCTAAAAACTTTTTTCAGGAAAATAAGCCACTCTATCATTGAAAAAATCTTCTATGTGGCTTCCAGTGTTTCAGTCGAGATAGATGTGAATAATGATCCATTCTTAGGAAACCAAGAGTACTTCCTTCTTCTTGTACAAAGGCTACAGATACCAAAACAGCATTTTACAAAATGAGGAAGCTCTCTGAAGGTTCCCAGACAAAGCCAAATAGAGCTTCCATTTTCACCTGAACTTCTGCTGTGCAGAAATGTACATTACTATGAACTCTTACTCAATTGTGAGCCCGTGTAAACTCAGAAAGATGCTCAGAGAACAACTGAGCATGAACAAACTCCTGTCTCTTGTCCTGTGCATGGATAGTGTCAAGAAAAAAAAAAAAAAAGCAAATATAGGAAAATTACTGTGGCAGTATCAGGTATTTTGCAAAGCCTCTTGCTGTCCACCAAAACTCACCGAAAAATATTTAACCCCAATAGAATCCTGAAGAAGGCGCTCAAAGGAAACGGCCCAGCTGGCAACTCTCCGTTCACGCAGGCGGCGGCAGCTCTGCACGCTGGGCAGGCTGGCATTGCTGCTCAGGCTGTTTTCACTGATGCAGTCCTTCAGTTCAGTGCTATTCAGCTCTGGTAATAAAGGAAATGAAATCTGTCAACAAAGTAGTATTCACTTTTACTCTTCAACACTGTTTACATATCACACCTCCTGCTCAAGCTCACAGTGGTGCAGATATCTAAATATCCCTCTCATTTTTATTAAGAGCACCTGCACAGAAAAAAACATCCCAAACACCTCTCAAGTTTCTTCTGTTCCACTGCAAAGAAAATTAAATGAGTGTCATAAAAGCAGTCCTCTGACAGAAGCAAAAGGGGCAGGCCCAAAACAAAATCTTTTTTCTTGTTCCACAAAATAAAATACATTTTCCTGTTGATATTTCTCACTCTGTGGACTGCACTCCTTCATAAGATTATCCAAGGAAAGTTGATGTTCAAGAACCCACTGTTCACTAGAACGTGGGCAAAAACCTACTTGGTGATAGGAGACAGCAAAATTTCATATACACTTCAATTGGCAGAGACAGGAAATTATGAAATTTTACATGGAAAGACAACATTCTTGTTTATACTAAAAAACTACAAAAGGAGTCAATTGTGGAAAAGAACATTAAGGAAAATGAGCTAGTAAGGGATGCCTTCCTCATCCACAGGAAGCAGAGGGAAACCATAGATTTATTATGGCTTCTGATAAAAATAGGGATCCCTTCCAGACTCCAGCCATAATGGAATAATCTAGAGACTGCAAAATGAGAAATTACCAGATTCTTTAGATCTTGAAAAAACAGAAGTGATTTTGTATTCTGAAAAACAAATTAACAAGAACCCATACAGAATTCAGGAAAACACAAAAAACCCCTTGTGTAGGAGCCCAACAATTCCAAGTATTAACCCCAGATCATCTTTGTCACATGTCAGTAAATGAGATCTGCACACCAAAAGAAATCTCAAAGTGACCATTTGTTCACAGAAGTAGAAAGCAGAAAGAAATGGCTGCTCTAAGAGAAGGAACTGCTTACAACAGGGTTCTATTCACTCACAGATTTGTTATTTACTTCTTGCACACCCTTTTGTAGGTCCTTCCACCTTCCAGTGTACACAAATGTAAAACTGGTAATGCTGAGCTACTCACAGCTATGCACTTCTCAGAGGTGATGTGAGGTTTGATTCATGGCAAAGACACAACTAAAGCCTGAGCTACCTGGTCTGAGCTCCCTGCTTCAAGCAGGGCATGCTGCACACAGAAAGATAAGATTCTGTGATGAAGGGATGAAAAAAAAAATCACAGATATTCAATTATTTGAAAAATTTGCAGTAACAGATGTGAGAAAATAATGTCCTCAAATTAAATAGATGGTATATTCAGCAATTTTATGCCAAATGAAAAATTATGCAGCTCACTATAAATGCAATCAGTTTGAGAAAACTGAATTCACAACCAGTCAGAAATGGACTATGCTTCACAGGGACATTTTTTATGATTTTCNCAGCCCTTCACTTTCCCCATGGCAGCAGGGAAACCAAACTGCAATTACAGCCTCCAGTGTTTACACCAGTGGGTAACTGCTAACTACCTTTAATTGCTACCAGCTGCCTGTTCTCTTCAGCTCCTCAGAGTTACACTCCTCTAAACTACCAGGTTCTCCCTCCTCTGATACACTGCTGACTCTGGAGATCCCATGAAAATAAATGAACCAAAATAAGACTCTATTTCCAACAACCAAAGAGCTACTGGCACAGGTTCTCCAATGTGTTAACACAGTATTAAGGGATTACTCATTCCCAGTAAACTGTCTGTTCTGCTAGATTTAATTTAGGTAATTCAGATTTTTTTTCAGAAAGAACTATTATAATTTATACTTAAACCTGACACAGCTTTGGTTTCCCTTAATGAAAAAATGCAGTCAGTTTGCTTTTAAAATCTGTGGAGCTTTCTGCTGTGGTACCTGTCAACCTGAAAACAATACAGACCAAGGTTGTTTCCCAGAAAAGGCTCGGTTATTCTAGTTTCTTTTAAAACAGTTACAGCCTAGTGCAGAAATACCATTTAGAACCAGAGAAAAAGTCAGATGGAAGGAGAAACACCTCCCCAACTCTAACATTAGTACCCAATTTATCCCAATCACCCTTAAATGAAGACTGTGTAAGCCATAACTCCTGCTCCACTCCTCTTGCAGAGGAATGTTTCCAATGTACCACTTCAGCATCAGGTTTCCTGACTCACAGCTCATGCATCCCTAGGTACACAGAGCCCACCTTGGAAAGCAGGAAAGGAGAAACTTTCCAACTGGGTCACATATTTCATCTAATGAGCCCTCTGTGATGATCATCAGAGGAAACACAGAGTCCAGACTCCCACCCTCAAACATTCTCACCACAGGGCTGCTGTGCAAAGTGAACTCCTCCTCCTCCTCCTTGTAAAGTATTTTAAAAAATAAATGAGCAATTTGGAATCTCAGGATGCCAGAGGAATTTAATGTGAAAAATCCCAGCTCAGCATGGATACCATGGACAACAGCAGTGCTCTGAGCTCTCCAAATGCCTGCCTGCCTCTGTCGTCCCTGTCGGAAGCACCGACTCATCTTGCACTACCTGTAAAAGGAGGCTCCTTGCTCAAACATTCCAAATCCCAGGGACCTAACTTTATTTTTCTTCTGCTTGAAAGCAATGATACCTAGTGAGGAAAAACTACTTTGAGTGCAAACTCATTCAGTTTCATTTATTGGCTTTGGAAATACAGAACTGACACAGAATGCTATCTAAAAAATCCTCAAAACCACAATATTTTGCACCTTTTGTGTTTGCACATTCCATGGAGGGTCTTGGTTTTATTTATTTTACAAAAACAGAATTATGCAAGAAAATACAGGCATTTAATCGACTAAATGGTGAAAGTATTCAGGGTAAGATGGCTTCAGAAGTTTTGGTTTAGATAATACAATGCCATAAGCCTGAATACAATTAATGAAGGCTAATCTGTATGTATTTTGTGTACATTTTTCAGCCTACAAACACTTTTTATTGTTGTGAGAAGCTAAGCATATTCCTTGTAATCATCAGAACACATACAATCATATAATTAAGATATTCTAGTTAATCACTAAATACATTACCTGGATAAAGCTGATAAGAACCACTGTGGTGCCACTTAATCAAATACTTCAAGCCCTTCACTGAAAGCCATCCTTCTGAATCCATACCAGGTTCAGCTGAAACGTCCCAGACCCCATTGGGTGCAGATTAGTCTGAGTGTACAGCACATTGTTCCTCTGCAGTTTTGGGCTGAGGGACACTAATGCACTTCCCACAGCAATTCCTGGCAGCCTCGAACACCATTCTAAACAAATTGGTTCCTTCCCTCACGGCTTCAAGCAGAGGAAAGCAATAGTATACTTAACACAAAGCATTATAAAATGCTACATGAATAATTTAAAGAAAAGACCTTTTGCCACTGCTGCTAAAGGAACTTGAATTATTTATGCTACAGTGGAACACAGCTACAGTGAGCAAGCACCACCAGCAGAACTGACAAATAAGTCATATACCTGTTAAAGGAAATAATCCATCCATATCTATAGTGTAGAAAGCATAACAGTGTTTTATTTTGTACTTCACTGTGAATTTTTTGCCTTACCTTCTTCAGTTACTTTTTGAAATACAGTTGTACATTATTTATTACTGCAAACATCAGATTCCTTTCAAAAAAGGTCTTTAGAAACACTTTGCCTTATGAAATTTTTTCCGAATGATGAACATTAAAAGCAAAAATCAGCAGAAACCACAGAATAGTAGCATCAAAAAGATGTGCATATATTATCTGTTAGGCTGAAGTATTTGGAAATAACAGACTTCAGCTTTGTGGGACTGATCTCTGCAGGGAACAGCAGGTAAGAACTGACTGGGACATTCTCACCAGCTCAGGTACCTCACCATCTCTGTCTGGGAGATGGATGATGATGGCACTTCTGTTAGGGATCTTTTGGCCTTAAGGTTTTCCCTTTCTAAAGTGCCATCCAGGGATAAACAGCCAAGTCAGACATTAGCTGGGGACTATTGATCATCCCAGTGACAATTCAGATGGCACAGTGCTCAAACATCAGGCACAGCCTGCGTGCTCTGTACACACTCCCACTGCTCCCACGGGCAGCAGCCAAGGACAGCTTCTGGGGTGGGAAGTATGAGAAACCTGCTAATTACAGGTCGCTGTAGTAACAGAAAATGGTTCCTGTGGTGCTGCAGATCAGTTATCTACAGCAGTAATCTTGCATCTAAACATTATTACAGTTTGCATTCTGATTGTCTGCAATTCATTACACAAATCAATTACAGATAAGGGCAGCCACTGGTCAGCATGTCTAGAAACAATGCTAATTTACACATTTCCTATCTTGCACTGCCTAAGTGCAGAGTTTTGGTGGATAGGAACATCCCAGCCTTGCACAAGCTGGGATGTAAAATATAAAATAAACACAACAAGGGGGAGATGGTTTCCAGGGCCAGGCTCTAATATAGTAAAAGCCATAGACATAAAGCTTCATTGACTTTGGAAAGAAAACGTACAGAGAACTGTTGAGCCTCCCACCACACTGAAGGGATGTATATAAATATATAACTGCTTTTTACACATGAATTTTCTTCCCAAACTAAAGGTTAACAACAGTATTTATACATTTGTACATAGTCAATATGTACAAACACTAATATTAATTAGTAATACAAAGGAGAAGAGAAGGTTCTGGAGAGACCTTAGAGCACCTTCCAGTACCTAAAGGGGGCTAAGAGAGCTGGAGAGGGACTTCTCACAAGAGCATACAAAGGGTAATGGCTATAAATTGAAGGAGGGTAGATTTAGATTAGATATAAGAAATTTTTCACTCTGACAGTGCTGATACCACTGGAACAGGTTGCCCAGAGAAACTGTAGATGTCTCATCCCTGGAAGTGTCAAGGCCAGCTTGGATGGCAGGGGAGCTGGAACAAGTTGACATTTATGGTCCCTTCCAACCCAAATCATTCTGTGATTCCAGGATGACAGATTAAGTCTAGGACAGGAAGTTTGCAGTACTGTACTAATGGTTACACTGGTGAAAATTTCTTTAAACTAGACATATCCTAAAATGTCTCAGTCTGTGGATCTATTTATGTGTTAGTGAGTTTAAGGAAAACTGAAAAAAAGTCAGTGCTGTGATACACTCAATGAAAGTAAAAGCTAGAAAATGTAATTCACACATGAATCAGAACTTTTTACTCCATGCAGCTCAAAATGAATTAGGAATTTATTTAATTTCACTTTTTCTGGTTACAGTCTCTCTGGCTCCTATTTCCCAACCCACTACCTGGGTATTTAAGCATTGATTCAATATTATTCAATATAGTTCAACTACCAGTTTTTACACAAATTATATCCCTTTTTAAGTAGCATTTAACAATGAAAAGAGAGATCATGTTAAATTCTGAAGTAGCTGAAAAAATAAGGAATACAACTCAGCAGAAAATTGCACATAACTTCTTGGCTGCTCTTTTACCTCTGCGACCTTACACGGCCCTAAGATTTAATAAGTTCAAAAAACCGTATAGAATTAATTGTGAAAATGGTTACCTACAGATTTGGAATAAGATACAAAATTCATATTGGAAAAACTGAAAATAAGTGGAATTTTTAAATAAATTTTCATCTGAAAGGACAAAAATATTTAAATTATTATTGTATGAGTACTACCACAGGAATTTCAAAGTCTAGATAAGCAACAAAACTTTCATTAACATAGAGCAAGAACCTTCATGGAGACAAGACACAAGTACATTGCATTTTACCTAAAAAGATCAATCAAATTTTTGGTCCTCAGCAACTATACACAGAAACAAAAAGTCTGTGGTCTGGTTTGATTTTTATATGAAGCAGGTAATGTGCAGGGGAGGCCAGGGAGGAAATACGTTTTTTTCCCAGAAAAACACAGGCTACATTTTAGAAATAGAAAGCAGAACAAGCACTATTATTTTCTGGTTTGTTGTTTTGTCGCTTTGCAGACAAGACACATCCAACACAGAGCCTGTTTCTCACCCAGACAGAAGTACAGTAAAGCACTAGACTGTGTCAGCAGTAGAGAAGGAAAATGCCTGACAAAGCCACTGGAAAATGGCTCCAGCAAAAGGACCAAAACAGTAATGTTTTACTCAAGTGCAGTTTTAGTCTTGCAAGGAAGCAGAAAGTAGGACATGAAGAAGTTTTGTAAATAGTATTGCTAATTTTCATTTACATTTGCATGTAATCTAAAAAAAATTATCCTTAGCATTACCAACATTTTTTTAATTTCACTGCACTGATTACAGCAACATGGCTTGTTCCCTTTGCCCTTTCTATTTAATAAAATTGTCTTGTAATGTTGTCAAAGAATAGCAAATGCAAAAATATGTGAGTTTCTCTGCAGGATCAAGTGAACCAAGTCCTGCCAGAGAAGACAAGGAGAAAAGCCATCTCCTGTATATTCTGAACTATAAAAATTCCTTTATTCCATTGAGGAAGCATTTTTTAACTGTTTCAATTAACTTCAAAGCTTCAGAAAAATTGTCTTCTAATGTTTAACAAAGAGTGGACATCCTTTAAAACATTAAAGGCATGTTAAAATCAAAACAAACAAGCTTATGTGCAATAAAGAGGAGTTTACTTAGAAGTACTCCAGAAGTGCAAAAGCTCCATGCTGGGATTTTACAACTATCAAATTACTTACCCCCTTCTCAAAAAGGATCACACTTAAGAAAGTTCAACCTCAACAAACATACCAACACAGCTTAAAACTTAGAAGCCAGAACATCTCTTCAAAAGCAAAAGAGGTATGAAAAGGACAATAAAACAGAGAATGAGATTTTATCTACCATCCAATTACACAGAAGCCTACTAGGTCTGCCTCTTTATTATTATGAATGAAGAAGCCTAGTTATAATAAAAATGTGCATATATAAATGTACCATAAAAAATATTATGCAAATAAACCAGTGAAAGTATGTGAACACAATCCTGCAATATTTTCACTGGCACAGTTCCCAAAGCAGTTGCAGAGCTCTGCACCACCTTGAACTTACATCTTGTAATATATCACATAATTTACCACATATTATGTTGCTTAATGTGGAAAATTGATTACTTTTCATCATAAAAGTAAAAACAAGCTTCAGCTTACCTCCATCAGAAACAGTTGCTGACTGCAATAAGAAAGAAAAAAAGAAGTGTTACTGAAGTTTCATGGCAAGTATCAGAAATCTTTGAGCTTCACTTGGTATTGGCAGTGTTAGCTGCTTTTATCATCTTATTAACAACATCATATTAGAGAGGAAATTCTAAAGAAACCAGCTGCTATTTCTCACAGGTGTTTTCTCCCCACCATGAAATTCACCCCAGGCCTTTCAACCACTGCTGGCCAGGGATTCGATCCCACTAATATTTACTGGAAGATTTCTGCCATGGTAGCTACACTGCTGCCAAAAATCCTCAGATGGGCAGAGACAATCAGCTGGTACTTGTGACAAAGTAGACACCTAAAACTGACCTGCAGAGACTTCAAATGAAAACAATACCTCGTGCACTTTAATTTGCTGTAGTATCTGGAGATATGCGCCAGTAAAATGAAAATTCAGTGTTTTGGCAGTCAGATGGCCCTGAAAACTTCCCCTTCAGTCACTTGTGACTGCCACAAATTCACAAGGATGTTCAGAGTGTTTGAATTAAGCTAGAAATAACTTCCAATAAGGACTCCACACCACCTCTACCTGTACTGAACATCAGATTTTCAAGGACAATTAGTATTCTAGTGAAATGTTGAAGGTTATGTGCTTATCTGCCTTAAACTTCTCAACTTTGATCACAAATTACCTCAAGGCATCTAATACCTCTGTAAATCCAAGTAGTGACCATTCCCCAAATAGGTACTGCAATGCTTGAAACTTGACACTCAGTTGAGTGTAGTCAGGAGGACAAATGCTTTTCAGAGTTCAGTTTAGGCTGATTTTTAAATGACTATTAGAATGTATTTTTATTTCAGTTTGGGGGATCTTTTCTCGGTCATAGAAAGTGTCCTTGAACTTTTAGGGAGTCTTCTAAGTAGTTAAAAAGAAACTCTCTTCTTTTGCACTGCTCTTTAAAAAGCTAGGAAAGAAAGCCCTACAATATCTACAACTTCTTCAAGATCAGAAACACACAGAAGAAGAAAAGCACAAATATATACACAATTCAAGCTAAGAGCTACCTCTTCATAGTTTGTGTTTTTCAGCCTTGGCAAGAAATACTCCCACTCTTCTTCAATATCCACAAAAACCTTTAGTAACATTTTCCCCTTTCTTTCTTTCACTGCAGATTCTCACGCTGTTGTTAACACTCTCTGAAGAACTTGGTACAAATAGTTGTGGCCCCACCATTCCCATCAGCACCAGGAGAGGATCTGATCTAGTCTGGGACACAACTATTCTGGCACTTTCAAAGTCAAAACTAATCTCTATTGACATCATTCCCCTGGTGCTAGTTCAGATAAACTCAAATACATCTCTCATGAAAAAGATTTAAAAAATCAAAAAAAAATGGTGACACTTCTTGCTTAACTACACCAAAACAAATGCTCCTGGATCTGTGAAGCATAATAATATGATGACAAGTATATACAAGTATCTCCCTTTAATAGCTTTGTTTCAGGTATCAATAACATAGTTCTGGTTACAATTATTCAGTGGGGCTTGGACATCTTTTCTACTTCTATTTTTCACATAAGTCTGGTGATCATGTTATGCATTCAGAAGCCGTAACTTAATTCATGTTTTTAATTTAGAAAATTTAATTTGCATCACTGAAATCTGATTTATAAATGTGATTGCTTCTAATTTCTTAGTCACATCACGGTACAGGACAGTTAATGAATAAACAACTTCAATGTAATTTCTCAAAGAACGAAGAAAAGGATGACTCCAAGTAAAGTAATAGTATCACTTTACACATTAGACAGAAAAAAAAAAAAATCAAAGTACTTTCAAAATATCTATATTTTAGGAGTGGTCATTTACTTTGTCAGCTTTCATTAACCTAGATTCAAACAAGTAAAATTCTTCATGCTTTTGAAAGGTATGAAGCAAAATTAATAGAATTTTCACAATAGCAGAAAGAATATTCATACTATTTTCGTCTAAAACTGAGAAGTTTACAATTACAAAATAAAATTTTAAAGGGAAAATGGTGCAATTTCATAGAAAAGCTCAATCACTGATGGACAATGAGAGTTTTATCTCAATCAGTTTAGCATACATTAATGCAGTGAACTTTCTACACACCATAGGTTGGTTTTGTGTGTTTATTTTAAATGCTTTGTCTACTGCATGCTACATTACATGTATTAGCATCTTAAAATGTCTCAAAGAAAGACCTTAGTAATTTTTATGTTAGAACATTATTAAAAAGCACCTATAGGAGGAAATATATTTTACATTACAGAGTCACTAAATATACCTTTTGTGTCCCAAGCACTGTTTCTTTCTATAGATCACAGAATAAAATCCATATTAAGAACAGTTCTTTAAATTCATCTGTGTAACTAAATTCAACTGTGTAACTAAACCTAATTCAATAAAACCACCTATAAACTGAAGCTCGTAATTACTGTAAGAATTCACACTAATATGTTCAAACTAGGTTTTTGAGTACTTAGAAGTCTCAGTGTAAACCTGTCAGAAATTGCATGCAGTCCACATTCAGACAAAGAACTCTTCTAAACTGTTCAGCTGAAACTTGTCTAGATTTGTCTTTGAAAAGTATAAGTTGCAAGACCAGATTTTTTTAAATACTATGATGATCTCATTTTGAAAATACACTTTATGTTGGGGGCTGTTTTTTTATTCTTTAGCACTCATGTTTCCCACCACTGGAGGCTCTTTAGGACAAAATATGATCTACTACACCTAAAAAGTTTGATTATTTGATGGAATCTAACACTACACAAATTAAGAACCACCTATTGAAAAGCATATGTATCAGAAAGCTATAAAATTGAACAGCTCCTGTAGGTAGCCATTTGTGAAACAGGAGGAAGGACAGGGTATGACTCTGTGCCAGTTAGGGTTAATGTGAAGATTTTTTAAAAAGTATTTAAGCATTTTATTCCAAATGGCAGAATACATATGTTGTGAATGTATACATGAACTATCATCCAGAGATAAAATCTAATTGCATTAAACCATCAAATCTTTCACAACCAGATAAGAACTGAAATTAGGTCTTCAAAATGCCCCAGTTACCAAATTGGTTTAGGAAAAAGCCCATGGTATATGCCAGGAGTCTGATTTATTTTAAAAATAAATCTAATTTAGGAAAGCTAAAATGTCTTGCAGTATATCCCTTCATGGGAACTCTGCCTGCTCGCAGAGCTGGGTTAGCAGGGAGTTACACACACACACACACCCTGCAAAGTTGGGGATGCAGCTCTGCTCCAGGGACGTCAGGGAGGGATCCTGATCCCTGGGATTCAAGAGAGAAGCTCAGTGCAGAGCTGGCGAGCTCAAGAGTGGCTTCCCAGCTACCACACAGCATAAAAGATGTTCTAGGGCTCTGTAAAGTGGCAAATGCTCCAGCATATATTTGACAGCATAAAGTTCTGAGTAAGAGAAAACATGTTAAATTTCCCTTTGCATCATCTCTCTCTTTGCTAGGTGGAAAAACCAGAAGGGCCTGTGACCTTTTGATGTTGTGTTCAGGATCTGCTTGCAAAAAATCCAAAAAAATTTAATCTTATAATAATTATCAGGGAGAAAATTCCTTTGTGAGTACCTAGTGTTTTTTCCAGAATAGAAGTAGACAACATAGTACCTTCCAGCAACAACAAGGTACAAAGGGAGAGAGGGCACAGAGGAGAATAATTCATAAGGCTGGAAGTTCATAAGGTTGGAACAGGCTATATTTTTTAGCTCTCACAGCCTATAACCTGCTAGATGTGTGCACCACTGCATGAAGCTTGACTGATGACATCTTTCAGGTGACAGAAACTCTTATCCACTGAGTTCCATCTTACATATTCCATTTCACCTGGATCAGGTCCCAGGGAAGTGACCAGGAACTGTCAAATTCTGCCATAACAATACCATGCAGAAAACCAAAAAATACCTTACATTATATTATGTATGCCCAGACATTAAATTGAGCAAATAAATCCATGTGTAAAGAATACCCAGGTAACACAATAAAAAAATGTCCTTTTACTCCACCTTGAGATTTGTCAGTCAAGTTGAAGTCATGCTCAAATACTGGAGTAGAACAAGGGGAAAGAGGGGGATACTGGCAGGGGTGACACATACTGGGAAATGCCAGGCCTTAGCAATAAAATGGAGCTACATGAAATCATCTGTGCTATTACAGTGGGGGTGAGTGCCTTCCTGAGTCAAAAAAGACATCTCTGTTTCCCCCTCCTCCTGAGACACAGAGGGTAAGATCTGTAAGGAGAGTGAGGACGTATTTCTCTCTCCTATTCTAACAATGACAAAATCATAGACTAAACAGAAATTTCTATGCCTTTCCTGGGCATCCAGAAAGATTCAGAATAAAAGGAATTAAAAATTATCTCTCTGCCACCTTTCTAAAGCACACTTTCTTCCAATACAGGCATAGACTTCTTGCTGCATCCAAAGAATTCCCTGCTGCCAGAGTCTGTTTTTAAACACTATTTTATTATAGTAAATAAGCCTTTCAGGTTAGAATAGCACACCTAGCTCCACCAACCTTCTAAACTAATTTTCTCGTATGATTTGAGTGTAGAGGATAACTCTAGGAAATCTGCTGGGTTCTGAAGATTTACAGGCTGAATACAAAGAGCCAACTTTAAACATTCTGTCACTTATCTCAGCAAAGCCTATCACTCAGCTGACCATCTGCTTGCATCTAGCTTTGCTCAAACTACTTCTTAAATCACCGAAAGCAACTTCTCCTTTTGCCAAGGTATGAATTATGAGCAGATCTCAAGATCTTCAGTCACATTACTGCAGGATTTACATGATATACATGTATTCTTAAATATACTACAGCATCAAAACAGTTCATAACATGAACTCCACTGTCCCCTGGGAGGGTGATAATGTCTCAAAATCATGTCATTCAAAATATACTATATGCAGTCCTAACGTTTTAAATAAAAAATAAAGCCATATTACTATCAATTATTGCTAGATTTTCCTTCTAATAAATAATCTCAAATGTACTTCTCACCTAAAAAGGAGCATAACATTACAGGCTTTTTGTCTTAATTTCAAAATATTATTGCAATTAATTTCATTATTTAGAATTCTTTGAGAAGACTGCCTCTTCAGAATGCCACTTAAAGGAGGACTATTACACAATTTCACTTTTTAATTCTCTACCACCAAATTGCATTTCTAATAGTTAACACAAAAGCATTCTGTAGGAGTTCTGAAGAAAAAAATACTGTACAACTACTGTACAATAACTTTACTGAATACATTCAGTATATTTTTGTCAAATAATTGAATATATTAAAACAACATAGGAAGAATAAATTATGTGACATTTGGAATTCCTTTAAGAAATAAATGTTCAACTTTTTTGCCCAAACAAAACCAATCCTATCACATATAAACACAGTGCCTTAAGTGCCCCAAATCCATGCCTAAAATTATTTTTATAAAGATAAATACAAGATATATACAGTCTTACCTAAAGATATAATATTGATATAATGGTACAGAAAGCATATACAGAATACATGGCACATAATCAAAAAACAGGCACACATTATAAACATACTGGGTTTTTAGCTTTATACATATTAGGCATAGTTCATAAATACATATCAAAAGCTCAGTGTTAGTTGGTATAACAAGATTACTTTTCTCTGAGAATAAAACCCAATGTTTTCATTTACAAAGGAACTTTAACTCAAATACTTCAAAGTAAAAAAGCTTAAAGGCTAAGCAAAAAGCATTCTGAAGCTGATACCATTCTTCTCTAATTTCTTGCCAATAACAATAGCCTATTCCAATTTGTCACTGCAACAATGCCTTGCTTTAGCTAAACATAATTCATATCACTTACCCGCTCTTCGTAAGAAACAGCAGTTATTTTTCCTAGCAGTACTCTTCCTAAATTCATCTTCACTTAATATGGAAAAAGCATTTCCTTAACACGTCGGCTTCTCAAAGATTAAACTAAAAAATTCAACGCTGTTCCATGCCTGTACATGCCAGTAAAGTTTAAAGGCATTTCGTATGAAGTTCTATTTTACTCCCTTTATGTTACCAATAGCAACAGGCCAATGCAGGAAGCTGTGGTTCGTCAGGGATTCAGATTAGATCTCAATTATCTCTCACCAGAAAAGCTTGATCATTTTATATAAATCATGCTGATTGTATTTTAGAATATTTCCTATAACAAATCAGGATAATAAAATCACACTGAACCGTGTGATAGTCCTGTACTCAATAAAACAGATTTCCAAGACAGTTTCCAAAAAAACACTAGTTAATCACCCTAACATTAGTTATAGAAACATTTACATAGTAAACCACTATTTTCAGAGCTTTACATAATGCAAGCCAGAACAAAATAGGACCTCAAATAGTCCATTCTGCTTAACTTTCCCGTGGTTAACACCATAAACTGCACAAAAAAATCTGCAATACAAGGAGACTTGGCATATTTCATTAAACCCAGGAGTAGCCTCTTGTCACTAACAACAAAACTCCTCTTTCAGAAACCAGCTCTGTTCTGCCCTTCCTCCCTGACGACCTGAACCTGTGCTCAGCTGATGTCAGGAGGGTTCTGTGCAGTGTCGGGAACAGAGACCAGCACAGGCTCCTTGCAATGTAAGAGGGAAGTACAACTCACTTGCCTGTGACAGCAGAGTCTTCAAGAGACTCTATATGGAAAGTACAGCATTTCAGGAAGTTTGCTGCTGTCCACAACAGTGATAGCACCTAAAGCATTCACTGCTGTTATTCTTAAAGCAATCAGAACACAATTTTCTGCTAAAAAGAAACACCAGAATTGCAAACCAGGAGTGATTAGTGGGCATTTTTATGCTAGTGGGATGTCCTTAAACCCTAGGTGGATGTACTAGATGTCATTCAGGAAAGAGGAACTTTCTCCCTTGTTTAGTGAAGCATGTGGAATCCCCCACATGCATACAGTTCCTAGGTTGAGCCCATAAAATACAAATAACCCTATGAAGAAGGCAAATATTACTTGGAACTTCTTATAAGGAGAGAAAATGAGGAAAGAGAAGAGCCTTCACTCAATATTCCATGGTGAGACTGACTTGCAACCACCAGTATGTAAAAGTCTGCACATCTTCCCGTTTTTGCATTCAGGATGAAGAGACCTGGTTAACATAAAAACTCAATCATCTCAATTTAATTTACAGTGATCAGAGAAGAAATTTAATTCAGTTGCAGATGAAGCCTATTTTAACTAGAATTTTAGTGGCATAAGCCAATTGCTGTGATGGACAGTTAATTTTTTGATTGATTACTTGTTTAAATAGGCACACCACTGCAGTAATGAATGTTCCTACAAGTATTTAATACCATGACAAAATGCAATGGAAACAAATGGATGGGTAGACAGGAAGAAATGTATTTTAAAAATTACAAATTACACCCTCCATTACTCTAGGATTTCAGAAGCAAGTGGCCTATGACACTTGCACAGATGAACAGTTTTACTGTGTGGATAAGTATTCAAAACATAAAACTTCAGAAAGAAAAAATGCCAGAGCTGTTTAAAAACTCCATTTTGTTTGACACTAAACTGAGTGGGATGCAGAATGTATTTTCATTGTCAATATTTTAACCAAACAGCAACACCATTACAAACAATCAGGTGCATAATAATCCTCAAAATGGATGAGTAAAAATCACAAATGGATCAGAAATGCCTGAAGAACTTTCCTGGGAACACCCCTTTGGGGTAACAGGACTTTAATCAATAGCACTTACTCAACACTCAACCTAAATCCTCCAGGAATCACCTAGAAAGACCACAAGTACCAGTACAGTTTTAACAGTGAGAATGTTACCCATAAGAAGGAGTAAGAGGAAAACACCCCACACCCCATGTGACAATGGGGTGTAGCTGCAAGCCCAGCAGCTCACCAGAGCCACTGCAGTGAACAGGAACACTGTGGGTGGGCAACGTTTTACACATTCTAGACACTCACACTCAGCATTATAAACCTAATAATCCCTTAGTTTAACCAGACATTTAGAACTGTTGGTTTTGTTTCACTGAACTAAGCATTGCACATCCCCATTTTTTCCATACAGCAACTCCACTAACACTGAAAAATAACCTCTACCAATTAGGCAGCAGCAGTTAATGATCATGGCTATGAAGTGTCAAGTGGCACTGAAAGCCCTTTAAAAATTCATATCCCTCTACATTTTCACAGCTTATTTCAGCTGCTACAGATATAAAATCTTGTGATTTTGTGTAGCATACTTATAAATCAGGCAGGCAACTCAGAGGTCAAAGGTCAAAAGCAGAAGGAATGTTAATTTGCAAAGCTATTAATGGGAAGTGTTAAAATATGGTACAACAGCTTTAAAAGCCTTATTCAGATACACCAAAGATGACATTTGTAAACCCACATCCATCTGCTTAGAAGCTAAACTGTGGGAAGGGGGAGCGACCCCAGATAAGGTTGATCTGTTTTTTCTCTCCTACCCTCCCCTCCACTTCCTGCTCATATTTTCTTTTGTACATTTGTTTTCAGAGCAGAAAAAGCTGAAGAGAAAGACAGAATGATGGGGAGCCTGGATAACTTTTAACTTGGCAAAAGATGAACAGGATTTATTATATCCCTGATTCCTAAAAGAAGAAAACACACACAAAAACCACCAGGTAACCAAAAAGAGGCAATCCCTTCGATCAGCTCCTTGTCACACAGAGTCCTAAACTAAATGTGACACCGGCAGAATGCACCACCAAAAATCTTAAATCTCATCAGGTATTGTTTTTTTTAATTATGTCATATTAAAGTAACAACTACCTGCATGACAGCCACATGTTAAGAATATTATTTAATTCACTGACCCCAGTTACTGAAATAAAAAGGAGGAGCATCAAAAAGCCTACACATAAATTAAGAAAACTCTGCCATAAAAGAAAAAGTTTTTTCCCTAATTTTCCAGATTTTCTGTAATTTGTCTAAACATATTTTTGTCAATGATTTGTCAGCTACCCAACAATAAACAGACCCCATATGTGCTACTGATGAGAAGAGGAAAGAGTCTCTCATTTAGAACATTGTGGATTCCCTCTATGAATTTTGAAATAAGAGCCCTTCCAATTCCATTGCAATATTAACAAAAATATTTTGAAGCCAAACTAGCTGGAACTTGCTCATGTGTAAATAACTGAAGTAGAAGCTGCCTTGTCAGACGCTGAGACTTCCCCTACAGTAAATCCCACAAAGAAAGGGAATGATGCAAAGGACTGCTCCGAGTGCCCTCTGCTGTCTGCAGCGCTGCTCAGACTCCTGGGCACGCTTTCAAGGGCTAAGCTCAAGGTTTGCCACCCAGAAATCCACTCTAAAAACAAATATTTGGTCCTACAAGCCATATTTTAAACTTTGAAAAACAATTCTACAGGACTGAAAAATTAAAATTAAAAAAATATAGTTTTTCAAAAGTGCTTGTAAATAATTCCTTTTTTTATTTTCCCCTTCTGTTGATAAACATTTTACGACAACTGAATTCTCCCCACTAATAAAAACATGCAGAAACAGCCTAACTTGTGCATGAAGATGGAAGGCAACTTGCAGTCCAACAGCAAACTAAACTCCATATTAAAGAGGATATGGTTAAGTGACACATCACTGAAACACATTTAGTCACTTCTGAATTTCCTACTACTGCAGATGTAGCCCCTAAAAATTAATGGATTTTGAGGAAATCAACGTAAAAGTGAGCATGAAAACTACTATATTTTAAATAATGCATATAGTATCTTCCTATGCTTTGAAATTATTTACTTTCCTCCTCATTTTAAAATATGAAAATTTTGCTGCCGTACTTTTAGCATTTAAACCAACTTTATTCTGAGAGATATAGACATAAAGAAAAGGACTATAATGTCAAAATTTAATGATACAGCTAGGACACTTACTTGCAAAGTAAGTGTTCTCTGAGCAGGAAGCCAAAACTAATCTAAGTCTCTACACCTCAGAAATTTTGTGTTCTATAAATACCTTACATTTATTTTCAGTTGTTTTAATAACTCACACCATCTGGATTCTGTTTTATTGGATAAAAATCCAGCTGGTAGAAGAAAAATCCCTTTAGGTGCACAGCTTTAAAAGAAGCACTCTAACAATTAAAAGGTAACATATCTGTAACGACATTTTTGCTTTACGGAAACATGCAAGTATAATAAAAATTAAGCAAAAGATTCATTAAAAAACTTAGAGAAATATCTGTATATCTACTATACTCATTTTAAAAACAACACAATGCTGCAAAAGAATTTTAAACATGGCTATAAAAAGGGTGTATTCTTAATTTCGTAACAGAGCTTATATAGAAAGTCAACTTAAATACTTATACTTACGAACTTTGTCTCTTTAAAACCTCAATGAATCCTTAGAAGCATAATTTATCATATTTCACTGCAAGATTTCTTAGCTCGGAAGACTACTCATTAAACCATATTCCTGTTTTCTGCTCGCTTTAGACAAACAAAACTTTATACTTACAGACACTTGACTATCAGTAAAAGTTTTCTCCATGTATAAATAGTTTAATATCTCATTGTTAAGAAACAGTCCCTTCAACTTTATTACGCTCTTTCTGAACACATATTTACTTCTTCCAGAGTCCAGTAAAAAACTGAGGCTTCTCTGTGTGTTGCCCTCCCAACACCTCTCCCATTCTCCTCCCTCCCCAGCACATTCCCCGCCCTCACCACTGGGTCTGTATCTTCTCATCAAAGGGAACAGGCAGCTTTCAAAATGGTGTTCAGGCAGGTCCTGCGTAACAATAAAGCTTCTGTAAAGGCAGCAGCACCAGAGGAATCAGCTAATGGAAAATACATTCACTGAGGGCCTACAGGACACTGCTGCAAAGGTTTGTCCAAACTTGTTTAAGCATTGAGTCAACATCGCCTTCTCATCCAAAGTATTCTCTATTTTTTAATACATTCCCCTTTGATGAGCATATTGCCTGAATGAACTAAGTCACCAATCTCTACTAAAAATAATTAAAATACAATCTAAAAATACTTTAAAAAAAAATATTGTTAAAACACNCTAAGAACACCAGTAAAGCAACCTCTGCAGAGAGAGTTAATACTTTTTATTAGATCATATGAGAAGGTGGGAAAAGTTTGGGGCATGTTTATATCTTCTTGTCTGATTTTCCTAGTATACTAGTTGGTCTAATAGAAGCTATTATCTCCCTGTGTAAGCTTTGTCTGATTATTTAAATCAGTCAAACAAAAACAGGTACCCACTTAAAAACTCCTTATTAAGTCAAATGAGCATTTAGGGGATTTTGCCACCCACAGATGCCAAAGCTAATATCCAGCAGAGACATGTCATTCATTAGTATAAAAACCTCATACCAAAGAGATGTGTTGTATGCTTTCAATTTGCAGATGAAATGCAAAAAGAAGTTGATTCAGTAGAATTAACAAAACAGAAAAAAATCAAGCATTATTATCTATAATAACACCTAATAATACTACATTGTTAATGGTTATAATTAAGATGGAACATTCTAACAAAAGTCCTCACACTGATTTTTAAAAAGGATACATGATACATTCCAACTCTGAAAACACTACTAAACTCTAGAAATTTGATAGAACAAATGTTGTTTATCATATACAACGTAGCTTTAAGGTTTCTGAAACAGGATGAGAACAAGAAGAAAAGCTGCAAGAGCCATCTTTTCTTGTTCTGTTATTTAGTTAAAAGAATTAAATCCTCTTTAATTTTACAAAAATCTCTGCATGAAATTATTATTTAACAATACTTTAAGAACTTGACACTCATTTCCCTAAGAGATTATATCTCTCTTTATACTACTCTGCCCTGTTTTTAACCACAGAGAAATACCAAAAGTACAAGCAGCAAAATGATTTTCAGGAAAAAACAGCTTTGAATGTTCTTGGTGAGGAGGAACCTAACTTTTTGACTTCAAGAAAATACTGCAAGGTTCCCCCATTTTTACAGACTTCAAGAAAAATTAAAAGATAAGTGGAATGGGCCACAGTTGAAAGTGTTAGGGAATCTGTTTCCAAAATTGTTGATGAGTAAAAGAATTCCAATTATTGTAACTAAGGTAAATTTTTACAGAGGCAGTGTTCTACTGTCTGTGGTCTCACAGAGACACTTTTAATGTGTTTATAAATTTATAAACATCTTTTCCAGAACTGAATTGTGCAAGAGGATGAGAGCAGTGGCATTCACCTAGAAGGAAGAAAAGTGGGAAGAAAGATAGGATTGTGCCCTCTCCTTAAGGCAAATATTAAATAATCCTAAGGTCCTTGCAGCTTAAGTTACACCTTGAAAATATGAACCAGTAAATATGCTAAAAAGTAAAACAGGTGCAAATCACAGAATGTTAACATGGTTGTTAGTGGACACTATTTCATAACAACAAATTATTCACATAGGAAAATTTACTGCTAGATAAAAGATAAATCTGTTCTTAAAGAAACCAGATTGCTTTTAATTTAATAAAGAAAAATTTCTAAATACATTTCTTGTGAAAAGAACATGACTGAGGCACATACTAGACATGCTCATTTTCTGAATTCAATTTATGGGATAATTAATTACAATGAGACCTGCTGTGAATAAGCACAATTTCCACAGTTCAGAAATAAAATTGTGCGTTTTCTGTTTTGTGAGACATTTCCCTACCACAATTGTAGCATACCTGCACCATTATTTTTGCACTCTCATCCCATTTTGATCCCTGCATATTTAAAATAATCTTGTATACAAGTTCTATTAGCACCTAGACATTAATCCTACAAACTTGTCTTTTTTTTTCTATGTATAATACAGCCTCTGCAGGTAAGAGGAAAATGCTTAAGGAGGGGCAACTATATCATTAATGCTAACCTTGTAAGAATTCTGTCTGTGCATGTATAGCCAGACATAATCTAACATAATTTAACATAAAAAGTGACATTTTCTCGTGAAATCATGTTTTGATTTATTAAACAATCTATTAATATATGCTGTATTCTTGGACAGATCTTTTTAAAAATAAATAAATAACAAATTTCAAAGAAATCACGCCACCTTATGGCAGCAGTCAGCAACACTGACAGCTGGTACCTCACACACTGCTCATACTGCAACAAAAAATCAAAATACAGCCTTTTTACATGTGTAAGCAACGAGCAGTGTTCAGCAAATGCCCATAAAACAAACTCCATGGAACCTACTTATACTGCTCAATTTAGAAGATTCATTTGGATGCCAGCAGGAATCAAACCCACAAGCTCAGAGAAGCATATTCACTTCCAAATTTCGTGTTTGGATTATTACCTTATCCAATCTGCTCAGATAACTGGAAAGAACACAAAAGCAAGCAAGTAGCCTATACAATATGTTCATGGTCATTACTCCAAAGGTGGAGTCTCCAAGAATTTCCTGCTATTGTTATTTCCTCTTCCACCAACCCTAAATAGATGGCCTGAAATAAATTAAACGTGTACTAACAACATTGTGTTCTACTACACTTAGTGGAAGAGTCCTTGGGACAAGTGCTGAAGCAGCACTGTTAAAGTTTGAACCAAAATTAAAATACCCCAACACCATTTTTATTTTGACATACAAAGCCTTTGAAATTCTTCTCTGGATTGCTGTTTCTCCTGGTGGATGGGATATCTAGGATTTCATTTTGTTACAGCATGCAGAGTGAAAAAAAGATTTCCAAGTGAAAAGAAGTAGCTGGACAGAGAACAGTCCACACCCACAGAGCTACGTGTAGTAAGGGCATTCATCCAAACACAGATTTTAACACAGACCATGCCATTGTCCAATTCATATTGTGACCTAGAATGAAGGTTTCCCCTTCCAGAGTAACTGCAGTAACAATGAGGACACTGGGACACAGATTGACTCTTAATCCTCCTGTTGGTGCTACTCTGTTTACATACAGTAACCAGAACCAACTAGGACAGAATGAGAGAAAAAAGAGCTTTTTAGGCCAGTAACAATGATGTCTTTCCGAAATTAATGGAAAGTCCCAAGTGCCTATTTTAATGAATATTTATGCAATGTAAAATAGCACCAACAACAGAAATTATATTTTATTCTTGATGTTTAAAACACTCAAAACACAAGATGTGCAAAAAACCTGTATGAAATTTCAATCTAGAAGATGGTGGAATGAACCATGTTTTTCCTGTTGCATGTGAATTACTGGCACGAGACTCTTTGGTATTCTGAGAGAATTCATTCTTACTGCAACCAGAAATTCTGTCAAAACTGATAATATATAGCAGCAAGCTTTTTCAATTTAGAAAAATCAGCATTTTCTGATTAAGAAAGATGTTGTTAGATGGTTCCCAAACCCCTTTATCCAGAGGTTCTTGCTGTGTTTAAGTTATACACTTACTTATTACTGTATTAAAGTTATGAGTGCAAAGAAATGAAAGAATTTCCCCTGACTAGAAAAAAAAGCAACACACTTAAAAACTTCAGACAAAATAGAAATAGACCACTATGAAAAACAGAAAAATTGAAAAACATCTGAGAAATAAATTATTACAGCTCCTACCTGCATTCCCTAAGCATCCCAGAAGTTCCTCCATATATTCTGCTCCCCAAAAATCCACTGCACTGAGCTCCCTTCTCCTTTAGTTCAGAGTCAGTGAAATGCAGTTCTTCTTACATTTTCCCACAGCAGAAAACTCCAAGTGTCTCCTTCTTTCCTCCTCCCATCTCAAACATTTTTTAAACACCTCCTTCCCATTTCAAGGGCTCAGTGTGCCACATCCCCTCCCATGCTGAAGAGTGGTATAATGTGTATTCCATGGCTCTTGTGCCAAGAGCTCTGCACTGAATTTGTTTCTCCCCAATCACCAGCCTTCCTCCAAATATGCACAGTAAAGGGGTGAGGGGAGAATTTGTCCATTCAGCTTCACCTCACTGTGGGTCAGGCTTTCCTGAGGAGGCACCCCAGGAAATATAAAGAAGCCATATTCCTGCAGGTGGCTCCTACAGCACAACAGGAGGATGGCTTTTCATTCCTTGTTTTCACCAAAACCAATATGGTTTGGCCACTGAGAGCCAAGCATCAGCTGATGTTACACCAGATGTAAAATAGTATCAAACAAAAACAGAAGATGATGGACATTTGATTTTTCCATGATACATTCATTTCTGAGACATTATGAACATTTTGATCAGCAAAAGGGTATTGTTTGGATTTGCACAGGACCAAGTGTGATAGCAAAAATGAAGTCAGAATTCCACAGAGAAAGAATGGCCACTGCTGGCACCAATGTAACCTATTAAAAAAAATTGAAAAAGACAGGTTGATACCTCAAATCTGCATTCCTCTCACAAAAATATCATATGACAGTAAATAACTTTATTACACTAATATATTACTGACTTTCTTTCAGCAATCATCCGCATTATCTAGTGTAAGCTCTCTAAGACTCATTTATAAATTTTAAGTTAATTACCTCCAGGTCATCCAGAGAGCGAGTAATACTGAAGCGCTTGGATCTTCCAAAGGATCTTCGAGCAGAAGAACGGGGGGGAGGAGCCTGCTTTAATCCCATTGAATGTCCAAATTTTGCACCCTATACAAAACAGAAAATATATATTAATTCACTTCTTTAATTTTAGTACATTGCTGATCATAGTGACAACATCTGAATTTTAAGGAAATGGATTTGCAAACCTGTAACAGGACCAAAGTTTCAGAACAAGTCAGTCATTTGCCATGGCCCTGTAAAATCACATACTAAAATTCAGTAAAGCTGACTTTTCCAGTCTCGAGTCAAATATCTTAAATGTTCAGCATTAAGTTACTGTATAAACATGAGTCATCAGTTAGGTTGCTAAAATGTACCCGTGATATATGTCCTTAATAAAAGCAGGATGATCCTAGCTCTATACTGTCTTAACTGGAAACTATTTAACTACAAAATATTTTGATTTTCTATAGGAAATTACCACCCCAGAAATCATCTCACCCAGCTTCTGTTGGAATGTTTCTCCACATTTTAAAAATCTACATTTTGCTACTCTTGTTTTAAAGCCTTGGTAGTGCAAAGTCCAACTCTTTCAATCACACAGTACAGAACTGCAGGAACTTTTGTTCTGAGGAAAGCAACTACCTCACTTGGATGTTCCATTACTAGAATTGGTGCTGCACTAATTAAATCTAATGGTTTTGTCTTCTACCTATAATCATACCCTTTCTCCTTAAAAAAAATCACCAGATGTCAGTTAAGCTACTCAGCATGTACATGTGAAGTTTATGCCAAATGGCAAAGTGTAAGCTTAAACCTAAAATTAGGCACGTAGTCAGTGACTGGTGCTAAGCAGATGTACATAAACTCACTGCATTACAAAAACTTGTGATTATGTGCCTGAAATTTTGGATTCCTTTCACTGTAACATTCAGTGTGAGGAAAATTCCTCCCTGTCTACTGATCTTTTTTGCTTTAGAAAATAAAAGACTTTAAATCAGAGCAAATTCCCTTCTGTTTCATGTCAGCATCTTGCTTCATTATAATAAGTTTAAAAATATATTTATTAGTACTTTTATAATTGCTCATTTGGGAGATTTGGAATATTTATTAAATTTACTATTTGTGTTCATTTCTTCCTTTGGGCAAGTTTCTGTGCGCTGAGTTCTGAAATATTTTGGTGTCCCTTTGATCACTCATTGGAAAGTCTACACATGTCACTTTAATTAAAAGAACAACCACAAATTTCACATCCTCATAACCTCATGCCAGCAACCACTCATACAGAGCAGAGAAGAACAGCCAGAGAGCATTATTCAGCCTCAGAGATGTGTGCCTGTTTGCCAATTCCCATGGAGACAACGCTGTTCTGTAGCAGCTGGGCCCTGGCCATCACCAGTGCTATCCACAGCTTCTGTTTTACAAGCTCAAAGAATTGTCAAGACAAAACAGGAATTTGGATCCAAGGTATGCAGCAGGGTTCATCCCCTCAGCAGGCTTTAGAGTCAGCTTCATTCAGTGTTAAAAGTGATCCATGTTTCTATGAAATCCCTTTCCCTCCCAATTTTTAGTTTACTTGGGGTTTTTTTTTATTGGCTGAGTATTAAATTGGGCAGGTTCTGCTGAAGAAAACTGGAAATTTGGTAACCAGAGAGTAACATCCAAGGTTTTAAGAGAGCATTTAAAAGTGCAGTATAAACAAGCTAAGAGGCTTTTGCTAAATGATCAAATAAACGCGAAGAGAGAAAAATTGCTCCCTGTAAATGCTGACAAGGAACACCCAATGGAGTGAGGACAGTTCCTGTCCTTTTGAGCATCTTTTTGAGGAGCTTTTAAAGTCACCCTTGCAGGCAGATCGTGCTGAGGTGGTTCACACCTGCCTCACCCCTTACAGCCACAGCAGCCTCTCCTGTCTGAATGGAAAGGTTACACCTGATGCAGTTATTTGTGCCACACAGTGAACTTCACCTCAACCCTGACTGAATTCAGAAATATCCATTTCTGTTGCTGCACAGCTGATCAAAACATTAACAAGTCTCCTCCTGTACAGATATGTTTCTGTTAAAACACGAATATATGTGTACAGCTACTCAATTTCACCAGTATTCAAGGACAAACACACTAATTCGGCAATTTTTTTTTTATTTTTAATCTGAGAATTTGTGATTAAACTCTCAGAGTACCAACAACTCAGCAAATTAATGGCATCATTAGTGTGAGTACAACTGGTACTTTGAAACTAATGAAACAGTTACACAGTATGGATGCTTAATGGTCTTTGATGGGTTTCTTAAAAGCAGATGCATCCCTCAGAGAACTTCATCTTCCATTGACAATAAAATGGTGAAAGGAAAAAGATGAAAAAAATAGCAGATATATCTACTCAGAATAATGAATACAATTCCCTTTTCCTTCTATTTCATCCCAGAAAAGAATGTGAACAGTCCAGTATTTGTTTAAATAGTAGAGACTGAAATATATGATTCTGCAAGATTAAAACAAGAACCTAGAGAACATGCACTCAAAAATTTTTTCAAACAGTAACATTACAAATTGAAGGAAGAGGAACCAACTGCCTAAAGACAAATTTAATTAGATTCCACTGAGAAGCAGATTCTAGATAAGATTAATTATCACCAGATGCTCCATTTTGGAAGTAAATGCTGCTTATCTATTTGTGGTCAGAAGAATAACAAAGAGAAAAAAGGAGAGTGGACAAAAAACACTTATAAATTGTGTGGTATTAGAAAAGAGAAAGTAAATTAGTATCCAGTCAAAATTTTTATTTATGGATTTTGACATTCTTACACAAAACTGACTACTGAGTCCTGTGTGGAACAGTAAAGATAAGAACAAGTGAAAAAAAAAAGAGACCCTGAGAACAAAACAATGCTTAAGCAATGATTACAAAATATAAAAATGCACTGAGCTAATAATTTCCCCAACTCATCTGGATAACAATTGCAACTAAGAAAATGTTTTCAACTAACATTTTTAAAGATCTCTTCCTTCCTCTGAAAAATCAAATTCATAATCTAGGAAATTAAGGAAGGCACTACTAAAAAAACCAAAAAGACTGCAGTTCACAAGTATTTAATTTCCTGGGAAGTCTCCCTTTTCATCTTTTCTTGACTCCACTCCAGACATTCTGACTAGGAAGGCAGACCTCCTTCTCCAGATCAATTAAAAAAATTGCTGTGCATAAACACATGCACATAAATAAGGAAAGAATCATGAATCTTAAGCAAATAGCACCATTTTGGCACATGTTTTTCATGGGACTCTGAAGAGCTGGAAATAAAAGCATCTATGACTTGAACAGAAAACAGCCATTGAAACTGGAATGTACTAATCAGCAAGGCTAAAGAAATACGTGGTATTTGAGCACAGAGAGGTTGTTAGTGCAATGACTGACATTAATGTCATTTCTGCAGTCTCTTAAAGAAATTATCATACTTCTAAAAACTTGTATTACACTAATAAATAGATATTAAAACCCACTAAATTATCCACAAATGTTTCAGAACAATACATGGATGACCAACAAAATGGCCAGGTTGGAGCAACCTGGTCCAGGGGGAGGTGTCCTTGCCTTTGGCAGAGAGCTTGGAACGAGAGGATCTTGGGGTCCCTTCCAGCCCAAACCCCTCTATGAAAAATACAGTTTCATTCTCTGTTAGCTGCCAAACTAAAACACTGAAATTTGCTGCATGAACATTAGGCTGGAGGGTTGTTTGGATATTTTTAAGTACAGATTGCCTATAAGCCCTAGAATTTATTACCCTACCTTAAAGATTCTCTTCCAAAAGCAGTGTTGCTAAACCCATAAAACTCCAAAAGCATCTAAATAGTCAAGAAAATCTAAGAAATTCTATCAGAGAACAGAATGAGAAGCTGAAGTCCACCTGACATTTCACTAAGTGCCTTCATTTTAGGAATTTTAGGAATCCAGAAGCCCCAACTGAAAAGCACAGGAATTTATAAAAACAAGGTGATCAGTGAGAAGCTTGTGCTACAGCAATACCTCCTCTCCTATCTGCAATACTGATCCTTGCAAACCTGCCACTACTACCTGTCGTGGTGACAGTATAAAAGAGCACATCTCTAAAAGCCTTTATCCTGTTATGATTTGGCAGATGGAGAGGAAAAACAACAAAGGATTAAAGGAATTAAAGTACGGATGGTCTAAAAAAATCCATTCCTTTTTATACTGTTATAAAAAAGTAAAAATTAGAATGGATTGAAAGACCAGCTAAATGTATAATAGTAAGAGAATAAAGACAATTAATGTGTCCATGTCTTTTGGGGTTTTTTTAATAAATTACTAGATCACCCCTTTTATTTTTTGGGTAAATGGAAATGGCAAGTGCAAATATGACAAGGAGAGAACTGAAAACAGGTCACCAGGGGAGGACTGATATAGCAGCATTTTAGGAATGTGTGCAAGTGACAACAGTTTCTGTCTGAGAACAAGGAAGGTGTACAATAAAAGGACAAATGAGAAAGTGGAAAATGTTGTACTTCATGTATTAGCAAGGCAGAGGGAGTGAAGAAGGACATGACTCACTTTAGACCACAAACAGACAGACAGAAAGAACAAAAAGGAGCCAATATAAGACAATTTCCACAACTCCAATTATTTAAAGACAGAATGAAAAGGATGGGCTCTTAAAAGAATTTTAACTGATAAACAAGTTAGGCAGCAGCTCCATATAAGATTTTCAGCAGCTGTGGCAGCTTAAGGGCTTTGCATGTGAGCACTGCAAGCTCACAAACTGCAGCAGGCTGTGCCCTCATCTCCACTAACATAAACTAGAGTTCACAAAATGAAATAATCCTGTTTCTAGGGCAGATCCACAGACAGTCATGCCAGCACAACTCATAAAATTCACTGCCAACTCCGACCTGGGCACAACAGGAGCTCTTTTAAGCTGGAACTGCCAAAGAAATGCAATGTGAAACTATGACAGCCAGTATGTGACTGTGACCTGGAGCCTGAGAGCACAGAAGAAAGTTGATGAAACCTTATCAATTATTCAGAACACAAAGAAACCTAACACTTTTAGAAACATCTTCAATTAAAGGAATTCCCATCTATAGCACAAGTTGTACCATGCTCCTTCATATTGCAGCAAAGGCACTTATTAAGTGTAATAAGTTTGTAACAAGCAATGTGTGCAACAATGTGAAATTTCCATTTTGAGCCACGTAGTCTTGTGCCTCTCTACAGTTTTTGTCTGGATATTACTAATAAATTTCCTCTCTTCTGGTACCAGTTCTAAAGCTGAAGGTGAAGGAAGGGGGTAGCAAGGAAGGACACAGACAGCTATTGGAATAAAAGAGACCAAGGGAGAGGGAAACGTTTGTTAGGAGTTCAGGCACCCCTGACAACGACAAAACACAGTGAGCTGGCAGCCAGAATCCAGAAAGGGGAGAGAAGGAGAAAGAAAAATGCTGTGAGGCTTTAGGCCAGCTTTACAACTCCCAGCAAATTTACTCTTTTCACAGAAAATACATTATAGTTTGGGATCTTGAGAGGACACTAAAGGGGCTAAATCTGATGGGACAGAGATTTTGCCTGCTCTGTGGAAGAGCAGCAAGAAGGAAAGGTAAAATATAAGGGAAGATAATCTAAAAAGTTTAAAAAGCACTGACAAGCCTGATCATCTACATTTATAGAACTATGCTTTCAAAACTGCTTCACAACAAAAGTTAATCTCACAAGATTTGAGTGAAGTAGTTTTAAAAGTTTAAACGTTTGATGAAAAAAAAAGCCTAAGAAGGTAATTAAATGTCATGAACAAAGTTCCAGAAGCTCTAAGACAAAAACATCATTACTGGCATGCACTAATTTTTAGAGAAAATGTTCTTGCTCCTGTTCAGGGGGAACAAGCAGACTATCCCACATCCTGGCCACTTGGGAGAATACAAAAGGACCATACACCTGCTAGAACGGCCACACTGCTTGCCTCAATTTAAGGAGCTCAACTAATTAAAGAGCCCAACAGAATTTGGTACCTTCTGTGTGTCACAAAACTTAATCATACTAACTATAAAATCATCACATTTTAATTTGTCCTATTTCCAGATACTGAAGCTTTTTAAAAGCTCTCAACTGTTTTTAGGTTTCATTCTATAAAGTGCATGACACTTTGGAACCCAGATACACTGACCATGTAATTTGAAACTGCTGTGGATAGGATATTCAAAATTTCCCAAATTTAATCCTGGCTGTTGAGCCCCTCAGCAGAAAGGTCAGTCTGAACAGGCAGTTCATCTTTAAAAAAAAAATGCAGGTTTAAGACTTCAGAAAGTTCCTAATTTCGACCTTTCTGAAAAGGGATGGGGAACAAGGATGCCACAATAATGCCAATGAAGTGCACAAAATCTCAAAACGTAGTGAAAGGATCACAGAAATAAAAGCAGCTGATGCAAATATTATTCTGCCATCAATATTAGTCTCAAATCCTGCTCTGGACCATGGGGTTTTCTCTTCCTCTCCTGTCCACTCCCACCCTAAGCATCCATTCTCCTGAGCACCCCCTGGAGCACTGCAGAGCACAGCAGGCCCTGAGCTTCCTTTGCCCCCATCCCACCTGCCAGCATCACATTCTCCACCCAAAACTGCCAGTGAAACCCACAGTTCTTGTAAAATGACAGTCTGTGGGGCCTGAGAACAGGATGGATTAAAATATGGGATATTTGGGGTGAGGACTTGTGGAAGAGAGAAAGGAAACTGAGGGGAACTGGGAGAAGAGCTGGCTGTGGTGCAGTGCCCTGGCCCATGCCAGGAGGCAGAATGCCCTGGGGCAGAGGTGTCTGTGCTGCTGCAGGGGGCTCCAGATGCTGGGCACAAACCAGAAGGACATCCTTGAGGCTGCCCTGCACTGCTGCCATCATCATGGGGTGACAGCACCTCACAAAACCAGATCAGGTGACAGAAGGTTAATTAAAAAAGGTCTATCCTCATTTAAACTTTACTGTCAGCTTTTCAGCAGGCTTTAATTACACTTCAATTCCTGTAACTTTTTTTCCTTTTCTTTTTTCTTTTTCTCCTTTTTTTTTTTTTTTTATTTTGGTTGGGCTACACCAGGATGACAAAGAATTCAAATGTTACATTCACCAGTGCTGATCAACAGATTTGATGACTTTTAACAATACTTCTTTACTGATCAGATTATAATGACACATTTCATTCCCTTCTAACCATTATAATGGCATTTTAAATGCCAGTTTGGCCCATGATACAATGAAGAATGTAAGATCTTTCATATAAAATCCATATGGACTTCAGGAAGACACAGAAAAGAGATTGTCCTGACATGAACATCCAAGGAAATGAAATTTAATGCTTGTCTCCTGTACTAAGGATATCAGGCATAAAAGACTGACCCATCTACACTTCAGTATTAATCTAAACCAGGAAAAAAAACCCAAACAAACAAAACAAGGAAAAAACAAAAAACAAACAAACAAACAAAAATGTTGATGGTGTTCATGCAGATTAAAAAGATCACTTTCCCAGTATATATACATATCTATATATATTTATAACTAGATAAAAGTCTCTTTTATAAGTTGGAAGCTTGGTAGTTGGAAATTGCAGAGGAACAGAAAGACCTTATTACACTAGGGGAAAATGTGGAGAAAAATACAAAAACAGACATAAAAATTGGTTTCAAGTTGTCTTGAACATTAGGTAGGCATTAGCTGGGAACATTAATTCAGTACAGTCCAATAATCAGTAACAATCAAAACTATGACCAAAAATCATCAGAAAAGAAAAAAACATCAAGGAATAAGTCTTATAAATATATTGCCTGACCACACATTTTTAAAACTGCTTGTAACTCTGGTCAACCCATCTCAAAAATAGTATTAAAGCAACCAACTATATTACAATTATGGAAAAACTTTTGCATGGAAGAAGACTAAGCTGACTTATGATTGAAAGTAAGTGATTGGTGATTGAGGTTTAAAACAAAAATAACATCAGTAAGAAAAAGTAGAGAGTAAAATTGTTAGTATTTCTCAGGACAAATATTATCAGGTAAGAAATGAAACTACAGATGAAGTACAATTCTGTGGTGTTTCCTTTCCACACTATTAAACTGCAGAATATGTTAAGTGATATCAGGAATGCCAAAAGTACAAGTTCAGGGAAGTTTTAGCAATTCCATGTTTATTTTTTTGTTAATTAAAGACTTTTATTTCATATGGATCTATTTCTTCTCCAGTGAAGACCTGGTATTTTACAACTCCTTTTCTCCTCTAAATCTTCTCAATTTCAAGAAATTCAGTTGTTTTGGGTTTTTTTGTACAGAAAATAACTTTATAATCTCCCACCTCAAAGCTGTTCTGTTTATAACATAAAAACAAGACATTTTTCATTATTTCAATTCATTGTATGCTAATTATTTTTTTCCATGCCATTTTCCTTCTAGTACACAAATTTGAAATGAGGACATTTCATCAAAGTTGACATTGTTCTACAGACATTTACTGTTCAGATTTTATCTAATTTATTTTTCAGAGAAAAAGTCAGCATTATTTGGCCTTTTCATATACTTTAAAGATCCTAGAACCATTTTAAAAATAATTTTAGAAGATTACAATTCATATGAAAAGGCTGCATGAAATTACTAAATATTTAATTTATTTTCATTTTTTCAAAGCAAAAATCAGAGGACCTATTTCTTCTAGATGCCTCTGCAGATTAATTCACATTAGCACATTCTCAGATCCAGTTTGGTGCTTGGAATTTTTCTTGAGTTCTCTTTAAGGTATATAGATAAATCTCAAATCAGATCAAAGTCTGTAATTCCAAAAGTTAAATTGTACTGCATAAGAATAGCAATCCAGATGCCATTAATTCTGCTTTAAAAACAGCTGTGGTGGAACAATATAAGCTAGTGAGCAAACAGAATTCTGAAGGAAAGGGAAAAAAACATGCAATTATACAACAAAAAAACAAATATGAGAACCACAAAGCTTTGCCAACATTGTCTCTCCATCTAAAATATCTGCTTTGCAGTTAGTTCAGCAGCCAGTTACCAACATTAAAAAACTGCAATATTTGTATCTGAAGCAAATGACAGATTTTCACCACAAAAAAAAAAAAATTAACTTGAACAGTTTCTCTTTTTCAGTAATACTTGCTTTGGAAACAAAGACAGCTGTGAAGTATTTACAGTTAAACCTCTGATCAAAACAGAGTAACAATAATAGTTACCCAAGACATAGATTAGCAAGGAAAGATGCTTTAGTGAGCCCTGCAGTACCCCTTATCTGTCTTCTCTCCTACATTTTTACAGTATTTTCAAGAGCTGCAATCAGGACAGTTTCCAAGCAGCTGATATATTTTATGGTTTAAAAAAATGCATACATATTTGCAATACTATTGTCCAGTGAGTCTTCTACAATAAGATTTTCTATTGTGTTTTCCTCTAAGATCCACAATTGGGATCCAGCTACAAATTCACACTTTTCATCAGCACAAACAATAACGTGATCAAGACAGAAGCATAAAAAGTGTGAAACAGGAAAGGATTTCTAAAAGTCAGTACCCAAAATTTTAAAAAGCTCTTTAATTACATTTTAATAGCTTTGTCATATTCACTTGGAATAAACCCAGTGCCCAAATGCTAGTTATATCAGGCTCAGGTTGTTAAACTTCTTTTGATCTTCAGTGTTAAACTCACTCCCCCAGTATTAAAACAGACTTTCTTTTTTTAAAAAAAGAGATGGTGAGTGGTCATTGCCTAGGATTCTGTCCTCAAGTTTAGTCCTCAAAGACTAAGTTGACTGCTATGAAGGTTTCCAGTGGAAAAAGGAGTATTTTCCCAGTTAAACTTAATTTAAAACAGTAATGGGTAGACATATTTTTGGCCAGGCACTAGCCCCAAAACAGAGAGTGAGGGTTGAACAAAATCAAATGTATTATGTTAATTTAGTCTAGAGGGAAAGGAATGCTTCCCTGTTCAACAATTTCTTAAGTCCCTTGCCAATTCTAACATCCCCTGATGTTTTCATATTGCTCATGGTGCTTTTCATTTGTGTCACCCAAAAATCACACACAAGAGCAGGAAAGGGACTCAGTGGGATGCTGAAGGTGGGCAGAGCAAAGGCAGGGCAGTGCCACTGGAACTGCACACAAAAAAGCAGGAGTGATTCCATTGCCACAGAAACCACAACCAGGCTCTCCAAATGATTCCATTGCCACAGAAACCACAACCAGGCTCTCCAGGTTGTCTCACAGACCTCAGGAGAGCACACAGCCCTACCCAGCACCAATCTTAGAGCAATTTAGAAGCCTCTTGTCACCAGAAATCTTCCTTAGTTGATCTCAGACTGAAAGGCACCTTGCCTCCCATGACCTGCCTTTTTAATTCATTTCAGCAGCATCAGACACTACCTGCTTTTGTCTAAGCCCTACAGAAGACATGGACACCCCCAAAAAATGCTCATTAGGTGCTTCAGGAGAAATCTGTTCACAAGACACTTTTAAGAAGCACCAGAAAGCTGAGGTTCAATACAGGAAATAATTTGAGAGGTGCAAAAGGCCAGAGATATCTTCTAGTAAGTCTCAGTCAAAAAAAAGCAGTCCAGAACCAAAATTTCCCTGATTTAGTTCTCCTCTTACCATGCACAGAGACCATTTTAAAAGGTTTAAAAAAATAAAATACACAGCAATTGTGAAAGTATGTGTTCAGTAATTTGGGGATAGTTAATAACCACAACATTTTAAAGAAAACAAAAAGCCTCATGCTACCCACTAACAACAAAATTAGGCATTCTAACTATTTTCAACTATTCACACATATTGAATTTTAAAATGCCTTAAAGAATCATATAGAAAATGAATATTTAAAAGTGAATTTGCCAATTATCACCAAATTAATCACAATTCTAGTCTGTGAGCTGAAAACATCATCACTAAAGGGAAAACAAAGCTCAAAAAATGTGTCAACTTGCTTGTGACCTGAAGTCTGAAATGCCAGACTCACAAGAAGCACTTCCCAGGCTCAGTTCTGAAAGTGCAATTTTAAATAGATATGTTCACTAACACTTTCTCACATCTGCTCTTGCATGCTGTACAATTTGCAAATGTTTTGTAAGTGCAGCTATAAAATCTGGAAGTAGTTTCTGCCCATCTTACCCCCCACTGGCATTGCACTGCACAGCATATTTTTCAGAATTACACACTGAGATCATCACTGGTTCTCTGCACAGCAGCTCTGCTAGAGCAGAATTGCATTCAGGCACTCGTGTGTAACAAAAATCCCAAGGAAGACTGTTTAATATGGAAGTACAGAGTCCACCACAAGAACCTCTAACTTGGATAATTTTTTCTCCCTCGAGTGGCTTCTACATTCCTACTCATAGGATGTTTTATCTTCAGTATTGATGTAAAAGACAAAAACCTACCTCAGTTAAAGCAATTTAAGGACTGTTCTGCCAAATGAAGACTTAGACTGAGCCACCAGGTTGTAGAAATATGAATGTAATACCATGTGGCAACTTTATTCACTTTACTCCGTGACTGGAATGGGTCTGAGCAAGCTGGGTAAAATAAGTCCTTGCCACTTACTATGGGCACAGGAAGCTGGGGTCATGTAATTTTCTAGAACACAGATCTAACCCGCCTGAACAATGGTTTGTAATGAGCAGTTTTACCTCTTCCTTGCACACAAAGTAAAAAGAAAGTCTGAATTTCTCTCTTATGAAAACAAACTAGTGCCCTAAAATGCAAATACAAATCTTCCCTATTTCTGCAGCACCTGAAGAAGCAGAGGTATGTTCACAGGTAATGACACCCCCTGACTATTTTCATTAAAGACTTAGGATGAGAACGTTGTACAACTCCATCTCTGTGAATTACTCCAAATAACCTTTATGAGCTTTTCTCATCAATTTCAACAGCCTTCAATAATACCGAAAAATGAAATTAAAATGCAAAAGAGGTTCTGTAGCCTCAATGAAGAGATTAAATGCTAAAGCCATGTAGGAACATTTTAAATGTGTCTTGCAAACAAATTTGTCATTAATCAAAGAACAGAATGCCTATTTTATAATTAGATAGACTTAAAAGGGAAGACTGAGATACTTCATGTTAGTTTATGCTGATCTGAGTGATACAGTAGGTGAAATATTATTACTCTTTACCCACACAAGAAGCATCTTTCATCTTAAAGTGTAAAATTTTCTATGACATCTTAATTATTATAATCTTGACTTCCATGAAATAAATGTTTCTGAAAAAAATCGAATCCATATTGCTATCATGGATGACACTGCAGACACAAATTTCTTCCAGAGACCCCTAAAGAATTTCAGCAGCATCCAATGCAGCTGGTTCAGCTTCTAAGGAGCACTTGGGACCAAGACCCATCATGTACCTGCACCAAGGGCTGCATAGAAAGAGACCTTTTCCTTGGTCCATCAGCAAAGAGAGCACGAAGCACACAGACTCCAGAGCAGCAGACAGAGTCAATTCTTAGGTGGTTTGGGTGAGAAATGTTTACAAATTTAATGTTTCTGTTTGGCTAACTTCTGTTTGGTTTTTGAAAGTGTGAATCACCTTGTATTTAAGAACATTTGAAATTTGATTTTATTGTGGGCTTGGAAAACATTGCTGCCTGTAGCAGTGTTCATCTTAACAATACACTAATGTATAACTATTATACACACTAGTTTCTTTTATTTTCAGCACAAAAAGCATACAATAGAACTTATGCAAAAGGTGTTTGCTTTACAGTGCAGGAAAAGCAATAAAAAAATAATTTCTTTTTCCACACCAAACCAAAATGGTCTGAAGTTTCACAGCCTAATCCCCAAAATGTCTGTGACTGATTGTCACAGCACTGCAAAGGTTTAGTTTCTAACAGTATGAAAAACTAATGAACTTCTACTCTTGTCCACTTGAGCAGGGCTTGTATATTTTTAATCAGATGAGAAAAAAACAGTTTTTCAAAACATATTTGGATAGCATGATGGACATCTGAAACAATCATATAAGCAATACACAAAACTTTCACATCCAGTATTCTGTACTCTCTTTGTGCTGAAAATAAAAAACAAACAAACAAACAACCAAACTAGTATATATAATAGTTATACACTAGAGTGCTGGTAAGGTGAACACTAATATAAGCATGGAATGACAAATCTTCCTGAAGGCTAATTTGGAATATAAGATTCTGTCTTTCCCTGGAATCAGCAAACATTTCAGATACAAAACTGCTACTGATTCCTTTAGTATCAGAACAATGGCTCCACTTTACTAGAATTTCAGTTACCAACAACAGACTCCCTCAGATTAGTTCCCTCAACAGCAAAGTGTGTGTCACAAAGGGTATGTAATCACACTGAATACTCCTCCCACACCTTTTTTGTTTTTTAAGTCTCCTTGTTTTGTCTAATAGTAGACAAAACAAGCAGATGGAACAGTAATTTGGAATAAAATTTCAATTACAGGCTTACTGGCAGAATGTTAGATTTGTGACCTACCACTAACAACTAGTTTTTGATGTCAGTTTTTAACACTCCTTGTATTGAGAGGCTTGCTGGAGTAAAGTTTTGTAATTAAACAGCCTTATTCAGTTAAAAATGTATAATCCAGGTTTTTGACTAATGGTTAGACTATGTCTCTATAAAAATAGATACCACTAAAATAACAACATTTGCAAGCCAGCCTTCTACAAAAAGGAACCAGGCTAAAGATGCAGACTGTTTCCATTCTTCTGCAGCTGAAGGTCAGAAGAAACTGAAGTTGCTAAAATGTCATGCCTCCTTTTCATTTCAGTGCCACTGCAACATTTGGAAACAATGAAGAGACAAGAAGAAAAGTGAGAAAGGCCTAACAGACAATACTTCCACCAGAAGTACAATTCCAGAGCTGCTCTCAATTAAATAAGAATATGGAGTGCCTCTGCAAACGAGAGAAAAATGTATTTTCTTCATCTGAAATTTTGTAAATTATATAATACATGTTTAACTTTTAACATTCAAATATTACTGTGTAAAAGTACCAAAGGCAGATGGGTTTGGGTGTGGGGTTTCTTGGTGCTGTTAAGAACCAATACCAACATTCTTACCTTTTTATCTTCTTTAGATTTCCTGATACTGTGCGGAGGGCCAAATTTGTTCTGAATGCAGAACATTTTCTTGGACCATTCACTCTTGTGAGCTTTTAGCTGTGGCTGACCGAAGCTGCCATCGACCCTGTACCTGTCAGCTGGGATCTTGCTCATGGGAGGGGGAAGGGTCCCGCAGTTGACGCTCGACCAGCCGTCCGTGGAGTCGGTGTAGGACTCCTGGTCGCTGGCACTGCCCTGCTGCCACTCCTGCAGCACGTGCACAGGCAACCACCTCTGACTGCCCACGCCTGCAGCGTTTTTCTTCGATGGGGGTACTGAATTTCGGGAGGAAACCAATGGCACTTCAATACGAGCAGAAGGGCTCAAATGTTTGCTTACATTTTGGGACTTATCATTCTGAATCACTTCTAAAGGGATGTTTCCCTCTTGCTCATGACAGAAGCCATTCCAATGGGAAGCAGGCTGATTTTGTCCCCTTCCTACTGGATTTTCCCATATGCTGCTAGGAATGTGTTTACTTGGATTGGTCCCCAAATCAACAACCAGAACTCTATTATTCTTTTCTTCTTGGTTGAAATTCCCAATTCCGCTATCACTGTTACTGCTCGTACTGTTATTCTGATGAGCATCTGCATCACCATCAAGGAAAGCCCTCGCACGCATTCCCTCAATCAATTCCCCCATATCCCTGTACAGGACAGAAATAAATTGCAGGACAGGTAGAGATGATGTTGGAAACTCCAGACAGCCATTTGTATCTGGATCTGCTGTACATTCCAGTCCAAAACGCCTTGCTATACCCTGGTGAATTTTATGATGAAATAATTCAGGATCCACCATAAAAACATGGCAAGATGTCCTCAGGACCCCTTCATCCTCCTGTGCCAAGCTTGCATCATCATTTGTCTGCATTGTAACCAGTCCAAAGAATCTCCTATCGTCCGGGCAAACAGCACTGAATGCCAGTTTCTCTGCAGGATATTCTGCCACAACACCTGATTTGTCACTGCAGAGCTGAATACAGTCATGCATTATCTTCATCATCACCAGGGAATGGATTTTTTGCTCTGCCCGCAGACGTCTCATGCACCCACGAATGGCCTGCAAACTCTCAGTTTCCAAATTGGAGGTGGTTGAAGGAAGTTCGATGGAGCCTAAGTAACCCACAATCATGGCAACATTCAAAATGCTTGCATCTAATCCAAAGTCTTCTGCACTCTCCAGTCCAATTCTAAAAACTGAATCATCATTCAGAACTTTGGCTATTTCTTCCTTTGACAGTAGGTTTGGATTGCTTACACTTTCATTGCCAGTTTCAAATTTAATAGCAGCAGAAACTGAAAATGATCTTTGTTTTGGTGCAGAATTATCTGAGTTACCAGCACAAAGAGCAGGATTCTCAAAGATCATATTGAAAATGCCACCAGACTGCATTTCTTCAACAACTTTCTCTGCTCTGTTTATACCCAGAGCTTTAGAGTCAGGTTTGGGTTTCAGCCACCCCTTCCCATCATAAAAACCAACCTCTTCATCACTTGAACATGAATCTATATGACTCATCCCTTCAGCAATGACCATGTGCAGGACTCCAGAACATTTCCCTATAAGTTTCACTACATCTTCATGGGAGGCTTTTTTCACATTGATTTCATTAACTGCAAATATCTGATCTCCTGCTTTAAGTCCAACATAATCTGCAGGGCTTCCTTTCATCACACAACTAAGAACACAAGGAGCTTGTCCAGAAAGGGTAAACCCATAACCTGCTCTTCCTCGAGCAACTTCCACACTTCTTATCCGTGGAGGAGCGTGCACGTTGAGTCGACGTTTGACCGTTTCTCCTGGTCTATACATTTTGGATTTTTTTTCCTAAAACAGGGAAACTTTTATTTAGTCTCGTTTTTTGTCATGTTTCATGAGTATCACTTCATCTGATGAAGACCTAAAGAAAGAAAGAAAAAAAAAGACATTCTAATTCTCATCATATTTCAGTCTTTTTTTTACCCAGTATTCCCTTTACTATTCAGAAAAATTGCTGGTGAACTCTACCACAAACTATTGCCAGAGAATTAACAAAACACTGGAAACAGTTTGAAAAGAACAGGTAACACAGTCTTAATTTTACTGATGAGAAAGGAGTTGCAAATGCAAATAAAGCGTCTGTCTAAAATAACAACGTGACAGAATCCAAGTCTTTTGATGTACAGTCAGTGTTTTACACTAAGCACGTTGTGTCTTCTCCAACTCCCCCATGTCACCTACCCTTCAGTTACCTTCTAGCTTACTGCACCATTGCAAAATGCACCACTGCATTTCACAGCACAGAGAAAATCCTTAATGAAGCTCATCCATCCTTTCCCAGCAAAATAAAAATGAGAGCTTGTACCCATCTACTCAGATACACCTCACCCCTTTTACACCCAGTGTACAGAAACAGGTACCACATCTATCACGTAAAACAGATTAATTACCCCTACAGTTCCTGTATCTCTCCACTGACTGTAAAAGCAGCTTAAAATAAGTATCTCCAACTTCCTTACATACATTTCACTTACATATGCAATGACAAATGGGAATTCAGTCATGTATCAGACCAAAGAGATCCAAGATCAGAATTACTGTTACACCCATCAATTAATCTACTCAAAACAATTTGTCAGACAGCAAACACTGTAAAATGCATTTCAGACCATCATTCCAACATCCATGTGTTTTAGTTTATCTTAAAAATTTTAAAAACTAAAAAGGAGTGAAAAAGACAAATGCTGCCAGTATTAATCTAGCCATGACTTTACAATTACCATATAACGGCTTTATACGAACAGCAAGAAATATTTCACTACATTTTAGTGTCAGCACTAAAGTCTGGATGTCTTGTTCTAAATATACTCAGGCAAATTCCATTGCTTTAGAGAGGTTTCCCCCACTAAGCAGGTCAAAATGCATGAAAATTACTGACACAAATAAAAGAAATTACAACTTTTTCAACTTTTGAAACTATGCCCTTGTTGCACGATATGAGCCCTCACTTCCATATGTCTGGAGGATGACTGACAGAAATAACCAGGAGACTACAGCTACATAAAATTGCAATAAACTCCATCTGAGCAAGCAAGAACTAATCTGACAATAATTACTCCGAGTTGGTCCACAGGTTTATCCTTAATTCAGTCACACTGTACCATACTTAAAAGTGTGCAAGGTACTTGAAACCAAGTATGATGCATAGATGGGCAAAATGCAGGCAACGTTTTAGATAAATACATTCCCATAAAGATATACATACACACAGAGACAACACATGTCATTACCATATCTGAAGTGCTAAATAAGTGGTGTCCCACCCACTACTTGCATGGAAGAAAAACGACCAAGAAATCCACAGCACACTACTTCCACAGTATTTCTGCCTGGGTTACAATAAACAAGGCAATTACTTCAAAAGTTTTACCAATTAAGAACCAAACCAAAATTCAAATACAATTTAGGATGATAATTGTAGCTACTTAACTACATATGAGCTCTTTGATTACCAAATTCAAGAAACTACTGCTGTTTCTCAAATATTCTGCTCAATACACAACTGCACGATGTAATTCCCACAGGACCCTTCCAAACACAAAATAGGACAGATTTCAAGATACCAGAAGACATCCAGTTGGCTTTACTTTTTGGGGTTTAGTTTTTATTTTTTTTTTGAACAAAGGGACATCAGGTTTTTATGTCTCCATGGTGCAGCTGTGACTATTCAGTGTAATATGGTTTTTGCAAATTGTTTTAATATAGCAATTATCCAGCTTCATTAACAATAGTTTTCCTATAATTTGAAGGAAAAAAAAAACAACTTGGCTTTAAGAAGTAATGAAACTTCACACTTAACCTTTGAATGGAAATCATAACAGAAGAAGTGTTTTGCAAACATTTAACCAAACTTAACTCTTACATTGCTGTAAGAAACCCCCATCAACTTGCATCCAGTCTCATATCATAAACACAGTTTGACCCTTTCCTGATGGGGCTAAACTTGGGAACCAAGAGGTCACTGTGCATTCAGCTATCTCTAATTAGGTCTGGTACTTTTTGAGAATAATCATTAAATATTTCAAGATAAAGTTCTCTAACAAAAAAAAAAAATTAACTAACAAATGCTCAGCAGTACATAAAAACCTGCTGCCTAGGAGCATGAATATATACATCTTTTAATTTGCCTTATAGTAAATATTTCTGTTCTCAGCTGTCTGGAGAATAGCCTGATGTGACCCCCAAGTACCCTCCAAAAAGCTGCTGTTAACCTGGTCGTACTATAAAGCCTTGTACTCTCTGGCACCTAAAACTGTACTACTAGCTTGCAAGAGGAAAGGAAACAATTAAGAGAGTAGGAGATGATAAATAATCACATTTTAAAAATATAATAAAGAAGTAGTTGTTTCTAGAAAAATTAAGATTCAATATTGTAATGTTGAAGTGGCTGGTAAGAAAAACAGATTTTTTCCAGCTATCTCTCTGATCTATAATAGAATACCCTAAATGCCACTATAAAACACACACAATGAAAATGTAGTTAGGCTGCTCCTGGGAAGAGGCAAATCCCAGTGCTGTCTTACCTCACAATTCCACATTTGCCAAGAGAGGTTTCTTTTCAGCTCTATCCACAAGTCAATTTACCTACTTGCCTTCCTAACTATGACCCTTACACATCAAGCATTTATTTTAGATGATAATGATAATGTCATTGATAATGTCACTGATAATGAAATGTCATTCAAAAACCTGACAATTTTAAAAACAAAACCACAGGCCACTAACATGTTACTTTTCTCTAATAGTGATTTCCAGAGGTATGAAGACTTTCAGCTATTAATATATAATGTGAACATTTGTAGGTGTAAACTTAGGAAATAATTCAGCATTAAAGGGATTTTGCAATTAATGTGTCTATACACTAAAAAACCCAAATCAAACAAAAAAAACACCACCCAGAGAAAAACTATTGCTTCACTAAAGAAGTCACCTCTTCCCTCCCTCAGTACCTGAACATTACTGTGCAATTTTTATGCTAATTACACCCATGTCAAACAATAGCTCACCAAATTTATCTAGGAAACTTCAAGACAATGGACAAATGTATCTCTTCTGCAAGAGCCCTCAGCATCCAAGTATGTTTTACTGCAACAATGGCATGACAAGCAAATGGAAAAATTATGAAAATAGTGTTTCTCACAAGCAGAGATTAGTTGATTGTCAAACTGTTAACAGACTAGTTCAAAACTAAATTATCAGGTTATCTAGTTGCTAACTTTTCTTCTAATTTCTTTGCAGATTTGAAGCCTGGATCTAAAGAGACATGACACAGAAGGGGCACAAACTCACACAGTCCCAAAGTAATCATGTCTGAATATCCTTTTCCTGAAATAAATCACCAAATGTGTAGCACATTCAGTGAAACAAAAACAGAATTTCACTTACACTGATAAAAGCTTTGTAGCTTTATAACTATAAAATATTTCACATAACATTTCAGGCAAAAACACTAATGTGTACACATCAGGAATTGTTCAAGTATATGAAACAACGTAATTTGCCCATACACATCAGCTCTGAACAGAACTGCAAAACAGAACAAAACATTCAAATCTTTTGCCAGCAAACATTCTGGTCTACCATTTGAATCAATTATTTGTGGGGTCTAAACCCCCAAATATACCAGTTACAGTTGAACTGTACTGTATTACACAAACACTGCAATTCTGTATGTAATGTTTTTACATATCCATGTTAGCTTTTCATGTCATTTTCAAACCCTCTACTCCAAAGAAAATAACATGTATTTGCTTACTTTCAAGGGAGAGAGGTGGTTTGTTTCCTGCTTCTGCTCTTGTTATCTCATAGCAACAAAAAGAACTGAAGCAGGAGGCACACTCCTGCTATAGTCAATGTTAAACTGTAACTTAACAGTTACAGAGGGCAGCGACGGTGAAGTTCAGGAGTACATGACTGACCACCACTACCTTCCAAAAAGCCTCTGGAAATGAGCTGGTACTTAGCACTACAGGATCCTTGTTAATGTGGAGAGACACAGCAGAGAACTGTCTGGTTTCATTCCGTCTGGCTTCATTTTGTTTTTCAGTACTGGGACTGTAAGAGAATAAAGTATGCAAAGTGGAAGTGCAGAGAGGAAAGAGAGACTGTTCCCTCATTCCTCACACAGGTCTTACAGTAATGCAAAAGACTCTTCAGCATGGATGCCACTTGTTCAGGGAGAACTGATGCCAAGTCCCTAAAAAGCTCAAATGAAGTTATAACATTTGAATTCCACTAACTATTCAAATGTGGTACATGTTTATAGACAAGTTACACAAGAAATGTAACAGCACAACCTGTAGAAGACAGCTACCAGTTGTTTGAGAACTTGGGCAGGACAATGTTTTAATAAGAAAATCTCATCAGCATTTCACAATTGGCAAGACAGACCATTATGTTTCCTTTAGGGGTACCTAGTGTGATCTTTCAAAACATACCGACTGTAATTAGCAACAGCAGGCTAAAAAGTAGTTGTTAATAAAAACTCTTCTTCCACTGAAGACAGTGCAAGTGTAAGGAACTCAAATAGGACTTTTGCTGTTTTGTCTGACAAGACTCCTGCGAGTAAGGACAAAGTCTTCTAAAGCTAAGTTCTCTAGTCATGCATGCACAATTCAGACTAATTTATTTGCTGTATTTAAGAAGGTGGAAAGGTTTTGTTGGCAGTTAGGCATTTTCCCCCCTTCCTTACTTGCACATTCGTTCCAGAACTGTTGGGACGCGGCGCAGAAGGGCGGCAGCAGCGACACCCAGGCGGGATGGGCTCAGGGACAGCCGGGGGCCTCGGGGCGCTTGGCCGGGGCAGCGGGAGGGGCACGGCGGGCTCGCCGCATCTCCGCTCAGCCACTCTCGCAGCCGAGCTACCGCTGCCCCGCTCCCGGGGACGCTCCCGGCACTGCCCCCGGCGAGTACGGGGACATCCCGCAGGGACCGGGAGTGACCCGGGGGGCGGCGGTGGGTCCGCCCCTGGAGCAGCGCCCGCGGGGTTACCCATTAACTGCCCGGCTCCCGGGGCAGCCGCTTCCCGGGGGGTGGAGCTGCGGGGAGGGGAGAAGCGGCACCTGAGCCCGCGGGGACGATTTGAAAAATCAAGCGGTAAAAGACGGGAGGGCACGGAGCGCCCGCGACCCCCCCGCGGGCGGACCCGCCGCCCCCTCCGCGCTGCGCGCCGGGGGTCGCGGGCAGCGCCGCAGCCCGAGGGGCGCCCACAGGGGCGGTCAGGGGCTCCCGTCTGCCCCCTCCCTCCCCTCGGCCCCCACCGGCGCGCTCCCATCCCCCCTCGGCTCCCCTCCCGCCGTCCATCTGCCGTCCCCGCTCCTCCCGCCGCATCCCAGCGGGGTCCCGGGCCAGGCGCTGGGCGGCGAGGGGGATGGGAGAGCCAGGCGGGCTGCGGTGGGCGCTGCCCCGCTCGGACACACTCACCTCTGTCCCCCGGGACTCCGGCTACTCCACCGAGGCAGCGGCTGCCCTGGTCACCGGGGAGACGGCGCCGGGCTCGGCCGCACGGCGCTGCGGCCACTGGCTGCCCGGCGCTGTCAGTCACCGCGCTCGCCCGGCGGGGTGGCGGTCGGGTTCCCGGACAGAGAAAGGGGAGAGACAATACCCCGGGCCGAAGGACTACAGCTCCCGCCGTGCCTTGCGACCGGCCAGCTCTCTCGGACCGTGGGGAGCGGGCCGCGCGGGGCATGACGGGGCGCGTAGTTCGTAGGTCTTCCCGAGCCGCCTCGCCTCGCCCTGGGCTCCGTCGGGGCGGGCAGTGCGCAGGCGCGGGCCGGCGGCGGCCGTTCGAACGGCGCTGGGAGCGGCCCCGGGCCGGGAGCGGGAGCCGGGCTCGGGCTCGCAGCGCAGGCACGGCGCGTCCGGCCCCGCGGTGCCGAGGACACGGAGCGGAGGGCGGCCGCCCCGGACGGTGTGAGGGGAGGGCCTGGCAGCCGCGGCTCGGGAGCGCAGGTGGCTCCGGGAGGCGCTCCGAGGTGCCTCAGACAGGTGTGCCGCGCCTTTGAAGCTCGGGAATAAAGAGAGACAGACCGGGCAAGGTGAAGGTACAAGAGGGAGGGAGCAGCGTGGCACCGCCTTTTATCCGGGGAGGCTGAGGAGGCAGGTGAGGCACTTGTTGGTTGTTAATTAAACACCTGTAGGGCAAAGCGTGTGTGCCGACGGGGAGTTTTGCCGCCCTGATGGAGCAGGGCACGGACAGTAAGTGCCAAAAATGCCCCGGAGAAAGCTCTTCCCTTCAGAAGGGCAGCTGGTAGCCCTTATTTTAAACAGGAGAAATAGGAACGGGGGGGCGGAATTAACACTAGTTAGGAAATTTGTAAGGAATACGAGTTAGAAAAAGGGAAGAATTAACCAAATCTCTTCGACTTTCCTACAGAACCTGAAATGATTTTGTGATCTTAGCAGAAGAATGGGATCTTTAGTTGTTAACATGTACGTGTTGAAATCCTTTGTAAGTGGAGTATTTAATTTAATTTCTCTGTGTATGGGAAAACCAACACTGAACCTACCAGGCATGAGGTGAAGGAGAATTCTTACCTTTTTCTGAGTTTTTGTTGGGTTTTTTTCCCAGTCTCCAGAGCGGTATATCTATCCCACAAATCACTATTATGTCCATAAGAGAACTTACAAATTGTAATACTGTGGCTTAATGGTTTAATTTCAGTAATTTGACTAATTTTTATCCAACCTAGGAAATGCTTTCTTAATAACGCCTTCCTGAGCTGATACACTTACAGTATACCAGCATCTTCAGGAATAACAAAAACATAGGGCAAAGAAAAAAGCTCTTTGGAAAAAGAGAGGATCCTGCTCCTGTACGCTCGACTTCACCTTCTCATTCTGCTGATTTTTTCTTTGTCAGTCCATCCCAAGGAGATTTCTTCCAATCTGAGACATTTCAGATTGACATAGATCCTAGTTTTGCTATCTCTTTGATCCAGTTTTATGGGAAAAGCTTCTGAAAGGAAAAATAACCAAATAAAATAAGCATTTATGTCTTTTTCTCGTCCTCCCAGAAGACATCACGGCAGTCAGTGTAAGACTTCTGAAATTCTTTAGATGTCCTGTGTCCAATAAAACTAATTATTAGTTCCTTAAGGAGGCTAAAAATTCAAAACGTAAGGAAGAAAACTGAGGGGTTGATTTTAAACCTCACAGTTGATTCTTTCAGGTGAGGTACAGTAATTTTTAAAAATACTCTAAAGATTTAAATTTGCCCAGAGAAGCTATAATTCTTTATCCTTTTGACTGAGAAGATGTCATAGGCAAAGAATTGCATTCCACAAATCAAAGGTGTTGGTTTCAGTTGCCATCCCTTAACAGCCCAATTATTTCCAGCTTCCACATAAGGTTGTCAAGACTTTGTCTTTTGCCACTACTTCTGTTGCTGTGTTACCCAAACAGGACTAGCACTGACTTGCACAACCTCCTTGCCTGCAGAATGGAAAATTGATTAACCACGTGTTTCAGTCTGACCTTGTAAACAGCTGTAACTGAAGAAAATCTCTTGGAAAGTGACAAGTGCAGTGGAATTTTAAGTGTCCCACAGAGGTATCTTCAGGTCTTCCACTGCGTCTTTATGGAGTTAATATCGAGAAATTGTGCTTTTGTTTTGTTTCAAAGAGGATGGATGCTAAAAAGTGCCATCAGCATCTGCTAACTCTAAAGTAATTACTACATGGCAGTGTCAGATTACCCCTTCCAAATATACTGAGCCTGTTTTATTTGTGGTAACCAACAGAATTGCTTGCACTTCTGTAATAGCACAGGAGCGTGTAACTAGTCTGGCTTCACAGAAGGCTATTTTGTACTACAGCAGAATTTCCTGTGGAATAATAGGAAGGAAGAAGTGAAGACTGACATGCCAACAGGTGTGCTCACACCCTCTCCTTGCAGTCAGAAACATCCAACTCAGCCAGAGTGAATTCAGTGTTTTGTTTCAGTGCTTTCGGAAATGGTAATTAAGACTTCATGTTATAATCTGAAGTAAGGTGATTAATGGCCCCTCAAAAATCCACACAAGGTCTCAGCTGTAACTTACTATTTTCACCACTGTTGGAGATAATAAAGGAAGAAAGAGTGTGAAACAAAGTGATAAGGATTTGTGGCTTTGGGGCTGGAAAAGCTTTGGTTTATAAGCCTAAGTAGCTTAATGTTGGGCGTACAGACATCTCAATCACACTGAGGGTGGCTGTCACAAAACAGCTTGGCAGGCTTTATCTGGAGAGCTTTACAATGCATCCTGTAATGGAGTGTGATTGTTGCTGTCACAAACACCAGATGAGAAGTCAGAAAATAAACATAGTCCAGCATCTGATACAGAGTCTGTGGTTTTAATTGCCATTGTTTAATGACCTTATTTAAAGGAATGGAAGTGTTGGTTGTTCCAAAAAGGTTTTTAGACATACAGGAAAATCCTGACATAAATATTACTTTTATCATTTAATGTTTTCAACCTGTTTAAAATAATAAAATTGTACATGATTGTCAGTATCAAATGCTTGTTCATTTTACAAATGTGATTCCAGCTTTCCCAGCTTGACTTTGTTCTGAACAGCAAGGAAGCTTATGTATCATATACATTGTAATTAGCTTGTGTTGGCCAGTTAATAAATACTTGGGAGCAAAATCATCATTATAGAACTTATTTTTTAATTCCAAGAGCTCATCTGCCTTCTGTTAACCATCCATTTCAAAGGGTCAGCAAAGATCATGATTTTGGAGGACTGTATGGACACCCAGCCATGAGGATCTACCTTGGTTTACGAGTTCATCTAATATTTAGAAATACTTTTTCCTTTATTTTGAAGACAGTTTTCTACCCAGTGTAAGACAGTCTTGGAAGTGGGAAATGGAAGGAAATATTTTTGTATAGGTGCATTTTGGTTTGGATGATGGTGTTTCCCACCTTCACATGCAGATGTACAAAAATCCCTTCCAAGGAGCTGTGAAGTTATAAAGGGGTGGATACTGATCCTGTTAAATCCTGACTGACCAGTAGAGGACATATCCTCCCCAATCCTATTTAGGGTTAAAAGGATTGATCCTTGTGCATCTACTTGGCTTTGTAATTGTGTCCTTACCTACTATGACATTGAAACATTAAAATATAGTTCAATAGTTTTTGTGTTGAAAGGTTCTTTTGTGCACTTAAATATGGGAATGCTGCCACTTGCAAAATTGAAGGGTCAGGTGGTAAACTGTCTGGGACATTTTTTGTGTGTGAAAACAGGCACAGCCAGGCCATGGTCCTGACTGTGCCTTTTGAAAGCACCACACTATCAATATAATTATTTAATAACCTAAGAAAATTAATTCCCCTCCAATAGAACATGCTGTATTTATTTTCCCAAATTCACCAACCATTCAAATTAAGCATTTTGTTGTAATCAAAAACTAAGAACACAAATTATTGTTCATTGATCTCACCTTTTCTTTCCTTAATTATATCTACATGTTGTTGAAGCTGATATCATGTTAAAACCTCAGTGCTGATGAACAATGCCAATATAGAACCAAAACTTCTGCTAAAATATCTACTTCAAGGACACAAGCGTACTTAATACACTTCTGCCAAGAACTGGAAACTCAGGAATTTTGAGCATCACAACCTAAGTTTGGCCTTATTTGTATCAGTGGAAGCACAGAAACCTCCACCCCACTACTTCTTGTGGGCAATGAGTTTATATCCAAAATTCCTCAGTTTCTGATAAATGCCTTGCTGAGCCTAAATGAGTGTAAATGTATTTCATATAGTATCATGGACACCTTCTAATTGTTAAAACACATACACCAAAATGAAAAAAAATTTCTAGTGTACTTCTTTCCCTTTTTTCTCTAAAGAGGTTGGTTTTGTTTGTTTATTTGATCTTTAAGCCTTGAAGCTTTAATTTTCTAATTCAAAATTGCCTGGTGTGGGTTTGGGGCTCCATTGAAGCTGTGTCTATTGTCCCATGGGGCTCATTTAAGTAGAGTGTCCCATTGGGCTTAAAAATGTATATCACCCAGCAACTGAATTTACATGTTCTGAAGAAGTACTGTGTATTTTTAGTGCTGTAAGGGGAAAGGGATATCTCAGAGAGGTGTTCCTTGTGCCTTCAGGTCATTATTGCCTTATGCTGCAATACTCACAGAGCAAGCCAACTATCCCTGAATCTAAACAGCAAGGTAAATTAGGATCATTCATGATATCCTCCAGTGTTCTGTCCCTATCTCCCTCTTTTTTCCTCTTTGAAGTAATTTCCCGTGTGGCTCACAGGTTCAGGCACCGTGCAAGGCTGACACATCAGGACTCTGCTGTCCAAGTTCTCATTAAGCATTTGTCCTAAGTGATGAGGTACAAATGACTATCTAAAAATTCCCCTCATATCCCTAAACCTCAGGAAAAACATGCTGAGAGTTCTCCATATTCACATACAATTCCATGAATCTGAGTGAAAATAAGCCTGGGGCACAGAAGAGGTGACAGGAGTAATAGAGGGAGAAATTTACTTTGCATATTCCTCTTTAACATAATTCCCCTGATAAAAGGCCCTGGCTCCAGGACAAACTGGGCAGCATTGAAGTGAGGAACAGGGATGCTCTACTCTCAGCAGTCAGCCCAGGAGTCAGAGAACACACTTCACCTTGCCCCACTTGGTACATGACAGTGTCAAGTACAAGCATTTTTCCATTTCCACATCCAAGCTTTTTACCTCCAAACCTTGTAGAAGACAGTAAGTCCTTTTGGACCAAGTTCAGTCTGTCTTTACAATACCTGCCAGAGACACAGCTCTGCTTGTGGTACCCTCTGCTGAAGTTCAGCTGACAAGGCATGGCTGCAGTGACACCGAGGTCCACCTTAGCAAAGGTGGCTTCAGTACAAACAGCACCCATTCCCAATAACACAGGATGAGAGGATTCTGCCCTGGCTCTGAAATCTGCTTTAGCTCAGACTGACTTCATCTTCCCCCATCTCATTACTAGATTCTGAATGACTTTTAAAATTAGAAGAGACTTGCTCATTCCAGATAAAAACCATCATGATTATTAGTATAAATTAAATATCCATTAAAACAAAGTGCACAGAGATATACTTACATAAAAGAATGTGGGGTTTTTTTGTGCTCCACCAAAACTTTGGTTTCATCCAAGACTAGACTTGCAGTTATTCTAAATGACCTTCTGAAGTAGAAGTTCATTTACTAATAGTCATTTTGCCCTTGGAGGCATGGGTGGAATTCTTCTCAGTACCTTCACCGTTGCTTCTTAAGTTTCTCTCAGAACTAGGTTAAGGTCTTGCCTGCTGCTAAAATTTCACTCCCATGGTAAAGTTTGAATGTTGATGGATTATTTATTTGAACATGTGACAACCTACTTCCTCTTTCCCCTTTTTAAGGATACATCTGTGGTGACTTGCCTGAGCCAGGTGATCCAGGCAGTTCCTGCTGAAGTCCTGGTGATTATGGCTGGTCTTCCATGAGCATTCTTACATTCTTTCCTTGATAACTGGCATCCTCCAAGTTATTGCTTAGCATAACGTCCTAATTTCATCTGAAATAGAAAATTAGCCTCTGCTTTTTTTTCATAAGATATATTTTTCTTGATAGTGTACTTCAGTCACATACCTTACACATCAAAATTCCTTTTCATTTGGAGTGGGAAAGACAAAATCATAAGACTTTGCTGTGTCTCCAGCTAAGAGACTCAGAGGCACAGCTGTTGCTGATGGCTGCCTATAAGAATTATCAGAGAGGAATTTTCTTCTGGTGCTGATGAACTGCAGCAGCGTTCAGGCAGTTTAAACTTCCACCAGGCACCCTGCTGGTGCTGGTGTTCCAACCCAGGGCTGTCAGCTGAAGATGCTGGTACCCTTCTGCAATCAAACCATGAAGCGTGTGGGATGTTGCATGGAGTTCATTACACAAATGAACACATGCAGATAATCCTACAGAGGCCAAGTCTGCTTAAGAGTAAAGTTCTTCAATGTACAGTATACCTTTTTAAAATAAGGCTATGGATTATTGTCTTGAGAATGCACAAACAAATCACAAGAATTTCTTGGCAGCAAGAAGACACAAACCAAGTGCATAATTTCTGCTATGATCTGTAGTATGCCTTTTTAACTGTGGTGAAATTCAGTCTCATTTTTTTAGTTTATGTTAACCAATGTGAACTAGATCTAAATATGCTTAAGTCCTTGAATAGATGATCTGTAGATTTAAACCCTATGTGGACAGTTAGTTTTGTTAAATTTATCACTGGGGTATTTCATCTTCATTTAGTGAAGTTCTCAGTTAAGTTAAATGAAAAGGAAAGATATAAAACCTTATTCATGTAAGTTTAAAGAAAGCATAGGCATTATAGTTAACATAGGTTCATGCAGGCAAGGTTTTAGGCATTAATAAAAGAGATTGCATTTGATCTGATTATATTGAATTAAAGATAAATTATAGTTAAACCTCTAGGGAGAAGAATGAGGATCATGGAGAGTTTTTAAAGTAGTTTTAATTAATTTTCTAAATATGTTTACTTTGCAGTTCATAGAAAATTGATATTCTCTAGCTTCCTTTAGTGAAACAAGCCTTCCTCAAGCTGTGATAAGTGCTTCTCAGCATTTAAGTCTGTTAGAAATTTTTATACCTTTAATGCTATGCACCAATTCATTTTTTTTCTTGCAATGCATAGCAATCCAGAACTTACCCCTAAGGTAACAACATACAGTCAAGGATGTCAGCTGGGATAGATTCCCTGGGAAGCTTCCATGGAAGATGAAGGAACTTGTGAGTGCTGTCAGTTTTTCAAGGACTCTCCTGAATGCACAGAACCAGTTCATGCCCTTTAAAGGTAAGGAAAGTAGGTGGAATAAGAGACTCCTTGGGCTTAAATGGGGGCCTCTGAGTCTGCTCAAAACCAAAAGAGAAGCATACCAGGGACAGAAAACCCATTGAGAACAACAAGGGCATTTCCAGGGTGTGCAGATGCAGTTAGAAAAGCAAAAGCTCAGCTCAAATTTAAGTTGGCCACAAAGGTCAAAAAAAACAAGAAAGGGCTCTTCAGGTACAGAAACAACAAGCAGAAGGAAATACTGGCCCAAAGTTAAGCAGCAGAGGTGAATTAATCACCCACAATGCTGTAAAGGTAGAGATTCTCACCACAATCTTCACCTCTGTCTTCACCAGTACTGTTGGGCTGCAGGTCCTGGGATCAAAAATCCAGGTTTATAAAAACACAGAGAACACTGTCAGTGAAAGAGGAGCTGATCTGTGAACTGTTACAGGAGCCTGACCCCTACGAATTGAGGGGTCCTGATGTTACACACTCAAGGATTTTAAGAGAGCTGGCTGATGTCATTCCAAGGATGCTCTCCATAATCCTAGAGAAGTTGTGGAGATCAGAGGACATCCCAGAAGACTGGAAGAAGCCTAATGTCACCCCATCTGCAAGGCAGCTTAAAGGAGAATCCAGGAAATTACAGGCCTGTCAATTTGACTCCACTCCCTGGGAAAGCTGGGGAATAAATTCTCCTGGGGGCTATAACAAGTCAAATGATTCACGTGAATGGGAAAAGCCAGCAGGGATTCACCAAAGGCAACTCATGCTTGAGAAACCTGATCACCTTCTGACAACACAATGACCTCAGCTGATGTGGGATGAGCAATGGATGTTGACTCAAGGCTTTCAATGTTTTCCCAGACACTCCTCCTAAAGAAATGGATGCATTTGGATCTAGACAAGTGGTCCATGCAGTGGATGGGGAACTGCCTGCCCAGAGACAGCCAGAGGATGGTGGAAAATAGCTCCTTTTTGAACTGGCAGCCTGTGACATGTGGGGTCCCCCAGGGATTGATATTGGGCCCATGTTTGTTTATTTTCTTTATAAGTGATCTGGAGGATGGGATCAAGTACATCCCGATGAAGTTCATTGATAATATCAAGCTTAGGGTGACAGCAGACACTTTGGAAGGGAGAACCACCCTGCAGGAAGACCTTGATAGGCTGGAAGAGTGGGGTGACAAGGACTTTGTGAGGTTCCACAAGGACAAGAATTTGCACCTGGGAAAATGCAGTCCAGGAGTGCAGCAGAGGCTGGGATGGATCTGGCTGGGAAGCAGCTCATGGCAAGGGACCTGGTAACAAACTCAGTATGGGTGACCTGGGTGCTGCTGCTGCAGCAAAGAAAGCCAGGAAAGGCTGGACCAGAGTCCCTTCCAACCTCGCTCTATGTGATACTAGGACCAAACTGAGATCTTACAGTCTAATTACAGGTAGTAATTAGTCAGCCCTAGATAAGTGGATGTCACTCACTATGGATGACTGGTCTGTTTTTTAAAGAACATACCTGAAATCATCCATCCTTATTAGAAATGTGGTTCAATAGACACCTTAAAATAAGCTGTAGCAGAATGAAGAATTTACAGCCAGAAAAATTATGCATAGGAAGAAAATTTCACATCCAAAATGGCAAAGTATTTCAAATGTTTCTGTTAAAACACTAAAAAAGATCAACACAAAAGTTTAATGATGTAGTCTCAAGCTTGCAGACACAGGAAGCATGCTACCATAAAATCAGGGGAAATAGATTAGCAATCTAGAGACCAGATGGTTACTATTTACTTGCTGACATAACACCACCAAATGCTCCTAAATTCCTTTTTTAAATTTATCTTTCACATTACATTATCAGCATAGGAACTGATCTTGCAAACATACACATAAAGATTTCAATATATTTATTCATTTGAGCAGTCCCATTGGCTTTAGAACAAGAGACTACTCACAGAACCAGGCTGTCAACTTAGGGTGAGTCTACAGAGTTGTAAACTATTTGCCTACACTGAATTGGCCAGGCTAAGTCTGGAAAAAAAATTAAAATCCTCTATACATGTTTGTGTTCTGGTTTTGTTCTTTGCAAGAGAGAGCAGTTTATGGAGAATATGATAAAAGACAGTCCCCATCTATAAATGGGTGGTGGGTAACCTGGTTTGGTGGGTAACTGTTAAACTTGGCAGGGCCTGATATAAACAGAAGACTTAAAATGCTTCTCCAATTTGAAATCAAGGATTAAAAAAAAAAAATTACAAATATTTTTACCCAGCAAATTGTTAATACCACCATAAGGAAATGTTGTTTAATTACAGCAGGATACTCCTACAAATTACTGAACTTCTCTCCTTTGTGAAAAATGTCCTTGCTTCTACATATTTGTTCAGAGACGTATTTTTCTCTGGTGAGAAAAAAATGTCACCCCTTGCTCTGCACTGTAACTTGTTTAATTTATCTGTAGGGGCTGTCTATTCAAAATATACAGAATTTCACTAGTGTTAGCTTTTCATACTCTTTCCCCTTCAGCTTTATGCTTCTTCTTTCATTTTCACTTTCTAAAGTGTTATGTTCTCTCATCCCTGTCATTACTGGGTTTTTTTTGGAGGCATTTACATTGCCCCTTTGCCCAACATATTTTTCCCCATCTTCCATCAAAATCTGCTTCTCAATTACTTGCATGTTTCTCAATGTCTCCTTTTCTCATCTGCTTCCTTGGGTTCCTTTTCCTTTATTTTTACATCACTTGCAAAGTCACCTGACTCCAGGCAGTGTATTTCCTCCCCTATTTAATTTTTCTATTTGTACCATCTGTGTCTGTACATGTAGCACAACCACTTCATTTGGTGAAAGTGGTATCAAACTGAGTTGACCCCGTTACTGCCTAAAAAAATAAGAAATTTATTTTCCCATGTTGCAGTTTCTTTGTTGATCACACTTCTAGAAGCTATGAGGGAGTTCCTTTAATGTCCTAGTTAAAATTAAAAACTTGGATAACCCCACATGTGCTCTCCCTGAATACTTATTATACTCAACTCCCTACTCATACAGACACAGAAGCAGTGTCTGTTTTGCAAAGCCAGGAATTCTACCAAGAATTTTAATTTTAGGCAGGTCTTTCAAGTTATAATTTGTCTGAATATCACAAACATTCAAATATCTGTACCTGCAGCTGTCCCATACAGATGAAAAAGCTGTGAGTACCTTGAACAAAATAAATCCCCACAAAAAACACTCAGCCTATTTTTTTAAGTAACTGTTCCATCTTTAAAGGAACAAAAGAAACAACAGCAAAAAGAAACTGTGGGTAGGTAGGGAATTTTCAACCTGTTGTCAAAAAGCATTAGAAAAATTCTGTCATACATGAAACCAGTAATATTTGTCTGCAGCTTCACTCTCTAGGCAAAAACAGGGCTAGAAAACAGGAATTCTGCAAGGATGGGAATAAAGCCTTTTGTTAAAGAGATGATGAGGTAAAATTGAACTTCTAAATGTAACTGCTAATAGCAATGTTTTATATAGAAAAAACATCTTTTAACCACCAGAAAACACCATTTTTTTAAATGCAGTTATGTAAGACAATGTTCAGAGTCTCATCTCAAATGTTGTGTATCATTCTGGTAACTCCCCTTTAAAACAGATTAACTCAAAAGAGCAAAATCAGCAGAACAGTCATCAAAATCCTACCTTATAAAAGAGTATTATCCATCAGAAGAAGAGTTGCATGGCACATAACTTCTGACTCTCAAGAGTAAATGCTACATAAAGCAGCAAAATCAGCGTTGATACAAGAAGAACTTGGTATAAATTAATCAGGAATAATCCTAGAGGTAATCTTATAAATTGCATTTACCTGTCTGTAATGCAGATCTTCATATAATTCTGAGGACAAAACACTGAACTGATTTTAAGATACAGGTCCACACATTTACAAAGGGATTATATGACATAGCTCCTTGTAGCAGACAAGGAATAAGAAAATTTTCTCCATTCTTGTGTTCCTACAGATTTGGAGCTGTAATAACATGAGAGGGGCTACCTACTCAAGAGTACAAAGTTCAGCTGTACTACCACTGTTATTGCTCATTAATTGGATTTAATTGCTCTATTATTCAAGTAGATAGTAACAGTAAATACTGTTAATTCCTGTGGAGTGAGGGGAAAGTTTCTTCATATCTTGCTGTAAGCAAGTTCAAGTGTTAGGGAGCATGGAACATGAAGCTTACCTGAATCTGTGACAGATCTACATTTGAAATGTATAAAAGTATCTTTGCAGAATCAGACACCTGGAATTTTTCCAGTCATGCAATCACTGTAGTAAAGGAGGGGTGAGGGAAAGTTACTTCATTTCTATTTCAGCAGCCACCTTTTTCTCCAAGTTCAGTCTCCTACTACATTTGCCTTATCCGGTTATCATTAATTAAACTCTGTAGGAATGGGCCAAAATTATACATTTAATAACTCTTAGTCTTCATAACTGCAGGATCTTCTAAGAAATATTTCCACATATTGTTAATTTGCTTGGTGAGTATAACCTTTATCCTGTCCAGCAAGCATAATTAGAGATTGTTATGTCTGGGTTTTAAAATATTTTAATTCACCTTTAGATAGGCAACAACACATTAAATAATATAGGAGAATGCAAACACCTTCAAAGGCAAAGTTTCAAGAGGGAGTATTATTCAATAGTGAGAATGGAAAATGGCCTGAATTTCTTGTACTAATTCTATAGTTTCTATACTGGAATTCAACCTTTGCTCTTGCCTATAAAGTAAAACTGGCAGAAATACGTTTTTTAAGGAGAACACAAAAGAAGATGGCATATAGGAAATTCTGCTGGCCAATTTTCGAATTTAAGTTACAGCTCATTTCAACGGCACGTTTCATGGGGGAGCCGAACGGGAGCTGGGGCTTCATCTCAGCTCGCCGGGTAAAATCCTCTGTGCCTGCGGCTCCCCCGTGCGGTGCTCCCTGCGCATCCCCGGGGCACCCCTGCGCACCCGCGGGGCATCCCTGCCCCTCTGCGGTGCATCCCTGCCCATCCGCGGTGCTCCCTGCGCATCCGCGGGGCATCCCTGCGCATCCGCGGGGCATCCCTGCGCACCTGCGGGGCATCCCTGCGCATCCGGGGGGCATCCCTGCGCATCCGCGGGGCATCCCTGCGCATCCGCGGTGCATCCCTGCGCATCCGCGGGGCATCCCTGCCCACCTGCGGGGCATCCCTGCCCCTCTGCGGTGCATCCCTGCGCACCCGCGGTGCTCCCTGCGCATCCGCGGTGCATCCCTGCGCACCCGCGGGGCATCCCTGCGCACCCGCGGTGCATCCCTGCGCACCCGCGGTGCTCCCTGCGCACCCGCGGGGCATCCCTGCGCACCCGCGGGGCATCCCTGCCCCTCTGCGGTGCTCCCTGCGCATCCGCGGTGCATCCCTGCGCATCCGCGGTGCATCCCTGCCCCTCTGCGGTCCATCCCTGCGCACCTGCGGTGCATCCCTGCGCACCCGCGGTGCATCCCTGCCCATCACCTGCGGTGCTCCCTGCGCACCCGCGGTGCATCCCTGCCCCTCTGCGGTGCATCCCTGCCCACCTGCGGGGCATCCCTGCCCATCCGCCCGAAGGAGCCGCACCAAACACGAACTGCCCCAGGCCGCGCCCCCAGCAAACACTGCCGGGGAGCTGCTCAGGGCTCCCCCCGACCTCCAGTTCCACACTCCGGGCATGAGCACCGCGGATCTTTACTCTGCCATGAATAACTGTGAACCTCTCGCTGCGGTTCTCATTCCCAGTATCCTCTGCTGTCCCAAAGCAAACTATCTGCCCAGCAAAAAGCAGTTAAGTTTCTTCTTTTTCTTTATTTCATCTGATAGACATTATATATATGTATATACACACAGTACAATACTTTTCTTTTGTGATAGAGAATAAATGAAAGTTTTAATTGCTGGTTGTTTGTTAAGTCAACAGATTCCAGTTAATAATGAAAAAAATTAGATGTTTAATATCAAAAGTAACTTCAAGTATCTTCTATACATTTTAGTATTCAGTATATAGTAAGGTGGTTTGGGGGGGTTCTTTTTATATCAAAAAATGTATTTGAATAGACTAGTTTTACCATTATACTTTAGAGTACTACTCATATCAGGCATGGAGTTTATGTATCTCATGGTCTCAACTAGCTCTTCACAAGAACCATAGGTCACTTATACAATCAGGCATATGTTTCAAAACAGGGTTTAATCATCAGCAAAGTCAAGGTGCAATAACCATGTTTAGAAATGCACTATTTCATTCTCCTAAAACAGATTAAGCTGCAGTCCTTGATGTGAAGCAATACACAACACCACTGTTTGCAAAACAATACCTGACTTAGGCATAAATAGTACTTCAGTTCCCCGAGCTATTTATCCCTTAACCTTTCTGTATAAAAATAATTCAACTTAGGCATATATTGCACTAATTTTATCATACTGGATAGCTCTTGCCCTGCATTATCTGTTATCTTTGCTGAACTAGGATTACACTAGGGTTTTGATTTCCATGGAAAACCTGGGAATATGGCAACAGACACACATATGGTGTGCAATAAATGGTTATCTATAATAGCAATAGTAATCTCAGAGGCATTCACAAAGGAACCTACACATTAGACTTGGAGATCATTTTCTCCAGTAGATTCATCATTCTCTCTTGTAATTGTAAGCTTTGAACCTGAATGATGTTCTGCTGATCCAGAATCCTGCGCACTTCTCTACAGGTTTCTTCCATAGCTCTACTCAACTTCTTTTGTTCTTCCAACATGGCTTCCATTAATTTTAGCTTCTTCTTTTGGAAACTGCAGTTCTGCATTTTTCTTTTCTTAACTGGTCTTTCTTCAGCTCTGAAATGTGAATATTTGTTAAAAAATTAAACTCATATTTATTAAAAAAAAAAAAAACAACAAAATTCTATAGCATATTCTTGGCCAAGCTACAACCTAGTCATATTTTTAAAACCCTGTGTTCTCCAATAAATTCTCTCTCAAGTTTGTGCCAAAATGTAAGTATATAATGTATTATTGCACAGTGTTACAGACTGTAAAAGAAAAAAAAAAAAAAGAAAAAAAAAAAAAGAAAGAAGAAAAAGAGATTTTATATCTCATTGTTTTTAATAAGAATTTTCCCTACAGAATACCAGGCTTTTTTTTTTTTTTAATCTTGACATGTCTTACACATTGAATTTATACACTGAATTGGGAGAGACATTTTGGCTTATCTGGCCATTGAAACTCCAATTTTAAAGCTGCAATAACCATCCCAATCCAGAGAAAGTGCTGCATGGTTACATGTGGTGGTATCTTACAGCTTGTTTTTTAAAGCTTTGTATCAGTAAGGCTGGTCCCACTCCAAATATGAGTCTCAGGGTCTGTTGCCCTTGCACCAAGACACAGCAGTGGCACTGACCACTCCTCTTTTTATATTCCATCTCAAAACATTATAAACAACATAAGAGTTGGAAAGGACAGAAAAATACCTGGGGGTGCTGGTTGAGAGTGGCTGAACATGAGCCAGGTGTGCCCAGGTGGCCAGGAAGGCCAATGGCACCTGGCCTGGATCAGCAATAGTGTGGCCAGCAGGACCAGGGCTGTGACTGTCCCCACACTCAGCTCTGGTGAGGCCACACCTCGAATCTTCTGTCAATTTTCAGGCCCCTCATGACAAGGAAAACTTTGAGGGGCTGGAGCATGTCCAGAGAAGGACAATGGACATCCTCATCTGAAATATGCAGAACTGCCAATGTGGAATTTGGGGGATATTCTAAGAATTTCCTGTATGCTTTATCAAGCTGGTTTTCTGTTTTGGAAGATCGATAAAAAGACAGTGCTCTCAAGGTGTAAAGTTCACACAGCTGTTCAAACTTGGGGTGACAGTGCAACACAGCCAAAATCACCCGACATGGCCTACAAGTGAGAACACACACACAGATCTGTGCCTCTTAACCTGCAGCCTAAGAAGGAATCGTGATAAAATATGAAAGAGGAAGAAAGACAAGTAGAAGGCATAGGTGTAAGTGTACTGCATATCTGAGAAACCTCCAGTTAGAGCTGGATTAGTCCTTTCCTAACTTCAAGTGTGAGACCATATCTTCATTTACACTTTCTGTTACTCCAGACTGGAGTCCCCAACATCAAAGTTATCTGATGATGTGTCTTGAAGTCCCTTGACACAAACAGCAATCTCAGTCTTGTTCTGCCAAATGCAGTGTCCTTTTTAGGTGAAATGCAATAATGAGATAATACAGTTGTGACTAGTATGCCATGTCAACATGCTGCAGATTTTAAGACATCCTTGAACAAGGATAACTTGAACTCTCGAGGAATGGGTTTTTATTATTGTGAAGAAGGATAGTGGGGGTGAGGTCACTCAGCTGTGGCAGATTTATATCATAATTTGATTCATGTTCTTATCCTACTTGACAGGCTTTGTGCAGCAGCAACTGTGACATTCAGGTCTGTCAGCAGGAGAAACAATCCTTAGCACCTGAAAGGCTTAATGCAAATATAAGAAAAAGATACAAACACCTTGACATTTAAGAGTGCAGTGACCCAAAAAGGGTGAGATCTATGGAAAGAAACAAGTAGATTAAATTAAATGCTTTTGAATTAAAACAAACAAACAAACAAACAAACAAACCAATCTTCCTTCATGTACACTAACAGGGTGAACAAAGACCACTGGCTTTCACAATACCCTAGACTTGAAAGTTACTTGTACAACTCAAAGAACTTCATCAGCATTATACTGGCACAATGGTGCTATAGCAAATGAGAAGTCATCAACTTTATGCTAAATAAAACTTTGGAAGGTATACAATAAACTCAGCTTTGCAGGTTCTATATAGCAGATTTGATTTAAAGCATCAAATAAATGTGAATAAAATAATTACATGTGGCTCTGCTCAAACTGTGGGTCAAGCTTGCTGCTGATCACCAAAACTATCACAGTGTCATAATCTTGTGGGAATGGGTCCTGGCTGACACTAAATTCTGTTTGTTCTCATTAACTCTAAGGGCCAGAATTACTTCAAACATGGTCCTTAAAGAAGTCAAGCAAGTGGAAAAGATCTACAGCAGTCTAAGGACAACACTGAATTGGTTATTCCAAGGTTCCCATCACTGCACTCACATTCACAAAGAATGCATGCTTTCTGGTAGGCAGAGCAAGAAACTTTCTGAAATGGTGGTATTATTTTAGCCAAAGTTACCTTTTGAATTTAAATTTGTCTTCACAGAGGATTTAAATGTTGGAAACTTGATGGTTCTCTATTCTCTTTCCCATACAGTGTTAGAAAGTAGCTGTGGTAAGACCTCTTGCTTGAAACCAGTACGAACTCACTCCACAAGAGGGCTCGTGTGTTGTCAAAGTGAGCATTGGTGAGAATGGTCCTTAATAAGGAATGAGAGAGAAAATCTGAGGCTTGTCAATGGTGCTGAGATGCACTGAGTATTGTGTGTCTGTCCTGATAACAGTAGCCACCATTTGGGTTTTAATTTCAACTGAGACAACAACAACAATAAAAAAAACCATAAAAAACTGAGATGGAGTGATTTAGATTTAAAGATCTAAAATAAGCCTCATTTTTAGGAGAAAAGAATCTTTGAAGTGTTTTCCTAGAGTCTGTAAAGGATTTTAGCTGTTTTTCAGTTAAATCCATCAAAAGACTGTAAGACATGAAACCATACCTCCAAGACAGTAACTGCCTTGCACAGCTCCAGAGGAAAAAGCAGCAAATTTTCACTGTCAGCACTATCTGCAGTCTGCTAATAACTAAAAAAGTATTCACTGCAGAGTGCTAGTTCACAATTGTTTTTCAGCACAGAGAAGTGCCCCCAAAGCCACGACACAAGGATTCTACAAGGTCTCCCAAGTACTCTCTACATTTGTTTACAATAACAAACACAACTTGATAATTGGGCTTCATTGAAAAGAAGGATTTATTTCAGAATTTTTCAGAAACCCCTAGCTTTGGTGATGGTCCCAATCTCCTTTTCTCTCCACTGACTGATAGTGAAAGGGTTCTGTGGTCACTCACAGGTTCACACTAAGGGCTTAGCACTTAAAATCCTCTCCTCTTACAGAATAGGTCCTGAAAGGGAGCTCTGGAGAAGGGCTCTACAAAAGAAGGCTATAAAGAATCTAATTTATGAGCAAAGAACACTCACAACATGAAATAATGTAAAATGTCCCGTGATGCCTGAAGGAGTTATTTGAATACTGAAGTATTTCCTCAGATAATGAGCCATCTTTCTTGAGAAGTTCTGGGTGTCCTGGGCAGATGTCAGAGAGACCCCTCTCTGTCAGTAACTTTTATAACAAGGTCATATATACAAAAGAGGGAAGCAGGGATAGGAATATGGGTTCAGCACCAGGTAACCCCAGCAGCATCACTATCCTCAGTTACAGCATGTCTAGTTTGCCACAGACACAAGTGCAAGAAATGACTGATGATTTCTGCAGCATCAATCAGCTCCTGCTGCCCACTCTCCATGTTGCATTCCTGTGCAGCCAACACCTCTGTGACAACAGGGGTGCAGCAGATCCTGAGAGCATCCACAACCTGCTGAAGAAGCTCCTCCCTCTTTGCCAAGCCTAGTCTCTGAAAGGAGATTTTGAGGAAAATCTTAGGAAAGAGGGGTCTGGGGAATTAAGGACCTTAAATACAACTTCTGCTGGGCTTCCTGTCTGTGGCAGGGAGCCTACAGGAGACTGGCATTGTGTTCCCCTGAGCACATGAACAAAGTGTGGAAGATCTCTGGCATTGGAGCCAGGTTTCAAGCAGAACCTCACAGATATTTCCATGCTATGCTCTCAAACAGACACGCAGAGTTCCAAGGAAGCAAACCAAGGGAAAGAAATTGCTCCATCTCATCCAAGAGACTGAGCAGAAATGAGTGTGTAATAGGCATGAGGGGAACAAAGCCAAACCTCCAGATATAATCAGGCAACATATCAGGCAAGTCTCAACTGTGTTTGCTGTCTGCCTACCTAATATCAATTTAATTCACTGTTCAATTAAAAGTTCCCTGATTGATTGCTTACACTTATCCAATAGAGCTTGTTTCAGGGACTTTTGTGAATGTTTATTGAAGCAGGAGTTTAATACAAAGAGTTCTCCGTTTATCAAACTGTATTATCTCCACACAAACCTAACAACAATTCCTCATTTCTGACTACTTCACAGCAAACAGGTCTCCACAACCATCAGTTCCTGGAATTTATGGCTTTCAACACCAAACAGCTGTTTCTCACTGTTTGGCTTTTTAGCTTATTTAGCTACATACAAATCCGATCAGACCTCCATAACCCATGTCTTTATGAAAAATAAATTAACAATGACCTGGAAATAAACAATATTAATATTAGAGATGATACAAAGATCTTCAGAGCATAAGGACTGAGGATGGGGCAACCTGGATGTTCTGGTAAACGAGGCTTATTCAATCATTCAAGTGCATTTCAGGAATTAACAAGGTTCAACCTTGAAGTAAAGCACAGAAAAGAATCACAAAAATGCCTTGGAGCCTGGGCAAAGCACCTTGCTGGGATTACAAGTCTGCATAATGAGCTAAGATGCACTACATAATGCACATAGCCTAAAGCTCAAACCTCTTTGTAGATGATGCCCATTCAGATTTAAATAGTCGTGGCACAATTTTAGAAATAGTAAAGGCTTTGCCAAAGCTGTTGTTTCCCAAATTAGCATCATCACTGAGTTTTAATGCACTTCTCTTAATTCGGATCTTGGTTAATTCATGTTACCAATTCTTACTCTTTCTCCCTGTGTAAACCTTCTGGACCAAATTCATTAATCTACGTTTAAAAATTAAAAAATACCAAAGACAATGCAATCATGGCACACAACCACCTTGCCAGAAAGCAAAAAATACCAAAAGATTCTCCAATATACTGAAAAGAAAGGTCAGTAGAAGTAACATCTGAAAGTTTGATTCACTAAATTCACATTAGAAACAAGAGACTGTTTTAAACAAGGGCTTGCTTGTCATGAGAAAGAAGGGAAGAGTGAATTCTCCATCTTCTGAATTTATCAGATCTAGGCCAGACATTCAGTAAAACATTCCCCAGAGTCAAACCAGTCCTGGACACAAAGGAGTGGAGGGCAGCAGAGAGGGGGCCCCTGAGTGCAGGGGTGCCCTGCTGAGGGAAGGATGTCACAGAACCCTCTCCATAACAGTTCTGGGCTCCACATCAGAATAACCAACTTCAAATGGTATCTAACAAGAAGTCAGACTGGATGACACAGTGATTTTATTATGGTCTTTCAATCTATGAAAGTAACTCTTTTACCCCCATTTTCAGTACAATGGGAATGGCAGAACACATGAACTCTGAACCATTTTCACAGTCTGTATAATTATGTTCTGTCATTACTTTACAATGAAAACAATGACCATAAATTAATCCACAAGGTGAAAAACCACTGGTTTTAATTACATAAAAAGTTACTTAGAGTGGTGTCAGGAATTTGGATTTTAAAAGTTTAAGCTTCAGTACAAGACTCCACCACATTGCATTATGTTTTGTTACCATAATAGAATAATTCTGTTATTGTCAGATGTTTTGTACAGTATAATGGTGTCAGAGCAGTGTCAGAACAATACTGAAAAAAATAGAAGGCACCCCTTTAAAGGGATTACAAATGTTTTTCTCATCTACATATTTGAAACAAAAATTAAAATTAATTTTATCTCACATTAATTGCATTATCACTAACTAAAAAAAATTGGGTTTTGTAAGAAGGTCCCAAACTCAAAAAAATGCAAAGAAAACCAGTTTCAACTATTTTTAGCTCGACAATATGTATGTACTGATTGAAGTACAAAACTTGACATTTTTCACTATCATGAAAGCTAAACATTCAATTGAATTTTTTTAAAGTTACAATTTATATAGCCAAGTAGCCTCCTGCTATGTTCAAAGATACTGTGGAAAACACAAAGCTGACACTCTAAAGCTGCGTTGGAGAGTTTAAGGGAATAACAGGAAAGTTTTCAGAAGTTTAGAAGTTACTTGGAAAGAACTACTCTGAAAGTTCTCTTCACTATCCACTGTTGTCATAACATTAGGATTTTTATTACTGAAGAAAAAAATCCCGTGGTGTAAGTTGTAAAATATACAGCTGCAAAACACATCTGTATTTTACATATAGACGTGTGTGTATTTTTCAAAATATGTTTCAAAGTAATTGTTTTGCATAACAGCAAGGCACAAAAATAGGGGAATTGAGGACCTAAAACATTTTGATTTCAATTCCTAGAATTGTCTTTAGTTCCTTTTTTGAACCTGTCAGATCACCTGTCTACTTTTTAGAGGTGAGAGCATTGATAAAAAAGCCAAGATGGTCCCAAATTTTTAATGCTAATTCTTTTCTCTCTTGTTGGCTATTTCAAAGTGTTTTTCAAATACAAGATAACACACTAATTGCTTAAGCTGAAAATTGCTCCCTCAGTTCATAGTTTTCCACTGGTAGCTCTAAAAGAATTCACTTCCTTGTCTGACCATGGCAGCTCTAAGTGATTTTAACCCATCTGGTATCCTCAGCAAGCACTGGATTTCCTTCTGGCCAAGAAAGAGTTCTCTATTCTGCTCTCATTCATCAGGCTAAATTAAACAGATCAAAGCTGGACAAGCTTTTCAAACCCCCTATGACTACTGGAATAACACTTTTTCTCCTTCCAGACACATGCCCCATTATCACAAGTGCCTTCTAATTTTTAATCCAATCACGATGCTCACCTGTAATATTACAGTGATCTCTCATGTGGGATCTACTGCTCAACTTCTCCTTTTTGTAAAACAGGGGACTGTATTTTAACTTGTGAATGAGTACTCATCTTGCTGTTAAACAATATGCACAATATTCCATTGCACAAAATTCTTTCCTAGTGGAGACTGTGAGAGCAGGGCTGCATTCCTAAATTAGGGAGGTGCCCCCAGCCTGAGAGCTGCCCTGCCCTTCCCTGCAGCTCCCAGCCCACCCTGAGCCAGCCACTGCAGCCACTCCCAGAGGGCATCAGCAGCTTTGCAAGGACTGGGTGGCATCACCTGCCCCAGACTTGCAGCCAGCTGAAAGCCAGCCTGTGCCACTGGAGGCTTGATTTAAATGTGCTGCAGCTTCTAAATTCAGCCAAGTAAAGTTAAAATACTTTTCACTAGAAGAGGCTAGGTAATTTCCTTGGACAGAGTTAAAAAAAATAAACAAAACAAACCACCGAACCCAAAGCTGACTAAAATGCATCATAGCCCAAATTTTCCAGAGCTTGTGACTATAGAAATAATTTAGTTTGACTGATTTAAGTCCCCTTCAGCTGTAAATGAAAGCATTTCCATGAGAGTGGGGGTCCCCCTGCAGACTGGCACAACAGATGTGGTTTGGGGTGGATTGACTTCAGTTCTGGGAGGGCTGCCCATGTTCTGTAGTGAAACCTGGTGTGGTGACCTCCCTTATGGTACAAAATCTGTGTGGTCCTGGAGCTCCTAAGCTGAAAAATTTTAACATCCTGCATCTTTAAAAACCTGATGTTATCAATTAGTCAAGTGAATAAACTCTGCAACGTTTGTGGAAATGGGACCTTATAATCAAATATTAAATAATGTTATTGTAAATCAAATTGGAAATAAAGTTATTCCATCTGAAACATGACAGTGGAGTTTGCAAATCCTGAAGTCAAGTGAGGTTGTGTATCAGGGATATCAACAACTTACAATGAACTAGGATGAAAAAAAATCATTGCTTGTGAACAAAATGGTTGCTATAGTTCAGAAGTTATACACCCTAATACACATTCAGCTGCCAAAAAAAAAAGAAAAAGTTTTAAAAAATAATCACCTATTCAAGGACTATTTGCTTGAATGATTGAATGAATTTACCCTGGTTTTAATCATCCAAGAGTGGGTCTGGAATCAATAATTCAAACTTGTTTGGTTGGTTCTTCTTCCAGCTCAACATCTTTACAGTTGCATGACTGACAGGTAATTTTACTGTTACAGTTAAAGCCTCACAGACTCCTGATAAGGATCTCTAGGATCAACTTTTTTCCTGCCAGAAAACTGTAATCAACTCTTATTTCACACCACTCTGGATGAAAAATAAGACCAGTAAAGTCTAAAATTTGTACCAAGAGTGCAACTCTGCCTTTTGTTAAGAAAGCTGCCTTCCAGGCAATTCCAATCATATCAAAAAAAAAAAAAAAAAAAAAAGGAAAAAAAAAAAGAAAAAGGAATCACATATTTGCATCTCAAACTAGCATTTACTTTGAAAAAAATTACATTCTCAACAGTATCTAAAATGTTGCAATGAACTTTCAACCTGCATGAGCAGCTTTTCACTGACTATAGAATATTTATTTTGCATCTTTTCACCATTTTAATAATAACTGAAGCCAGAGAAATTTCATACTCATATCAAAAGCAGAACTAGAGCAAGCCAAAAATCATCTAAGCAGAATATTGTATCTCTGATTGCACCGCAGGACTCCCTTGAACACGCCTGCACTGCTTTTCTGAACACTCTCCCTGATGTGAGCCGTGACATGCATGCTGAGTTTTGGCAATAATATACAACTTTTTGTCCAGTTCTCCTACTCCCTTCCAGTCTTTCATAAAGGAATAAAGAAAATGCCCTAATTCAGCAAGGTGGCTGAGATTGGGGAACAGATCTCATTTGTGATTTACAGAAAAAATACAAGAGCTGCTACAGAAAAATGTGTGAGGGTGTTCCCTTTACACAGCAAATTCAGTTGTTCTGAAGAATACTTTTTAGTAAAAGAGGGGGAAATAGATGCTACCTCAGCTTGTAGGAAAGCAAGCTTGATGAGCTCTCTGAATGTTCATCTTCAAAGCATTCTTCCCTTCCTTCATATGTAAACTGGTTGTATGGCAAATACAGAGGTGTGGACTTAGCTGATGGAGACTGCGAGGCCTCTGTCTGGGATGTAGAAGGACCTGGCTGCTGATTTTCATGCATTTTCACATCGCTGTGGTCTGTCACTTTGGATAAGATCCTATCAATGGTTTTGTAGTAAGGCCAGTCAGGTGCCACAGTTTCACTGTCAGTCATGCATTTTAATTTCCTGTAAGAAAAGGTACACAACATTAAAGCTTGTTTTCCTATAAAAAGTACTTTTCATACAGATCTATCTCAAAACATTTGTTCTGGTGGCACTTAGGAGTTGAATTGAATGCTTTTAATGAGAATAAAATTAGACCCTTTTCCTCTTTAACCTCCAGTGAAGCCTTTCAGGTTCTTTTCCTAGGGTTGACCTGTGACAAAAAGTTGCATGTAAACCCCAAATGAAATTCAGTACAAATAAAGAGTATTACAACTTCTAATGGAAACAGGACCGTGCTGGTGGTGAAATCATTTTCTTCCCCTTCCAGAATACCCAACTAACCAATCTGACAGCAGCCCCTGACAACAGCAGTAGGGAACACACCACAGCCCAAACTGTGGGCAGCCCTGTCCTTCCAGGCTTTAAAGAATGAGTATCTAATTCCTATAATGAATACAAGTGGCTATAAACACAATGCATATCCTTTTTCTAGTTTTGCCTAAAAGCCCTGAATTGCCTTGGTAAATATCCTTGTAACAACCATGAGATACAGACGTCTGTTCATTTGTTACAGAATAAAGATTGGTGTAAGCAAAAGTACAGAATTTCATTAATTTATTAAAAAAAAAAAAAAAAGAGAGCAAGAACACCAACTAATACAGTTAATAATGCATTAGAAATAGCATGCACAAAAAAATTACAGTGGACTATCAACCATGACCTTGCCTTTCCCGTGTATCTTATTATGAGATTTTTCAGTCCTCAGACAAGTTCCCTGCTATCTCAGTTGGTACCCGGTGTTATTTCATTTTCTTTTACTGAGAAATATAAAACTGAGGTATACAGATAAAGTGTACATCTCAAGAAATTCCAGAGCCCAACTAAAGTCCCAAACTTTCATTTGCCTTTCCCAGTTTGGATCTCGTTACTCTAAATCAAAATGCAGGAAGAGAACACAACAGGAAAGGCAAGACCAATGACAAATGCTCCATTTTCATAAACCAGATTTCATTCAAATCAACAAAAAGCTGAACCAACTGTGATTCTCACAGCTAGAGATTTGCATTTACAAGAAAAAAAACAAAATGAACAAACAAAAAACCCCAAAACAACAACAACAACAAAAAAGGATAAAAACTATTCTTGGACACCTGGCCCACCCTCTTTTTTGTGAAGCCTTTCAGGTTTTTCTGTCTCAGAATCCATCCTGCCCCCACCAGTCCTGCAAGGGATAGAATTAAATAACATGTAAACATGAAAAAAATGGTGCCAGACTTAAAAGTGAGAACTTGAAGTTCTTCCTTTTAAATCACTCTCAGCTTAGAGTAAGGGGAAATACACTGGTGAGAAAAGAAGGCAGTAAGATTTGCTTAGATTTTAAAGCCATTTAAGGATTCTTTATTCCTTGTCTTGCAAGGTCTGAGGAGCTTTTCCAGCTATTTAGAAATGCACATCATAGTCCTGCAAAAGCAAAGCCTCACAGCCATCCATACTTTTATGCCCTCTATGCATTCAAAATTTTAATTTCATACATATTTCACAACCTACTGCTTTGATTTCATAGAGAATATCAAGCACAGCCTACAAATACATGCATATCCATCCAGCATGAACAGCAAATAGCTAAATACAGGCCTGACAACAACCATCAATTAATATCAATTATTTTTAGTTCAATTGTTCAGGCCATTTGCTTGAAAAACATGCCACTATAAGACAGTAGCCAAGGCTACATGCCACATTTGCTTGGCTGTGTTGAAACCCCCAGTGTGTTTAAAACTGAATTGCAGTGATGCACTGCTTTCACCGTGGTGAGCCATCCCCAGGGGGCAGATGGCCAAAGCCAGGGGTGACCACATCTCAGCCCCTGCCCAGTCCAGCAGCTGCACTAAGACTTCGTTGGACAGGGTTTGAGCCTCCAGGACTGCAAAATATTGTGTCAAAAAGGCCAGGACAAGCTTAGAGCTGATGCTCTGCTGACTCTGCTCAGGGGCAGGCTTTTATCTGGCCTAGAGTCAGGCAGGAGCCCCAGGTCCCCACCAGCACAGCTGCTGCCCAGCCAGGCCACCCCTGCCTGTACCAGTGAGGGCATTCGGCCATCCCAGTGGGAGGACTTTGCATTTGTCCTTGTGGAATTTGATGGGGTCCCTGTCAGCCCATCTCTCAAGCCTGCCTAGGACCCTCTGAGTATCAGTCCTGCCCTGGCAGGTGCAGGCTCAGCCCCCCAGTTTGGCATCATCTGCAGAGCAGTGAACACGCCCTCCACCTTCTCCTTTGGACTGTTGGTATTAACCAGGGCATGTCCCAGCACCAAACCATCCCAGCCCTCCACTGGGAATGAGCCTCCAGGCACATTAAAAGCCACTAACAACTACTCTCTGTGCCCAGAGAGCCAGAGAGTTTTCTACCCAGCTGGCAGTCCTTCCATCTGGAGTAGAACACCCCAGCATGGATGTTCTTGGAGACGGTGTCAAAAAGGGTTTGTACTGTCCAGCCAGACAATACTTTGCTCTACCCCTATCCACAGATCCAGTGTTTTAAAAACAGAAACCAAGAAGGTCAGACTGGTAAATTCAGTGCCAGTAAATCCATTCCTGCTACTCCCAGTCCCCACCTTCTCCTTTACATGACTGGAAATCGTTTCCAAGACTGTTTGCTCAATGATCTTCCAAGGAGTTGAAGGGGAGAACATTTAATTCCTGTTCCTGCCTTTTCTGAAGATTCAACAGCCTTTCTTCAGTCCCCAGGAACCTTCCTCAATCTTAACAAACTTTCAGAGATCATTCCTGACCCAGTCCTTTTCTACCACTGGTATTTCTGATAACTCTGCTGCAGGCACACCCACCTGAGACATCTGGGCAGTTTAATCTGAAAAAAAGATACCAACTATCTGCAGCCTCATTATCTGCATCTGCTTTCATTAAATTACTCACCCCTGTGGTGATTTTTGGGGCAACCCAGGTATAAATACGGGCTAGGAGATGAAGAAATTGAGAGCAGTCTTAGAGGGAAGGTGGATGAGAGGCTGGACATGAGCTGGCAATATGCTTTGTAGCCCACAGAGCCAACATTATACTGGGCTGCAGCAAAAGCAGCATGGGCAGCAGGTTGGGGGAGGGGATTCTGCCCCTTCGCTCTCCTGAAACCCCACCTGGAGGGCTACAAAAATACTCAGAGGGCTGGAGCAGCTCTGCCATGGAGACAGGCTGAGAGAGCTGGGATTGTTCAACCTGGAAAGGAGAAGGCTCTGGGAACACCTTATTGTAGATTCAGACTAGCTGTAAGAAAGGAATTTGTAATCAGGGTGGTGAGCCACTGAAATTGGTTGCCCAGGGAAGCTGTGAGTGCTCCATCCTGGCAGTGTTCAAGGCCACTTTGGATGGGGCTTTGAGCAGTCGGGGGCAGTGAAGGTGTCCCTGCCCATGGGAGGGCATTGGAACAAGATGGTCTTTAAAGGTCCCTTCCAACCCAAACCATTCTGTGATTCAGTGGAAAGATTTCAGGAGCAGACATTTTGCCTGACTAGGTCAGTAGCTTTTTTTCTGTTGTTCAAGCTCAGCTGTGTACCAAGACCCCCTTTTTTACAGAACTGTGACAATTTTGAAGTAAGAGCTGTTGTTTATGGTCTGCTCACAGAGCTGTAGAGTGGCAGTCACATAAACCCAGGTATTTCTCTGGCTCTCAATGCATTGAATGGATATGAATTCTTCTATTTCTGACTGCCTACCATAGCTCTGAGCTAAATAAAAGGGACCACTACCAGGAGGTAGACAAGAGAACTGTGTTAGCTTAAAAGCAGCACCAGCAGCAATCATCTACCTGGATGGAGTCTGGCTCAAACACACAGAAAAAAGGATGAAACAGAGGAAGAGATGAGAAGATAAGGGGAAAGGGAGTGTCAGGCCTTTGTGGAGGTAAAGAGGGAGAACATTTCACTGCAGCAGTGGTGATGGTTGAACTTTCTGGTAAAACAAACCAAATAACTGCCTTCATAAATACTAACATCAAGTTCCAGGATTTACTGACTTTTAAAAAATTTTCTACAACTTCCAGAAGTCCAGAAAATCTAGTGAGACAGCTGAGAGCTTTTGCCTGCATTGAGGTAAATGTAACCCTGGAAAAACTGAAGTGTGAGGCAGAGATTAATTTACTGCCCTCAGTCATTAGTGTAACTCATCACAGCAATCTTAGTTGTTTCCAAGAGATAAGAGTTGGGGGTTTGTTTGTTTTAATGAAACATGAGGGTGTTAAAAGAAACAGGACAATATGAAGGCTGGAATGCAATAGTCCAGAAATGAGTGAGCATTTTGGGACTGGGCAAATCACTGAGTGAGCAAGCCAGGCAGAAAAGAATTAGGTAAGAAACACAGGGAAGCGAGAAAGCAGAGCTTGCAAAACAAATTCACACCGAGTTTATCTAGACTTGTTGCTGTTTCATGAGGCTCTATTAAAATCCAGCTGAGAGGAGAGACAACTGAGAACTTTCTCCAAAATCTCAGGATCAAAGTCAGAGTTCCAGTGGACTAATACCCAAAGCATGCCAACCCAGTTAATTTGAAAGGTGATTGCTTGTCTTATTCCAGAGAAGTGAATAAATTAATGGACTTTCAGATCCCACTGCCAAAATGCTCCACTGAGTAGACTGAGACAACTGTTGAGTCATTTGTGCTGCCACTGACCTTTTTTCAGACTTTATTCTTTGTGCCTATTAATCCACCTTCTGAAACAAAATTATTACAATATTATGTTCTAAAGAGTTGGGGTTTTTTAAATCATCATTATTTAGGCAGCAAAAAGCAAGCAATCTATAACTTGCCTTATTTTTTTAGGCTTTTCTCAAAGCAGTATTGCTTTTTTTTTATTATTGCAGCATTTGATACTATTACTTGCCTTAAGGAATGGATACAAGATCCATCTCCTGGGGTTTCTAGGAAAAGGTTTCAAATAAATAGTAAATTGCAACTGTTTATGAACCAATCAATGGTGAGAAAAAGAAAGATGATGAAAGTAGAATGCTAAGTTTTGCATCTGCCATAAATTATTGAAATTAAAGAGAAAGATAGCAAAATATTCAAATTCAACTTTTTGCAGTAATTTGGCTACACTCATATTTTATCATTTGCTGTAACAGAGGTCAAATATTCCACTTGCATAATGTCATAGAGTATAGCAATGGATTACACAAGCAAAAATGTTTAATTGCTGTCATGTACACATGAAAATAAAAAATTAGACTACTCTTTCATTCAAATCATGAGACTGATTCAAATTTACCAATCATTAACATTAATTGACTGTGATTCAAATCAAAGAGCAACAGCTGCATCCTGTTTTCTAGGCTTCGGGGAGGGCGATGTTTTTGAAAATAATAAATTTGCATTCACACAGTTCTTATTTTTAAACATCAGAAGGAATCAGTCAAAACTGTGGACCACTGTGCAAGATGTGCAAACCCTGCTTCCTTTTTATCAGCCCGTGTGTGTTGTGGCAGTGGCAGTGTTACCACAGCAGTTACAGAGCCCTGTACCCAGTGAGATCAGCACATTGGCAGTGACAGGGCAGAGCTGCCTTTTAGAAGGAATAATTACAGGTTCACATGAGCTGATAGCCCGAGCAGGCTGCACAGCAGAACTGGGCACATCCTCTGAGGGATGCTAAAGCTCAAGAGCTGGCATGCTAATCTCAGGAAAACTTCTGATGACCAGCACATCTGAAAGCTTAACTCTGAATTCCAGGAAGCTTCACTCAGCCCTTCCTTCTTCCAGGATGGATAAATCAGGGGAGGTTCATGCAGCTCACCACACAGGTATCTTTGAAGTGGAACATTAAAAACCTGGTGGCTGATCTATCCACAGCAGATACTTCAGATTTTACAGCAATGCCTAAAAGCAGAACTTTACTCAAATACACCTTCAGAAAGAGTTTTCCTTCCACCTATGGTGGTGTGCAGAATTTTCCACCCAGTCAATTTCCACAGTGGGTGAAATGGTCCCTAAATATACTGAGACTCCAGTAAGAATTACTTCAGGTCACAGTATATTTTTCCCTGATTAGTTTCCTCCAAATGCACTTGGACTACAGTAATGCAGAGGAATACAGGAACCACTGCCAGATCAGTCCATCATCTCCCTCTCTTCTGACAAAGGTCAGTGCTAAATACTTCAAGAATGATTTTGACAGCTTTTGAGGGCACATTCACCTTTTCCATCAACAGCCAGTAATATTCTGAAACCTGCTGTCTTTCATAACTCTACCTATTTGGAAGACAAACATCTGTATTTTTATTTAATAAATCTAATCATTAGTAATAATAATAATAGTAATAATTGTAGTAATTGTAATAATTGTAATAATTATAATGCTAAAACAACCTGCTGCTCTCTTGATGTCAATGGTTTTCAGTGGCAATGAGTTCCACATGCTTATTATGCAATGCAGTACAGATTTATATAACTTTTAATTAGTTTTACATTTCTTACCTTGAAATTCTTATAAAAAAATTCTTGTATTATGGCAAAAAACCCCTGTTTTACATCCTGAAAAACAGTGCATATTTTTATGCACCTCTAAAACTCCTTGAGCATTCACAAACTTTTCCACTTCTCTTAATAAAGCAAGCTTTCCACATCTTAGCTTAACTGTTCTCTAGGCTTTTTCTCATTCTCTTGTCACCTTGCCGAAATATAGGGCAGGCAGAAATAAACACAAGAATTCAAGAGGGAAATAATGAGATAAAATAGATTTCTGTATGGCATTTTAACACCTGAAAAATGTTTTCACCTCAGATGTGGAGGAATGGGATATGATCACCCTAAAATTGCTTTTGTGATAGATGCTCATGCACACTGAGCTACACCTGAAGTAACTTTACCTGGCAGCACAAGATCCCACATGGGATCCAAACACACCCAGAACCAGGGTGAATACTTGGGGGGGGAGCCCCTTTGGAGCCCCTGCCTCTGCACACACCCATGTAGGTTGCACTTGCTGCAGCAACTGCCATAATTATTGGCCAAGAAACACTCATTCCTTACTTGTGTGTATGTGTTTGTCTGGCTTGGACACCTTCTATTCATAATGAATGGCTTTCACTGAGCAGAACAGAGAAAACAGCATTTACTCAACTGTCTCTCAGAATGCCATAGGATCCTCAAACTGGAGAGCACCATTATAAACGTGTTCACTGGTTTCTATTTCAGATCCTTATATGTTTCAGATCATCCATATCTGTTTAAACAGATGTCCAAGGATAAGACATGCCAGTGATAGCACTTTTAAAGCTGAACTTAATTAAAAAGACATGGAAATATCCCAGTACTGCTTTTTCCTTTTATATTAAAAATTTACTTATTTTTCATCAGTATATGTATGTGTAGTAACTTGTAGGACAGAGCTTTTATGTTCCTGTATGAAACTGTGGCACATAGCTAAATAATATCCTCTGATTAAATATTTTAATACAGTTTGTTTCTGACTGTTAAAGGAAGAGCAGAGGCCACTCCACCTCTGCAGCACTGTTAGGAGTTGCCTGAAGAAGTAAAGGATCCTGAAGTGGGATCTGCACTCAGGTGCACAACACCCCCCTCTCTTGCTACTGGTGCCACATTCTCCCATGTCACACTTACTAACCTAGCAAAATCATTACAAATCATTGTTATCTCAAAATAGAGTGTTTTCCTACTTTCAGGATCTTCTTTTCCAGTTTGTGCCACAGATAATGCCCAGAAATACAGTGATGTAAAGCATCTTCCTCAAGTGTCCTGCAAGTACCTGAACATGGATTAAAAACTCAGCTGCCTCACAGCAAAGCCAGCAGTCGGTGGCCTCTCACATCATTTACAGTTTCACCACAACCTTCCTTATTCTCACACACCACCAAAAAGTACCCAGAAAACTAGAAATTGTAAGTAATAACTTCTGCTTGTCCCTGTTCTCCATACCAGCTCACCTTGACAGCAAAGCACACAGGTGTGTGAACAAACAGTAAGAAGATGCATTTCATAAGCCAGAGCACAAAATGAAACAGCTCTGTGACAGCACAAGGCAGTTTTTAACTCTCCTAAATTAGCATCTCAATCAATAAGCAGGGAGCTGCAAAATAGAAAAGCAGAGTGACAACATGCAACAGAAGCAATCTTACAAGTTCACAGAAATAGAAGGATATTTCTTAAAAGTGCAATTTCTCACACACACAGTGCACGTATGCGAGTGATTTTATTTCTTCCCTTCCCCCAATGCAACTTTAAAGTAATAACATTAATTAAAAAAAAAAAGAGAGAGACTGATTGATGACAGCACTGTAAATTTAGAACAAAGGCTGACAGAAATAACCTATTCCACTTGGCAATTACGGCACTTAACTCTCGTGCAGTGTTGCTGCTACAGACACCTGTAAAATCTCAGTGCTGTGAGATGCAATCCCAGCAGGGAGGACTGCAGATTTAGCAGACTAAGCAAAAGCCTGGTAGCCAGCAACTCCTGACTTCTAAATCTGCATCCGAGTGTGAATTGCTGGGGGATGCTGGATAAAAATTTATCTGACTTCCAGCTTTCCCATCGACAGTCTGAGTGAAGAAAACTGTAGGGATTACAGCAGGGTTGGTAAAACATTTTGGAGATGTTAGCATTTGCTACGAAACATCAGGTTTAATATTATGGCAAATGGTGTTAAGCATTGTGCTTGTGGATCATAGAAATGTAGAAGGACATTCAAAGTTAAGGGGTTTACAGGATTTTCCCTAGTTTTCTATTTGATGAGTAGTCTGCATTAAATACAGTAAGGGTGCCTTACAGAAAAGCGAGCAGTTTTAACATGGTTGCCTGCTGTAATAACCTTTTTTATTATTAATATGAGCTTTGAGGAGAGATTAAATAAAAGAGTCACATATTTGATTTTCTTGCATTACAAGCCCATAGCTCAAATCACCACTCAGGATTTCCAGTATGAGGCAGTTTGTGCTTCACAGAGATAAGAATTAAGAAAAAAAAATATATGGGAATATTTCTGTTAAGTTCTAATTATTTTTCTGCCTGCAAACAACAAATGCCTCACATTTTCTGAAGCCAACTTCCCCTCCTGACTGCTTGCCTGTTCTTTATCATCCCCTTGTAGACACCTCCGCCCTCCCCCCGACTCCTTTGGAGCAGTATTGACGGTGCACATTGATTCTCTCTGCAGATATAATAGTTCTTTCACTGCTGCTGCTTATAATTATAGCAATGTGTGTCACTCAGTAATAAGACATTCAATTATTCTTGGCCCCGTGAAGTGTAACCCTTCAACTCACGAGACCAAAACCTAAGAGCATCAGCCCCCCCAAACATTATTCTGTTCTAGTTTTCTTTTTTTTTTTTTTAACTTTGCCTTGCAATTCCGATCCTCAGTGGCCACTTGAAACTGCAGGAGTTTTACTGCAAGGAGCTGGCTGCCAAGCTAACACAATCAGTCCCCTCAGCAAAGAGCAAAAAAAAAAAAAAATCTCTTTTCCCCATTAAATACATTTCCATCCCTCTGCATCATAACAACGCCAGCTAATTTTAAAGAAACAAAGTTGTCCCAGAGTTTGACATGAAATGGGGGGGAAAAATTAACAATGACGTAACAGCACTGGCAAGAGAGAATTTTAAAAGCGATATGAACAATCTTTAATCTTTTATCGACAGATTTCCTCTAGGAGACTTCTTTCTGAAAGGCAAAATCACTGCGCCATCCCTGCTAAAATCTTTTAAAATAAAAAGAATTAACTGAAGCTTACCTGTACTGGAATGTCATATTTGTAATTTTTATCTTTATTTCCTCTCCGTGGCGAATTTCTCCAGTCATTTCAAAGAGTTTGTTAGCCATTTTCTCATAAACTTTGGCATTCCTTTTAGTTTGTTTCAGCTCATCAAAAAATTCTTCCCAAACCAGCATTAAACCTCTCATTTCTGCATCAGTCCAGTTTCTGGCCCTCCTGTGTTTCTCAGTCTGAGAAGAGACAATGTAACTGGGAATTTCTGCTGCAGCCATTGCTGACTGACCTAAAAGGGTTTTAAAAGAGGACACTTAATATAGATTGAGTTTTTAGTTTAGGTTTTTTGTAGTGCAAGACATGCATATGTGGATAAAGAATTTGAATGACAACAGAACATATGAAACCTTTTTGCAACAGCTTGAAGCTTGAGTGCACAAAATGGGGCCTACATCTGACAGGCAGGAATTTAGTTAAAAGCTTTTAAACAGAGAAACGTCATTTTGATGTCACGTTTCCATAGCAACAGAGCAACTGCATAAGCTACAACAACAAAAACCTTTTAACTGAAAGCCAAAGAATCAGGACAAAGTTGACAGGCCATCAATATTAAAGCTTTTAAACACTTTAGGTTTAACAAAAAAAAAAGATCTATGCAGCCTTTGAGAAGCTACTTTTAAGTTTCTACTTCTTTTTTAGCTTTCCCTTACCTTTTAGGCAGACAATCTGCTAGCAGGGGGTCATGGTCGCCTGAACGAGCTTTTAAGTTGTGCCTTGACAGACTCTCTAGGAGGTTGCAAGGACTGAGGCCATGTACACAAAAAAAAAAGCTTTTTTTTTTTGCAAAGATATTCTGCAAAAAGAATCAGCCAGCTTTATGAAAACTATACATCTCTAAGCTAATAAATGTTTAAGCAGGCAGGCTCATTAAAAAGGAACCTGCATCTGAGCTTTAGTATATGCAAAAAATAGTATTTAAGTGTTTATATAAAGAGAAATATATACAAAATTTCAATATAAAGCCACTTTTTTTCCCCGAGATGTTTTGCTGCTGATAAGCACACACTGCAGTCCTGTCAGTATGAATTTGCCTTTGTAGGTATGTATTACTGTATGTGTATTTTGTATTCCTAGTAATTTAGATGCTATTTATGCAGCCTGTGTTCTGCCTTAGGACTGCAGCAAAAGCATTTCACCTGCTTTATGGGCAACCTAAAAGGATTATTCAATGAGTTCAAAAAAGGCTGTGAGATGCTTAGAACTGTGAATAAATTGCTTTGCTGTAAAACAAGCATTTTGAGCTGGTTTTTATATAGGGCTAAATTGGGCCAGCAGTTATATCAGAGAAGCAGGGCTTATTCATTGTATTAAACACTGCAATACAAGCAGTGGGCCAAATCCTGCCCCATTTACACTCCTGCAATCTGACAATAATCTTCCACAAAAGAGTGAGATGCAGAAACTGCATTAATTCCAGCAGTACAGCCAGCTAAAGAGAAAGATGTTCATTTCCTACAGTCCCAATAGAATCGTGTTATGTAAAATATAAATAAATAATCCACGGACCTTTCTCATTGTTATTTTTCTGTTTCAGCATATAACAGCAATAACGACCTCACTGCAGGGCATTTCCTGAAGATTAATGGCAGGCAGGGGTTAATGGCCTGAGGCTCACCCAGTCAGTCGTTAATCCCCAGGAAATGTTCTGTGCCTCAATCCTTAATGCTTAAGTATCCTATAAATTGTAAGTCTTCTCATAACCACATCCTTGATCTTAACAATAGTTTTAAAATGCACGGCTTGGTTTGCATCCTGGAGATGGCAAAGAGAGCACACAACGTTCCTAAAAGGTACACTAGTGACATTTGTGGTACTATTGCCTTCTTCCTATTTTATTTATTCTACTGCATATTACAAAAGGCACAACAGCATACCATAGAACAAGGTGGGGGGTGGGGGGTAGAATTAAATGTACTGTACAGAGGAACTTCCACTGATGCAACCCTGCACATGTCTCTATCAGAAATATACCTGCTGAGTCACTGCCTTCCTAAGGGGGAAAAAAAAAAAAAAGAAGAGAAATAAAGAAAAAATCCCCTAGCTTCCAAATAACTGCTTTTAACTACTAATATGACAGCCTAGCAACTATTACCTTTAAAAATGTGTAAATAGCAGCATATGTTGTGATGATGATCTTGCATGGTTTGTCTCTTGGGTGGCCAGCTGGGAGACGTCACATGATCAGGGGACAGATGGTGGTCAAAGAGGATCAGCTGATGACACATTCATTTTATTAATTTATTGTTTTGTTTTGAAATTCCCATCATTTAACCTTGGGCTTCAGGCAGCTCTGTTAATGAAGCCGTACCAAGCTCAGCTGCCCGTGGTCACAGCCAGTGGCTGGGGATCACCAGCACAAGTCTAAGGAACCAACGCAGAGTCCAAGAGGAAAATACCATCGTTCTTGGTATGACTTGGAACTAACACACACTACTGCAAAGCCAGGCTTGCTTTTCAACCTTTAATCATCCATTAAAAGTTTATTTTTCTCCTCCTGACTTTAAACCACCTACATTGTGAAAATGCCGATTAACACCACAGAAACCCAGAGCATGGTACACACAGCTTGTCAGAACCCAAAGATGTGTGGTCTCTGCTTTAAGGATATTTTTAATCCAGTTTCAAGTACAACAACCAGGACAGGGTGGGTGAAAACCTTTCCAGCTGCACTAAGTTTTTTCTGTCACAGTCCAAAACTTTTCCTTCCCCTCTCCATCCACATATGCTTGGCATATGTGTGGATGCTCTTTGTGCTCCATGCTGGCCCCCAGACCATGGGATCCTGCAGAAGAGGGGCGGTTGTTTTCCTGTGAAATTCAGATCCCAACTTTTCTATATGCTGTTTCCTATTAGTGTACTTGACAGACTGATATAGTGGTATAGTGCTATTTAACATCTGTTAAATAAAAGAAATGCTTTCTAATAATACCTCCCTTATTCCCCTCCTCTCAGCACCTGAAGAGAATCTAAGTTTCAAGGACTCAGGTTCTACCTCTCCTCTGAAAAATTCATTGATAATAATTATGGAGACCCCAAATGCCTCCTCTGCCTCTCCAAAGCACGTGTGCCAAGTGGTTGATAAAGTGACTGTTTTCCTACGTGGAGCTGAAAGCAAGAGACCTTTTTTTATCCCCATATAATTCCTGCAGTCTTTAACAGAGCCAGGGAAGGGAAAGCAAACCTCTCCAGGCTGTGCCTCTCTCTGCTGATGTTCTGCAGATTTGTCCAGTCCCTAGGAGTCACTAAGTCCCTGAGTTGGGATGAACAGCTAAAGTGGGACCAGCAAACCTTTTAGGGGAAGAGCAGCTCTGTGGCACCAATAGCAGTCCCTGCCCAGGACAAGGGCACTGGGAGGAGATGCTCTATTAGCATTCAGCTGCTTCTCGCCCCTCTCAAGTCAGAGACCAGTCAAGATTTGTCATCTGCCTCAAAGACTGGCTGGTCACCACACCCAGAATAACTGCTGACATGACAAGCTGCAGCTCTGCCAGGCTGAAAGCACTGATACCCCTCCTGCACTCCCCTCCGACACCTGATGGCAGAGTCCTCCAGCACCAGCCTCCTCCAGACCAAGGACCAACCTGCAAGTGAAAGCTGCAGCTGTTCTCATCAATAAAATAAGGATATTAGTCTTGGAAACCACTGATATACGTCACAGAGCTACTGAGTGAGTACACCTTTGTACAGGACCTCCCTCTGTAGGAGAAAGTTGTTCTCCTCCACTCTCCTGCTTGCCCCAGTCCCTCCTGTGATGGGCACTGCTTGAGAACACCTCACTGTGCTTATCTCACTCATGCCTTTCCTCTCAATGCACACCAGCTCAAAGGAACATCAATTTAATGATCCTCTTGCAAATCTGTTCTTCATATCATCTGTCTAAACACCCTACCTTTTTTGCAGTCATTATATATCAGCTTGAATAATAGCTCTTACAGCTGTTTCACCTTTCATGGTGATCTCTAAAGATAACAAACTCAAACAGGGCAGAAGGGTTTATAATTTGCAGATGTGGATCTAATGAAGTTCCCCTATAAATGCCACTATCACAGAGTTCAGACAACTCCATTAATCCTTACCTGTTGCCTATAGGTGATCTGTGCTAACTGACTGTATATACAGCCTTCAGCTTCGCAAGAGTGGGCTAATGCATGCCAAATAAAACTTCCTTTAGCCAAGTTTTAGGGAATGGTGTTTTCCCCTGTGCCTGCAGGGGAATAACGGCTCCAGTCACTCAAGCACCAAGCCCAGCCCACAGACTGTGAGCCATTCTTTACATCACGATTACAGCATGTCCGATCCTGCTGCTGGGGACTGCGGTAGAAGTCAGGCAGAAACTTCTGGGCAACGCAGAATTTATTCAATTAGGACACAAGAAATTTCTGCAACTTCACCTAAATGTGTTTCTGTGTCTGAAGTCTACATGGGACCCATCTACAAGGATACTGACACACAGGTCGCTGCCTATTGGGATGTTTAGAAATGGAAGAACATTAACTTTGGTTCAGGAGAGTCTTGATACCAACTGGAGCAAACACCCTTTTAGACAGAAATTTGGAGCAGTGAGACCAGGAGGAGGAGTTTCCTGCTGAAGGAGCATCACCCCTTGAAGACACAGGTCCAACTCTACAACACATGGGTACCTCAGTAGACTATTTTGTAATGTCTTGATTACATAAAACTAAAAAAAAAAAAACAACAAACAAAACCTCAGCAACAAAAAAAAAGCTGCTTTCACCCTTAAATCAGGATCCATCCAAAGAACAGGCTGGTCACCACTCCTTGCAATCCTCTGGTCTGGCCCACCAGGAGCTTTACACATGGGGGTAAATAACAAATTTTGAAGCTGGATCATGAACTGCAGAGTATGTGTTCATTCTCTGGGAATTTCAGTGCAGACACACCTTGATAATTATGCTTAAAAAGGTGCAATGCTATGTATATGTTGGTCTAAAAACAACTCATTTGGAGTTTGCATCACAGTGGGATACTATGTTGTAAGTTCAAAAAGGCTGCATGTGTTGCAAGGCTGTCTCCTGCCCCACACTTTGCCGTCCACTGGGCTAAAAGCCCCACTTTCTAAAGCCTTACTGAAAATTATGGGTTTAGTATCTCTGATAGCTACCTACTGCAATTTGCAAAGATTGTTAAATACAATGCAGTTCCACAGTACACTGGAGAGACAGTGTCCTGAGACACTGGAGAGCAGCAGCTGTGGAAAAGGACCCGGCAATCCTGGTACACGGCAAGCTGAGTATGAGTCAGCAGTGCCCTGGAGCCAGGAGGCACCTCCGTGTCCGAGGGTGCATCCTTGTGGATCCCTTGCAATGCAGGATCCTCTGATACAATGATCCTCTTCTATGAGCAAAGAAATACTCTGTGAAGTGCTTTATGAGAGAAGAAATATTCTTCCACTACTGCTGAAAAGCTTGGCCAGAGAAGGTAGGCTGGGACAGGTGAGGAGGAAGAGAAGCTGCCTTTTTTCTCCTCCATTAAACCACCAATGAATCTGCTGTGCTCAGGAGAGTGCTGGGAACGAGGAGCTCACCCCGAGGTAGGGAAACACCCTGCAGGCAGTGGTGCCTGACTTAGGAACTCCACTGAGGTCCATGCACTGCTCAGTCTGCCACTCTCCTTGGGTGGTGAAGTCGTGGGGGTTTGCAAAGGCTCAGAAAACCATAAGGCTGTGACCACAGAGCCATCAGGTCGATGTTGTGGAGCTGCACACAGACACAGCTCGTGCCTTCCTACTGCCTGTGAAGGAATTTTAACAAATACAGCAGCTTTTGCAAAGGAAGCCCAAAGCTATCCAAACTGCAGGAGGGTCTATTACAGATACAGACAAAAAAACCCCAAAATTATTCAGGCTGAGGAAAAACAGTAGGTGTCTCAAGATACATCAAAAAAGGGCAGTCCCTTTCTTTCCTCACAGGGCCTGCAACTTAACTGGGACATGCCACAAGGGAAACAGGAGAGACCAGAAAGAATAAGTGACAGCAACACATCACTGAGCAAAGGACATTGCATGGTTGGATAGCTTTTATGTACATCTAAAATAAATATCACCTGCATAGAAGTTTGACAACAGAAATGGGTGCTGTGGAGGAGGCTTGGCTGAAGGGAAGCCATCCTGGCTGACATGGGGCAGGGAAAATTTTGATATGACAACATGTAGAACAAAACCAAGAAAAAGAAAGGCTTCCACACAAAAGCCCTGCCACAAGGCTGAGTGAAAGATCTCCCTGTTGGTGGAGCAGGGCACTGGGCAGCCCAGGAGGACTGTATTCTGGGAAGGTGCAGGTGAGCTGGAGAAAGCTGGAGAGGTTTCTTATTTAATTTTGCAATAAACATCCTGCTTAAATTTCTCTGTATTCAGAACATTTCCCAAAAGCATTTTGATCTTGCTGAACTGGCAGATTCTGACCAAAAATATCTCCTTTGCCTATTTTAGTAGTAACCATGGAAGCCAGCTTTGCACTGACATTCAGTTGGAGAGAGGATGGCGAGAGACAGCGAGGTGAATGCAGACAAGCTGGGAAATGAGGCTTCAGCAGTTTTTGTGGTCAGATCAGGAAGCATTAGCAGGCAAGGGGGAGAACTGGAATTATGTGGGGCTTTAGAAGAAGGAGCTCATGGACTGCAGGGAACCCAGAGAATTCACTGTTTGGAGAAACCAGGTGCAGGCTGGTATGTTGATAGTAATTAGATTAAAAATTAAAACATTGAGTTTTTTTTTTTAATTACTTAATTTTTTTAAGTTTAGCAGAAACAGACATTCATGCTACAGACCCTAGTTTAGCATATTGGAGAGGGGGGGAAAAAATCCCTTATGTCCAGAAGGTACAAATAATTACTGCCCAAATGTCTGGCACTTAGAATATTATGCAGGCAGGATGCCAAACTAGATGGACTTTGAATCACACATGTTCCTAAATTTTCAAGCATACAGGAAGAGATTGGCCTTACTATTAAAAATTTAGTTATATAATACTGAAAACAAAGCACTTCAGTTCTATGTGTGTCATACTCACAGTTCAATTTATAACAAACAGAGAATTTCCTAGATTTCCTTACTCTTAAGAAATAATTTGCAGGTCCTTAGCATATGGAACAACTTCAGTACATAGCATCAGACATACTCCTTTTCTGGCAGGCAAGCAACAAATTATATTAGAATGAAAATCACTCAGTTCCCAATGAATGGTTTCCCAAATTCCACTTGAAAGAAATTATTTTGGCCCTGCTTACTTACTGGGGTTAGTCAATAAGTCCTCCTGCTCTTGTTTGGTTTTCAGCACATTTGAGCAAGTTACATGCTGAAAAGTGTCTAATTCATTAAAAACTGCTGCTACGATGCTATGCAAATATTGCTCTTCCAGAAGCAAATTCCTCTGAGAACCTGTTCTAAACACTTCGCTTTAGACATAAACCATGAGTTAATCCAGTTTAGATTTGAGATACATCACAAAAGAAGAAAAATAATCCCTGGTGTGTACAAGTCTGCCCTGTGCCTTGTGCTGAGTGACGTTCCCGTGACTCAGCAGGGCAGGAGGAAAAAGCCATGTCACAAAAAATAGATGACGGCGGCTGCTTTGATCGGGTGCTGCTGCTGCACACACTGCGGCGTTTGTGCCCCAGCAGGAACTCCTGCTGCTGGAGTCGCCGCTTGCTGACTGCAGCGTGAGCGGCAGCGGCACTCAGTGCCGGGGGGAGGTTATGGATTCATCGATCCCTCAGCGAGGGGGAGGTTATCGATTCATCGATCCCTCAGCGAGGGGGAGGTTATCGATTCATCGATCCCTCAGCGAGCAGCGGGGCGGCCGCGCCGGGCCCAGGCCTCCGGCTGAGGGGCTTCGTGCAGCGCTCTGGCACAAAGCGCTAGAGCTGCCTTCAGTAAGTGCCTTCGAGCTCGCTGTTCTCCCAGAAAGAGGAGCGGTGTGGGCCCTTTTCCAGCAACCTCGGAGGAGCCGCAGTGCGAGTTGCGGGCAATCCGCTGCCAGAGGCTCGGCCTCGCTGCTCAGAGCCTGCTGCTGGCTCTGCAGGCTGCTGCAAGCACCTCACAGCTCTCTGCATCCCCACACTGTCTCTTCCTGGGTGCCTGCCACGGCTGGCAATGGGCGTGGGAAGGCCGGACCTGCCCCCCTTGCCATCCCTGCCCCCCTCGCCATCCCTGCCTCCCCTGCCTCCCCTGCCATCCCTGCCCCTCTTGCCATCGCTGCCTCCCCTGCCATCCCTGCCCCCCCTTGCCATCCCTGCCTCCCTTGCCATCCCTGCCTCCCTTGCCATCCCTGCCCTCAGCCCGCGGCCGCGCTCCAGGTGAGCCCAGCAGCTCTCGGGGAGCCCCTCGCACCGCCTGGTCTCCGTGAGTGATGGGATTAGCTCCTGCTGTTCTGCAGTTTAATCACCCACAGGTTTTCAAAATAAAAAGCATTAAAATCCAAAGATGTTTGCCAAGTGGAGAAACACAGGAGCTTCTCTTCTGCTTGGGGACCCTAGCCCACCCCCAGCTGCAGCCGTTTCCCCTCACAAGGTTTCACTCAGCTCTTTTGTCCCTCAGAGGAAAATTTAAAGATTTAAAAAAAAATATTTCAGATAAAATATTTAGGGCGCTGGAGATTTTCATATCAGTTCATAAAAGATTTAAATACTAAAATGTAAATGGTGTTTTGGGTATTACTGCGAGGCAGTCTCAGGAATAGAAATTCAAGAAAAGTGTTGCAACCTATAAAGTTCAGACAGTACTCTTAAAAGTATTCTTAAAAGCCTTAGAGCTGCCAAAAAGGTAAGTAAAACCAAATTCACCAGCACTCTCACGCTGTGATAGCAAATGAGCTTATCTACTTAAGTGGTTGCTAATGGAATTTGAGACCATAAAAAAGGCAGATGCCATTTCTGGGATGGGCTGACAGCAGCACCACCCCTCCCACAGCATCCATGTCCTTACACTGGAAGCATATACATTTTCCAGGGGACTGAACTACACTTTGTTCCCAGTGCCATGCTCAAAGTGTTTCAGGGGAGTTAAAGTTCCCCTGAGAACTACTCATAAGACCCATGAAGTCCTGTGTGGTCTGTGTTTAAATCCTTCACCCAAAAGGATGGCTTCTACATTTGTGCAGACAATCCATACAAATTCTTCAGCTACCACGACACTGAGTAGCATCTCCAAGACAGGATTGGGAACTTCAGCATCAGCTCTCAGGTTTTGTGAGAGGCAGGAGGACGACCCATCTCAACACAGAAAGGTTTATTGCAATACCCGTGTGTAACACTGCCCCTTTTAACACAGTGCGTTGCAGTATTTGGTGTCCTGCGCTCCCTCTTGGTTAGTCTTGTTCCGTTCTCATCCCAGGGACAGCCGGGAGGGGTCACCTACCCCTGACATCCCAGTGTGCCCCTCCAGCCAGCCTCCTGCCTCAGGACCTAACATCTCCCCTCACTGCCTTCATCATAAATTGCCGATACATTCCTCATCGACTCCTGGATTCTTCCAGCTGTTTTCCCCTCCCACTGGCTCTCTGCTGTTTACCACACACTACTCTGCTCCAAACACTCTCCACCCAGCAGGGTTCAGTTTATACTCCAGCCTTAGCATGCAACTCTGATCCAGGCATTATCTTCCATTGTTCTGGCTAAAACTAAACCCAGGAGTGTGTCCTCGCTTCCTCTGTCGGCTGCAGTGCAGTGCTGCCAGCAAACCCATGAGCCCACAGACCAAGGACACATTTCTAAGCTGGCACAGGAGCATTCTGGCCAGCCTGAGGCAGCCTGTCTGGCTCCTTTCATAAGTTCCCCTGAACTAATACACATCCACATTTGGATACAAACTTCTCCAGATCCAAGGCCAGCTGTCCAGTACCACCAGTGGTTTTAAAATCCTGCCTGGTGCTTTTCTTTCAAGCTGGCATTCAGTGTTGTAGCCCAGAGGATGTGCCTCAAGTGTAGGTCTGTGAGGGGAAAACAGCATCATTTTCTTTGTTATAAATACCCACTGCAATAGCTCAAGTGGGAAAAGACTCATCAGGTTCTTCAAGTCCCTGCTACTTACAGGACTACCAAAAACTGCACTGTATAACCAAGAGCATTGTCAAGACACTTCTTGAACTCAGCCAGGTTTAGTGCCATGACCACTTCCCTGGGAGCCTGTTCAGTGACTGAGCACCCTCTCAGTGAAGAACTCCTTTCTAATGTCCAATTTGGACTTCCCCTGATGCAGATTTGGATGCAGGCAAAGATAAGACTACACCAAAAGGAGTGACTGAGTACCTGCCAGAATCCATTTCTCAGCTGAGTCAATCATGCAAGTGCAATCAACAAGATTATTTTTAAATTATGGGCTAACTGGCCTCAGTTCACCCGTGGCAGATTAGAAGCACTCAAATGACTTCCTTTTGGCAGAAAAGCTGCCTCCAGTAGGTCAGCAAAGCTTTTCCTGAAGAGTAACATAACGGATGAGCTACGGACCAGATTTTCAGTACTGGAGAGCTGAACCTATTTCTAGCCCAGCTGCACAGGGGACCAGGCAGATGCAGCTTAAATAAGAAACCTAACCAAGATGTCTGAGGGGGAGGTGCAGACCTGAAGTAAATGGAACCTAAAACCACACAGATGCAGGAGATGTGCAGTGTGAAGATGCAAGTACTGACAAGCTGTCTGAAGGGAGCCCGTGGCAGATGTGAATGGCACGAGGGAATTCTTATTTTGTTTCATCCCTGAACATTCAGCTGATAGATTTCTGCATAGCCAGAAGGATCCCCTTGTTCTTAGCAAATCTTCAATTGCTCAGAAGGGTGGGACTCTTTAGTTATAAAATACAGCTTAATGACTGTAGGACAAGGGACCTAAACAAAGAAACACGGTAACACCATCTGGTTGCAGAGAAGGAAGACTAAGCAATTTACAGAAAACCAAAGCAGTTCACAGCACAGTGTCTCATTCTCTTTTAGTGGCCAGTATTTTCCATTCTCTGTGCAAACAGAAGGACACGGTGAGTTTCCCAGGGGAGGCACTCTTGTGCAACTGCTATGAGAGGCAATTGGCCAACTCCAAAGGACTAAAAAGTCAGCCCTCTTCTCCCTCGATCTCACTCCCCTTATCTGAAAACTACTTGGACTGGCTTTAGCTCCTGTTTTGCTGTGGTTTTAAAAGAGCTCAACAGCCTGATTCACAAACCTTGCCAAGCAAGGGCAGAAAAAATACAACTGCCTCTTGTCACCAGCCATACCGATGAAAATATTCCCCATGCTGACTTTAATGCCCTATCACAATATCCCCGTGGCTGAAGCCACTCGAGCAGACCAAAAATGCATCACAGGCAGCAGTCTAAAACATTCAATGCTCATGTCATGGTTTTCTCCATTTCCACCCTCTTTCCTCTCTGCACACTGCGCTTCATGATAACTGGACAGATTATATTAAAACTTATGCCTATTCTGTCAAATGATTTCTCATCATGTCTCAGCAGGAGCTAATTGAAGATTAAACTAATCATTCCTTGAGGCCTCTTCTGGAGTGTTTTATCACTTTTTGCAAATCCATTAAGGAGAACTTCAGTGAAGTGCTGATCTGGCAAGACCACTGAACACACAAGCTGGAGTGACTGGACAGCCCAACACAGATGTGAGAAAGAAGGACTTCAGACATTCTCTATAAATGAGACGAGACAAATCTTTATCCATTTCTTCTGGCTGTAAAAACCAGCCAAGCAAAATGGCAATAAATGTTTTCCAAAATATCATCCTGCCTTCCTGAAAACAAAGGAGCAAGTCTGACAAGAGCTGCTTGATGTCACACAAAATATTCCTGTGGAATTCTCTGATCTTCTCTGCCTCCTGAAATCTGGAGAATACCACAAGCAGCCACCAATTACCAGCCACTGTAACTTGTGTTGATCCCTGCTTTAACCTGCTTCCACAATAGCCAAATTCTTTCATCCACCGATCTGCAGCTTCATCCCTGACCTCTGATCCACCCAGCGCCTCTCTGGGTATTGTACACAGCTATCAGATAACAGCAATTGACATCCAGGCTTCCTCTAGCCTCGAGGCAAAAGCCATAACCACTGGGGCATGGCAGACCCCCAGATGAAAAAATTAATGTACTTTTTCTGCAGTGCATTGCAGGGTTAAAGAAGTCATTTAACTAGAGATGAAAGCTGAAAGAAAGGTCCAAAAAGCTTTTCTTGTTTTGAAGCAACAGACACCCCCTGGAATGGCAAAACCAGATGCTTCACTCAGTAATAAAATTCATGGTCCCAAAAGCAGGATCAGAATTACACTTACTAGTGTTTGGTTTGAAAGAAATACACATTTTCAAGCCTCTTCTATTGTGAAAGCAGAAGAGGACCCTGAATATTGGTCACAACAATTATCAGGATTATTTTGAGAGTATTTTATACATCTCACTACTGTAAATGTTTTAGAAACATTATTGTGCTATATTCTAGTCTGCCTCCCTATGTTGTTTTCATTTTACAAATGAGAGCTCCTTAAGGCAGGCATCACATACAAGTTCTCATCTAAGCATTTAAAATACTACAGGCGGTGTGAGTTATCAGTTGAAGTTTCTGGAATCACTCTCACTTTAAAGATAATTTAGATGCCTCTCAATACTTTCAATGTGCCACAATATGGGAAAGCAAGATCAGCTTTGGTTCATATTATTAAAATAATATGATTGCAGTACAGTCAGAAATGGTAAAAAAACCCTCAACTCTCTTTCATTCCCAATTGCTCAATTCAGTATGAAACCACAGTAAAACTGTAAGCAAATCTTTTGAATAAGGTTTTCATTTACACTTGACAGAGAGCCAACATCTGTATTGCTATTTATTTATACACACACATATAAATACACACAGATTTTATATTTTCATATATATACACATGCACATTATTTTACCTGGTTACTTTCTAACAGTAACTATTCCAACATAAGTCTTGGAAGAGGAGAAGAAAGAACAGCTGAAGCAAGACCAGGCTGTGGCCTCACTGTAGAGCCCAGGGAAAGGTCTCTATATGCACATTAAACCTCACCAAGTGGAAGAGCATTGTATTTTCCCTCCAAAAATTCAGAAATGCATTGCATGTCCTTACAGACTGCACCATCTCAGGACAAAACCAAGACTTCTAAAAAAATAAAACCATGTTTGGCTGCCACAATTTTTTTTCTGGTGCCCTGTAGTGCTACATAAGAATCGCCAAAAAACAGAAAATACTTTGCCTGTCTTTAAAGCAATATTCTCATCAGAGAATTCTGCAGGTAAAAGCATGGGGAATTGTTAAGTCCAATATGGAGCTTTAAGAAGGCATGTCCCCCATGAGGCACAAAAAGTTGCTGAACTCTTAAAACCATGGAAAAAAAAATTAAAAGTCAACACATTTTAAAATACACCCCTCCAGCCTAATGGCTAAAAGCTCTGAAATGGTCCATCCACAGAGCACCCTCAGAGCCCATCAGAAGGAATGAAATGGTTCAAGGACAAAGCACCAACCAGTTAAACCCTGTGAGAACCCAGATCAGTGATCACCACAGAGAGCAGGGGTCACATCAGGGGCTCCTCTGCCCAGCAGGTACCAACTGTGAAGTGCTCGCTGCAAGGGACTGAAACAGGGACCAACTTGACCTCCTCTGGCTGAAGAGAAGAAAATGCAGCACCTTCTACACACTCAGAAGTTGCAGCCCTGAACCACTTGGCTCCACTCCCTTCCCCAGCTTTTCAGAGGAGCGGAAGGAAAGCACAGACTCGACACACAAACACACACTTTTATAACTGTAGGAGTTTTATGGTGTGGAAGAAAAGCTTCAGTACCTGCTGTCCTAGGAACAGAAGATCCTCCATGAGCCTTAAAGTCAGTGCAGGCCTCCTCACAGCAGATCACCGACCCAGAGCAGAACTTCACATCTGGGGAGAGAGAGTTTGGCAGGACAAGGCACCGTGTGGGGAGGGGAATGAGGACACATTTTGTACCAACCCAGGAGGAAGGTCACCCAGGCTCTGCCAGGGATATCTTGAGAAGGTATAGTAAGGTGGGTTTGGTTTGGTTTTCAAACTCCAACCTTTCGAACTGCACCAACAAATGCCTTCCCCATGCTATACAGCCCATCATAAATAACTTGAATCTGCCCATAAGCCTTCAACACCCTTGTTCCTGCGTGCTGAAAGCTGCTCACTTTAAGCCTAAAGAATATGACAGACATTCTGCACATCTTACCACTGCCAGCAAAAGGTGTCTCTTTAAAAGACATTCTGCATACACCAGCAAGTGTATTTTTTCCCAAATTTTCTCATCTGCCCAGATTTTCCATTAGCAACTTAACTTTTCTATTAGCAACTTAGTGCTCAGCCTGCTGTCCTTCAGAGGATCACAAATCTTTATTTTAACATATGGGTGGGTCCTGAAGGTAGTGTTATCTCTATTTTACACAAGAAGGCAGAGACAAGCAAAGGGGAAAATTTCTAAAGCTACTAAATGACTGTGAAACTGAAATAATTTTCAAAAGAGAATTGGATGCTCCAGAGCTGAAGTTAACCTTGCACATCCTTCAGTGACATCTCACACTGAAATGCCCTCAATTCACTTCAGGCAAGGTCCTCAAAGCCACACAGGGACCTGAAGAGTATCACAACAGGAAATTCCAAGTCTAAAATGCAGAGCTAAATGAGCCATGACTTCTCCCCTCCTCCAACCTGCCAGTCCACAGGAACCCACTTTTTCACCAAAAGAAGGGTTTTTGGGTACCTCAAGTTTTCTTTCCTCCATGTTGAGATCCAAACATTGTGGCCAAGCTGAACCTCTTAGCACTGATGCCTGTGAAGCCCCCTGGGACTGGGGAGCTGTGGGCACAGCCAGCACTCCTGAGCTGGCTCCGATGCCAGAGTGAGGGAGCAGCCACCCTGAGCTCCATTTAAAGAGTGGCTGGAGGAAGAGGGCGTGGCTGGGGTGGCACCAAAATAGCACCTGCTGCCAGGGCAAGGTGGTTGCAGTTTCTCCCTGTGGATAGAGGCACTGGGCTTGGACTCTGCCTCCAGGGCTGGTTTTGATTTTTATCCAGAGATGTTTTAATGCAAATTGTATAGCGAGCAGCCTTGGGAATGCCTCCAGATCCCTGCTCCCCACCTCGCTTTAGGTAGGCAGCAGTCAGGCCCCCACTTGCTTCTTCTCTCCAGGTCTGCGAATCCTTCTCTGCACCGTGGCACAACTTCAATAGGAAGGGCTGAGAGCTTGCCTACAGCCTGGGAAGGGACAGGTGGATTTGAATATCCCTTGGGAGAAGGAGGACCCAAACCCAAGTTCGACCACTTCTGAGATGAGTATTAAAACCATTAAGTTATTATATGAAAACCACCACACCAATCATTTGTATCTTAAGCAGCAAGTGCAAGGCTGTGAGCTGAGACCTCAGCAACAGGGCAGGTTTGACTCACCTGGCCGGGTTTGGAGCTTGCAGAGTGTGGGAGCAGCTTGTGGGATGCAGCTGAGAGCTGGCATGGGGATACAGCCGGGAAAAGGGTCCGAGAGTCTGAGCAGATACCAAGGAGAGGGCTGCGGAGGGAACCATGTCCTGCAAACAACTCCTCTTGAAATCACCACATACACATCTGCTCCCACCATTTGAAGTCCTAACCTTACTTTAGGGTTAAAATGTCAAACTAAAATCTCTCTTATTACCACCAAAATGCTTTTACCTTGAATTTTCAAGCATTTCTTTAAGCCGAGGTTAAAAAGAGTCCGGGCTCCTTGACTGCTAAGCAGATCATAAAATTCTCTGGAGTACAATAGGCTACAGAAAGTTTCTGTAGTTTTCCCAGTGATTGTATGCCTAGTTAGCTTCCTTCACCTTCTTCATCCTCAAACTAAATGAGCTGAGCTGCAAAAGTTTAACTAAAGGCAGTTCTTAAAATAATTTTTGGAGTAGCTGTTAGCCAATGTGTTTTTATCACAACCCAAAACAATAAAGTATCAGCTAGCTCTACATTTTATTGTTAGGGAAAAGGTTTAATTAAAGAGCAAGTCTACACATGTGTTTTTAAATACCGTGAGCCTGATTTTCTTCAAATTCATTGTTTCTTCCAATTCTTTAAATATGCATTTGAAAGAAGAGAAGGGCAGGCAGAGCTACTTGGAAGTTAAGTATTAATAATAAGTAAAAAATAAGTATTTTGAGAAAATAAATACATTTTAATCTCACAGAAACAGACAAACCATAAAAATATGAGGTATGAGGCACTAAAGTGGCACTTTTTGACAAAACAGAGGAGGTATCCCTCTAATAGGGATAGATGAATAGGTGCAGTAAATGCAAATATTTACAATTCATTTTAGACATTTAGCAAGATAATTTTGCAGGTAGATGTGTGCAAGACCTCCAGAACTTGTTTCAGGCCCATTCAGAAATAAAACCTGACACAAGACTTTGATTTAGATTTCAGATTCATCTCAGTGACACAGTCATTAGTTTATCCAGCAGCATTAAAAGTGAACACCAAGTGCCCTAAATTTCCTCCCACAGAATAAGAAAGTGAGAGGTAAAATTCTCTGTCATTCCACGCTGATGATTTTTAGACAGAATTTCCCACTCACCTTAGCAAGGTGATAATTAAAAAATCTCTGCCAAGGAACACAACCTCCTCCCCGGACCCCCGCAGCTCTGAACACACCTGCAGTGGGAATTTGAGAGCCTGGATCTAGAGCATCACAAAGTGTTAGGGAGTCTTGTGTTAGGAGAAAGTACACAGTTGCACAGAGATTAAATTCCTTGGAGTTCCTTTTTTTTTATTCTAAGGAAAAGGAAGAGAGAATCCTGCATTTTGCTAAGTCTGAACATATGGACACAAACACAGCTTATGGTCCTTCCAGCCAAGCACCTGATGGCTACAGAAGAAATACCACACAGGTGTCCCCACTGACTTGCTGTTTTTTCAGCATTTGCAGTGGTGTGGGAGCATTACAAAATTTGATATTGCTTTTGTCTTTTGGAGATCAATGCCAGCCAATCCTCCCTGCACTATTACATTATCTCATTAACTATCCAGAAATTAATTATACCATATGACAATACAGAGTGCAGTCTTACCAGCCCTAAATCAGGGTCAGGTTTATGCTTTTGTACCCTCTGCCTGTTGAGGAGGATTTCCCACGAGCATTTTGCAGGATGGATCCACACCCCATAGGGGATATCTGAGCTCAGGGGGTTTTCTTCCCCCACACAATACCAAGATCAGAGCTTGCCTGATACCCACAGCAGTTGCTGCATTATCTGTCAGTGTTCTGCACCACAAAGAAAGAGAATCCAGGAAAACCTTCTGCACACACCATCACCTTCCTCTGAGCCCCGCTGTGAGGAAAGCCTTTGTGCCACTGTGTCACTCTCCAGCATGGGCTGACGCCCAAACCCACAGCTGGCACCACCACCATCCCTTACTCAGAGCAAAGCAAGCTCTCACTGCCCTATATCCTTCCTCCTCTTTCACGTCTCAGGACCTTTCCCCCTTGGCACTGGAGCTCAGCATTGATTTAACTCCCCACAATCTGGCAGTGTTTGTTTCTACAGACCAACCACCATCATTCCCCCAAAACAAAGAAGGGAGCAAAGATCAGGTGAGGAAAATCCTACACTCCCACACAGCACGGTGGAGCTCTCCTACAGCACTCACTCGCCTGTCCTTCATGCCAGCCTACAACATCTTCAAACCCTTGAGTCCCAGAGCCTGGGCAGGTATTCCTGGTGAGAGGGACATTCACAGCAGAGCTTCATCAATGACACAGTCACTTCTGGGGTTGCAAACTATAGCCAAAATCTGAAAGAAATGTCCCCTCTCCTTCACACTTCTGTCTAGGTCAGTCACCAAAGGCGCCCCACATAAGCTGGAGATTGGATGTTGGTGCAGCACTCAGTAGCCCTAAGAAGCAGAAACTCCCAAGTAGTGCTAAAAGAGACAGTTTCTAGTCAGATTTAAGCTGTGTCCTTAGACAGAAAGGGTGATTCATCAGGACATTGGTCTGGTGTCTGAAATAAATGCATCAAATTCTAAATATTAGTTGATTTGATCCAAATGGATGCCTTTTCTGGGCCTGGCACTACCCAAGGTAAACCTGCATGCTTCAAACAAGAAGCAGCACCAGAACTGAAAATGTCTTTTCCATGGACCAGGACAGTATCTCACCTTTTCTCTTCTGATGTATTCTCACAGTCAGAGACTGCCCAGAGCCTTCCCAGTTCCCCTGACTCCCAGAGAAGAGTCTTTAGGGTGTATTGTAGTAGTATAGATGTGAAATGGTTATGTGGATCACTGAAGGCATCTTCCACCAATTTGTGATGCGTTTCAAGAACTTTACAAGCAAGAAAATAACATGCATAAAGCAATGAAAATGAAGGCATTTTTTTTCCTACATAGATTATATAAAATATTTTGTCTCACTTAAAACAGATATCCTCATTTATAATTGTATCTGGCTATGATGAGGCAGTGGGTTTGTTATTACCAATTCAGTGTTGCACAGACTTGATTTTTACTATGGAAAAATGAGGGTTCACTGGTATGGAACTGTTTCTCAAATAAAGTAAAGAAAACTGATATAGCAGAAGGGAAGAGTTCCTTTAACTGTAGCTATAAAGGGGGTTTTATCAGTTAATTATTCTGCAGCAAAAACAACCATGAACTCTTCTCTCCCACTGATTATCTCATAACCATCTCTCTGAACAGTACAAGCAAAGAATTCTTTTGCACCCTCCTTCCTTTAATGAGGACTATGGGAAACAGCAGAGACATCAGACACTTTACATTCTTACCTCTCCCCATATGTCCTACTCAAAAATTTCCCTTCCCTGGTGTCAAAATAAAGAGGAAAAAGGATTTTCAAAAACATAAAAGAGAAGGGGAAAGGAAAATTGGGCAGCTTTTCAGTGGATATGATAGATAATTCAGATGTGACCCAAAAAAAATAGTTTTAGAATCTAGCTCAGTTTTCAGGATGAATGACACTGCTGACCATGGGGGAATGCACAATAGGTGGTGCAGCTCTCTACTGCCATGGAGGCAGAGCTGAACAAGCTTTCTGCATTCAGGGACCAGACAGTTCTCTGGCAGCATTTGAGAAACACAAGAAACACATGAAAAAGCTGTGTGCAGTGGTGCCAGCAGGAGTAGAGTCTGGACATGGTGATCCCAGGGGTCCTTTCCAATCTGTGTTTAAATCTCTTGGCAGAGAAACCCTTCTGTGCCTCTGACCATTCCTGCAGATTTCATGGGTCCTATTTCTACTTCTCCTGTATTTAAGAAAGTTATCCCACTGTGCAACACCTGGGCACATTGTAGATTTACACACAAGCACTTTTTGGGTTTATTTTAGGTCTTCTTTAAAGTCTTTTTACATCCTATTCATCATCCTGATCACTCCTGAGGATTGAGCTGATACTTTCCAAGAACTACTCACAGTGACACCAAGATACTTTCCTGAATGGTGACATCACTGTGGATGTATATGTATGGTTCTTTTCCCTTTCTGCATCACTTTGCAGAAGTCTAGATTAGGTGAAAAAATGGACAATATTTACAGCCAGTTTTAGCTTTAACCTACCTTGAAATTGTCTTACTGGTGAGTTTGTCAACTCTCCTTTTTCTCTTAGAGCTTTAGTAGGTAATTTAACAACAGAGAAACCAACAGAGATTCTTGCCACCTGGTGATGTCCTGCAATTGGAAAAAGGATGACTCAATGCCCACTCTCTATTTTCTTATCTTTAACTAATTAGAACCATAACCAGTTCAAAACTACAGGAATACATTCCCTTTTATTTCTTGACTGTTTAGGGGATTTGATGACTCTTGGTAAGGGGCCTTGGAAGTCCAGATAGGCCTTATCAGCTGAATGACCTCTGCACAAGGGCTGCTGAGCTTCAAAGTACACAGATATGTGACAGCTTCCTTCTACAAAATTCATTTTTTCCATCCACCCCATATTTGTCATATTTACAAGTCTTCATTTTATTTTCCATAATTTGACCAAAGCAGGCTTGATTTACCAGTGCACACAGCCCTTTAAACTTCAATTGCATTTGCCACCTTCACTTGCCACATCAAGTATTTAGTTCATATCAAAGGAAACCATTAATTTAAGAACTCCACATTTGGGACTCTTGGGTGGCTACCATGGCTACCACCTATTTTTATCAGTAACATTACGCATTTATCCAATTGTTCTAAACTTGTTCTGCTGACACTTCAGTTTGAAACACACTTTTCAATGCTTTCAGATACCAAAATGCTCCAGAAGAGACAGCTCCCTGAGATGTTTTATAATGAACAGCAAAGCAAAGATTTATTTAGCCTTGCTGTAACAGCCCTGTGTACTTTCAGTGTTCTTATTACACTGTAATTGCCTATCAAGCCTGCTGATGGACAGGCTCCCTGCCCTGCATGTGTTTGAAGGGGTTTTCTCATTGTTTCTATGAGTTTAGCAAGTTGCTCCTCAAAATTGATTTTACCTGCCTTGTTTAACTTGCCTTATTTAACTTTCCTGTATGCTCTTTTCTATTTTCTCTGTTCAAACACAACCTCCACTTTCTGCAAGATGTCTTTTTACTCCTAACATCATTCTGCTCTTCTATTGAACAACACCAGCTTTTCAGAGTCCTCCTCAACCCCTTGAGAGAAGGGGATACCTGCTTCTTTGAGCTCATATTATAAAGTCTTCTCACCAGCTGCCTGTTCTCTGCAACTATCTTACCCTTTTAGCTGCTCCTTTGAACAAAAAAATTAATAGAATCATTAATATATTTATCTATTCCACCTCTTTAAAATTGAATTGTTTGCAGAGGGACAATAGAACTGGGTTTGTCATGGTCATTGCACATTGCTCTGGGTTAAAATCAGTGTTGTCTTTTCCTCATTACATTAAATCACAGAATCATAGAACAATTTTTTGTTTCACACCCCTGCATTGCTTTTCCTGTTGTCTCTCACATCAAGGTCTTTCTTCTTTTCTGATCCCCAGTTCAGTGTCTTTGGTATTTCTCCATTTCCCTCTGCAGAGAAAGGCCCTTTCTTCCCTTGCACTTCTCTGGATAAGTGTCTCAAACAAATACCAGTCTCTCCTCCAAATTAAATTGCTCCACTTGCCAAGGCAAGGGTAGCCCATATTTCCAAAACAAGAGCCCTCATATTTTCTCAGCCAGCATTTTGATGAAGAATTTTCTACACAGCTTCCTGACCATGTTTCAGCCATCACTGTGCAATAATGATACCAGTTACAAACACAGCCAACCTCAATATCAGCACTGCCACCTCCATGCCTACCTGAGACAAGAAATGTATTCCTCTAGCCTTTTTTCCCTTCATTTCCCACAAGGGAACTGAAGTTCTCTGGAAGGGCAGTTTATTCACACCTCCAGGACGGTTTGGATGACAAGCCTAAGAAGATTAGCTTCTGTAATGTTTTCTAAAAACCACTGTAAGGAGGCTCACTGACATGGATGACTGATTTTCATCCAGGAGTTTCTAGCATTGTTCCACTATCTCATGCATTTATTAGGATTTCATTTCCTTCTAGAGCCTCAAGGGAAATTTCATAATCAGCACACCTGGTATGTGTAGTATAAATAATTAAGGGGATGCCCTCTCTAACGATCTATGCAGAAAGGCTGTTCTGCTGTAAGAAACGGCCTGGATCACAGCCTTGTCAGAAAAAAGAACAGGGGTTATAAGATCCTTTCCATTTTCAGACTCAGAAAACCTCATGAACATTTACTGAACCAAAAGGAGTCAAGGTAGAGGGACCTACTCAATCAGTATGTTTGAGTTCTTTCAACATTACCCTTTCTATGCCATCAGCATAAACGGTACTTTGGCACCATTTTCCTATTCCACAATTTAATTTACTGCATGCCTTAATAAAAAAGACCACGACCCCAATTTAGCTTATACTCACATCAAGAAAACACTTTATGTGACAAATCTGGCAATAAGCCAGCACTGCATAAACTGGTTTGATGACAAAAATACTCAGGGCAAACCATGTTAAAGAGGACAGAGATCATGAGACGCCCTCCACACTTGGCTTTATCTGTTCAGCAATTTGCAAGGGCAGTAGTTGTTCCAGCCCCAGCTCTGGTCTTTTGTGGTTTTTCCCCCAGAAACTAAGAGCATTAAAGTTCTCACAAAGTGGACATAATAAAGTAATTTCTTCTTCTAATAATCACAAATGGATAAAATATGCAGGACATACAAATTCATGTCCAGCAGCTCACACAAACATGTTGATAGCATCCACACAATTTTGATATGAAAGGGTTTTTTGGATTGGTTTAGGGTTTTTTTCCCTGAAAGCCCCTCAGTAGCTGGACATAGACTGTGTATCCAGAAACTTAAGTACTTTGTGCCTTTCTCTGCTTTACCAAAAGAACCCTTTGTTCTGAATTCTTCTTTCTGCTACCTTTGATCAATCCCTTGTCTTAATCTGTATTCATTACTTACTATACAGATCGCTCAATGGAAATATTTTTTTTTCTTTCCTTAAACCCAAACTCCAGTTTTACTTTAAAGCTTCTAAAAGAAGTTTTATCATATCATGTGCTTCACTTTATGGTGCCATCTGTAACTAAAGTACAGCACAGTAAATGACATATTTGTGATTTGGAATCCAGTTTTGCAGATAAGAGAGGTTAAGCAGCTCATTTAAATATTCCTCTTTGATATATAACTGAAATAGTTTCAAACACTGAGATTTGCTCACAATCATTACTCCCACTTTCCAACACATTAATTGGATATAGGAAGTCAAATCAAAAAAGTCCGCTTCTCCTCAAGGACTGTGTTCTAAATTCTGATTTTTTTAGAGCTGAGAAAATGCTAATGAATCATTTTTGACCAGAATATTAGACCTGATATGAGCAGCACCGGATATGCAATATTGTGTAAACATACTCTCACCCTTTCAACTTGCCCAGTTACCTCGGGTCCATCTAAAGCTCTTACACATTTTTCTAAAGCAGATTTGAAAGACCTATGACTAATTAAATCTATTGCTATTAGTGTGAGTAAGCCATACTTAAATTAAATTATTAATGTGTTATGAACCATAAGGATATTCATTACCAGAATTTCTCTCTTTCTAAAATATAATTGGATACTATAATTGGACTGAAGGGGCACATCCTTACAACTGCACGTTGCTTCAGGGGGACTCTGCTTGGGTGCAGGGTCCTCTAGAACCTGCAGTTACAGTATGATAAAGCATCACAGGATTACAGCCTGCCAAGACAAATAAAGACTCACCTTTATCTTCTAACTTTGTCTTGGTAACATCAATACCTCACCACTCATTTAGAAAAAGAGAAGGAAGAAATTACCAAGGTAGAAGGATCCAGGCACCCCATGATAGAACTCAGTATTTGGTTTCAGTGCAGGCCTCCTATCCTACCCAGAGCAGCAGGATGCACGGGATGCCTTAAACCCCTTTCAGAAGGCTCAGCAAAAAGCGGGTTTCAGTTTGGGAAGTGGTGACTGATGGGCTCTGGACATGTCTGGAGTGAAAAGCCCACTAGTACATCTTCACAAGCTGAGCAATATTTTCCCCCTCTTTGAGAAGTAAATATGTGATTTGAAAAGGTACAGAATGGATTTACTTCCATGGAACAAGCACAGGACAGCTTCAGGTGCTCTGTGAAACTCAAGACTCACCTTTTCCCTTTGCATGCTCCACACTGCTCTGGTGGGATCCCCGTCCCCAACCCTGCTCCCCCCAACCCTGCTCCCCTGGTCTGCAGGGGCACAGCAGTTTGAGCCCACTGACACCCCTGTGCTGTAAATGCTCCCAAGCCATAGGGACTAAGGGGTTAATCCAGCTCGCAGGCACACATTAAACCTTGCTAAGAGCATTCCACAGAAATACCATCCTGAGCCAGCAGCCCAGAAGGAATAGCCAGCCTGACACCTCTGTGTCTGGGCAGCAGACAAATACAGTGGCTTTTGAGATCAGCAGCAAGAGGGCATTTTGTGGGGCACGCATGAGCCCTTAGAAATCCATACATAAAAAACTAGCCATTGTGTGGACAGCTGCATGGAAAAAACCCTGGAAAGCCATTCATGCTGCATTAGCTGTGAAAGTTGTACTTTGCTTTAAGCAGACTCATTTGAGTTCTACCACCTGTTTAAAAGGCAAAATACTTCCTCATTAATTTTAAGAGCTGTGGCTCTGTCCCCCCTTCTCTTTGCCTAACATGTGGTAAAGGCACACACAGGAGAATAAAGAACCTGTAAGTATCCCACGTATTGATCTCTATCAGGCTATATAAACCAGAGCTTTAGCAGTCTCTCAGGAGTTTGCCGTAAAAGCAATTGGAACTGCAATTAACAACAGCACATCTTAGGATAAGGAAAGACTTCTAACTAGAAGCTAATTAGGAGGGCAAACACTGAAGCTTGTTAGCTGAGATGCTAATGAGAATTATACTTGAGTGGCAGCAGACTAGCTATTCAGAGTTAATTAGAAACCTCAGCTGATAGTATATTGCTCTTAAGAGCTTTCAAAACAAACAACTGGAAAAACTGTCCTGCAGCTAAGGATCCAGCATGCCATGTTGAGTAATTCATGGGCACAGGGAACAGCCAGAAGATTACACTCAGGCATCAGGGTAATTTAACAGCATGTGGAGAAGGTAGAGGAGGTTTTTAGGAGGTGCATATGCTCCTGGATTTTCAAAGGATCTTTTCATCCGTGGGTGGCAACCCTGATGCTGCATTACACAGTGCTGGTGAAAACAGCACGCCGTGGCACCAGGGGGTGAGCAGGGGGGCTGCCACATGCCCAAAGTACCCTCACCAGCCTTGTGCAGAAGTGGGACAAGGACCTGGGCTGGCTCAACAGCCCTTGGCAGCTTTCACATCCCATCCCAGCCTCTCTCCCCACCAGCTCTCAGCTCTCCTTCAGGAAAGCCACTGCTGGGAGCTGTACAGGTGAAGCTGCAGCTGTGTGCAAGTTGCTCTCACCATGCCTTTGCCTTCCTGGGGCACGGGCGAGGTTTACTCTCGCCCTCTCTTTGTGCAGCGAGGGGGTAAAGAGTAAATCAGGGCACTTAGAGGGGAAAAACCTGTTAAATGTTACATGGCTGCAATGGGGATGGTGAAGTGTGGCCTTACCTGGGCTGAGTTGCATGGCTGATTCCTGCTCTGAGCAGAGCCAGGGAGGCTAAGCAAAGGGGCTGTGTGTTTAAATGTTTCCTCTGTGCCTGATTGGAAGAACGAGAGCCAGTCAGGGGCAGGGGAGAGGCTGCTAAACTCAAAGTAGGTTGCTTGTTTCAGGAAAAGATTGGATACTGGAGAACCTCCACACTGCACTCATGAAAACACATGAAAACGTTCAATCTCACAGGGGAGAGAAATAGTCCAGAACAATCAGGGGATTTTCAGTTTTGCAGAGGCCCTGTTTGCATTAAAACTTGCTGAAATTTAAGCAAAACCTGGTTTTAATTCTATTTATTGAAACCAATTGCAAACCCATGCAGATACTCTTAAACGGATTCAGCTTTCCAAAAGAAAAAACACTGCAAAGCACATTTCAATTAAAGCACAGAGGAGCATCCACAAACAGTTTTACACCAGTGTAATTAAATAGATTTCAAAGTTTAACTTCAGTTTAATTTAAAACAAACGTGATTTTTAATGCAGATGTGACCTGGCAGTCACTGGCTGTTGGCATATAGGAGGGTAGGGAGCTTTGCATACTGAAGCCTCCCTGTGAGGGTCCTGGGAGTGAAGAGGCACAAATACAACTTTCACAGAAGGCTCTTGGTATCTGCAGCGGTGTGTGAAAAGTATAAAAATTAAGAGTAGATAGTAACACTGTCTGCTGTAACCCATACATCCATTTCTTTCTTAAAGGAAAAAAATTCCCGCTGCTTAAGCAGTATTCTGAAGAAACAAATTTAATTCCCTAGAGCTTTGGGAACCCTCATTTTCACTCAATGTATTTGAAGCAAGAGTCCTGGATTGTGGTTATTCAGGTTAAACAGGACTTGGAAATGCTGACTGAAGCTGGGAGTAAAATTCCCCACACACCACAGTGATGTAGCTCTGGGCTGGACCGTGCTGCTGCTCACTGGGGATCATCCCAGCCACAGCCACACGGCTGGGCCCAGCAGAAGCAGCCCACTGGTGACCAGGACATGATGATGGGCCTGACAAACCATTTCACAAATCCAAACTCACCAGTGGTTGGTGCCTGCCATCCCAGGGCTGGGAGTGTGGGCCTTGCACAGCCGTTCTGCACTCAGTGCAAAGAGTAATAAGCCACTTGGCAACTCAAACCAGGCTAAATAAAAGCAACAGAAAAGGTTTAAGTAACTCATATGAACGCTTCAGAGAAGATTTTCTGGTGGGGAACTAAGAGTAGGGATGGTGGTACCTGCAGGCAGTGCTAACAAACTGCTCTGCAGCTGGTGCAGGTCCTGGACACAACCCAGCCAGCACAGCAATGAAAGGCAGCTGCTGTCCTCTCCTCTCCTCCCCTCATCACTGAATGCTCCTGGTAGATTTTCCCTGTATGAAAAACTGTGACAGCAGCCTTCCCAGAGCTGCAGCCCAGCCTGGAAGCAAACCTGAGCAAGGTTCTAAGTGCTTCTAGGGTTTGTATCACTGACAGCAAGCAGGTACAGCCATAGGAACTGGTGGGTGGAGCTTGGATTTGGCCACAGACTCGTTTGTCTCTGTTTTCCCTTTGTGACCACCCCAGTGCCTGCAGTGCAAGGCTGGGACACTGTTATTAGGCACAGCACCATCACAGGGTAGGTATCTCCAAGGAGTACTGGACAGTAATTCCAGTGTCTGAGCTGACAGTCAAAAGTACGTACCTGTTATCTGACCCTTCAAAGGTCAGTTCAGCTGAGACTGATCCTTTTCTCAGAGTCACAGCTAAAAACTGAGTTCTCTGGATACTTTATGTTACCTTGCTAAGCAATCTCCTTGCTCCTCAGACTCCCTGAACACAATCAATTTCCCCCATGGACTCAGGAGGATGAAACACAGTCTTTTAACATCCTAACAAGCACAGTTACAAACTGTAACTTCCCCATTTGTTATGTGAGCTTGTTGCCATCTTCCCTCTGCAGGGATAAATGTACATCTCTAACCCTGAATTTCATCTGTTTACTGTTTCCAGACTGTGAATCCCTCTCAGTGTGGCTCACTTCACACTGCCTTGCACACAGCATCCAACTCCACAAGAGCCCAATTTTCCTTTCAGGCTGATGATCTCCTGCTGCAGCAGCATCAGCTCCCCCTGCCCAGGAGCCCTCCGTGCCAGCCCTCCTCTCCTGGCCCACGCTGTACACCTGCAGCAAAACCACACAACTGGGGCAGATTTTCCCTCTTTTTCTCCCCCAGGACTGGGCTGCTGCTTGGCTTGCATTGCAGCTCCCCAGGGATCAGCATTTTAGCTCTGCAGGACATACTACCCCAGGTCTCTCTCTTGTAATGGTTTTAATTTTTTATCATGCTCCAAGCACTGCCTGCTGTCTCTTAAGCTTTCATATGCACTGGGGAATTTCCTTGGCTTGGCAAATATTCGTGGGTTTATCAAAGATTATGTCTGGGTTTTCTAATAATGGGGTTTCTAGTAATGCCTCTGAAGTGACTTTTTTTTCCCCTAATTTGCAGTCTGATCTCTCAAAACTGACATAATGCCCCAAAATTGCAACACTGCACCTTTAATCTTAGATCACTCACCAGTCCTCTTTTTCTTCAGGGAAGAGAAGAGAGAAAAAAAACGTAGTATCAGGAGCAGAAGTCTCTTCTTTGTTGAAGTCTTTGGCCTCAGGTCAAGAAGGCTTTTCATGGGAAAGGCCTGCTGTTCCCTGGAGAACTTGCATAAAACCCCTTTCTCTGCTGCTTCCTTCACCTCTGTGCCCTCCAAAGGCAGGGGCTGTATCTGTTTTCCTGTGCTGCTTCCTTCCCTCCACATTTATTTTTTTGGTAATCAAGTACAGCTATTGCATCACATAGAAGGTGACTAAAGGAACTTTCAGCCTAAAGAAACTAGTGAATTCATGATGCTTTCTTCACTGTTCTGTGGATTATTTGTATCTGTTTTGTCTGGTTATGTATTATTGAAACAATTTGGCTGCAGTTTAATATAGGTAGGTTTCTACTTTCACGTGTGTTAAGCAGTGCTGTATTTTCAGCAGGACCTGTAATCATGCTGGATTTCTAAAACACCCCATATGCTACTTATTTTATCCTTACCACACAAAATGATGCTGTCATTCCATTTCCACTTGGCTTCCTGCAAGGCAAAGAAGTCCCTGGACCCCACAGGTCCATCTCTGCCTCTGCCCACTGTGGTGATGGCCACAGTGCTGCCTTCCCCAGGCACGTGGCACTGCTCTGCACTGCACTGATCACTTCTGCTGCTTTGCACTACTCACATCTGTACAGTCTGATTCTCCAAGCCACCACTTGTGTCTCAACCACTTGTGCCTTTCACTTGTCCACTAATATTCATTGCATTTTACTTCCTCCTCTTGATGTCTTTGTGTCTTGCCTTTGCACAAACATAGGAGCACTATTCTAAGTGTTTTTCATTATGTCTCTGAGCTACCTCAGAAATTTTCTTTGCTTGCATACTTCTTTCCTTCCCACAAGTTCTACACAGGTCCTGCAGGCTGTGGGAGATGGTCAGGAGAATCCACATGTTATATTCTAGGCAGAAGAAAGTTTACTGCACCCTTGCTCCATCAAACAACAGCACCAGTACAATGCTGGGGCAGAACTAACACATCCTGCTCCTCTCTGGGACTTCTCACCCTGGCCTTGACTCCATAAGAAGGGCAGCACTTGCAGTGACCACTGGACTCACATCTGCCCACTTTGTGCTTGTTTGAACACCATCACAGAGGATTACAGACACTAGTGAGCTAACAAGTTCAAGCACTCTTCAGCATTTTTGCTCAAGTTTTTATTCCCATTAATCACTGCTGAGTTCACCTTTGAAGATTTGTGAGCATCTTGCATAGCTTGGCCATTTAACTGCTACGTTTCCTGATTCTTGGTAATACTTGTCAGTTTTCCTATCAAAACTTATTAACGGATTTTTTCCCTTCATTTTTCAAAAATAGGATTTTCCCTTAGCTTGGCAAGTCTATTCCTGTTCCCATCCTAATCCTGCTAGAGAATGTGCATTGCTCATTACCTTTAACAACACATCTACTCTTTTTCTTGCTTTTCCTTTTTCTGCATGTCTGGCAGTTCTGCGGCTTTCCTCTTGTAAGCTGAATAAAGCTGAGTTTCCGCACTCTTTTCTTTTCCTACAAGTCCAGCTGAGGCAGAAAGCCTAGGAACCTTCACCATTCCCTCCACTCACTGAATTCTGAATTTCTGGTTGTATCCACTTGCCACTGGCAGCTCACATCTGCCACCAGGTGCAAGCACAAAAAGGTACCTGCTCCAGAACAACTCTTGTTTTATTCCTGTGAGCGTAGGCCATAATTCCACATGGAAGACAAGGTGGTGATCAGCAGCCAGCATGGATTCACTAAAGGCAAATCAAGCTTGACCAACCTGACTGCCTTCTACAAGGGAACAGCTACCTGGATGGCTGAGGGGAGAGCAGTGGATATTTTTTACCCTGACTTCAGCAGGGCTTTACACACCATGTCTCACAACATCCTCCTAGGCAAGCTCAGGAATTGTGGGCTGGGTGAGTGGGCAGTGAGGTGAATTGAAAACTGGTTAAGTGGCAGATCCTGGAGGGACATGATCAGTGAGACAGGGTCTGGTTGGAGACCTGTCACCAGTGGTGTCCCCCAGGGCTCTATACTGGGCCCTGTCTTAACTTGCTCATCAGTGACTTGGATGAAGGGACAGATGCCTCCTCTGCAAGTTCCCTGCCAACACAAAGCTGGGAGAAGTGGCTGATACCCCAGAGAGCTGTGCAGGCCTCCAGAGGGACCTCAACAGGCTGGAGAGATGGGCAGACACCTGAAATTCAACAAGGGCAAATGCAGGGTCCTGAACCTGGGGAGGAACAACCCCATGGACCAGCTGGGGACCAACCTGCTGGAAAGCAGCTCTGCAGATAAGGACCTGGGGGTCCTGGTGGACACAAGCTGTCCATGAGCCAGCAGCGTGTCCCTGTGGCCAGGAGGGCCAGTGGAGTCCTGGGCTGTGTCAGGAGGAGCAGTGACAGCAGGTCAAGGGAGGGGATCCTGCCCCTCTGCTCAGCCCTGGTGAGGATCATCTGGAGTGTCCAGTTCTGGGCTCCTCAGGACAAGAGAGACGTGGAGATCCTGCAGTGGGTCCAGGGAAGAACTGCTGAGTTGGTCAAGGGTCTGGAGAATCTCTTTTAGGAGGAAAGAATCAGGGAACTGGGCCTGTTCAGCCTTGAGAAGAGAGAACTTAGAGGAGACCTGAGCAATGTTTATCTAAAGGGAGGGTGACAGAGGATGGAGCCAGGCTCTGCTCATGGTGCTGAGCAGTAGAACATGAGGCAATGGGCAGTCACTGATGCACAGGAGGTTCCACCTGAATATGAGGAAGAACTTCACTGTTCTGAGCACTGGGACAGGCTGCCCAGAGAGGGTGTAGATTCTCCCTCACTGGAGATATTGCAGAACCATCAGGACACAACCCTGTGCCACGTGCTCTGGGATGGCCCTGCTTGAGCAGGGTTGGACCAGATGCCCCACTGTGGCCCCTTCCAGCCTCACCCATACTGTGATTCTGTGAGTCTCCTCAACCATGTCCCTAAAAGGAGAGTTCTCCCTCTCCAGTATATAATCCTGTTGCAGCACTCCCTGTCAGAGTACTGTCATAAAAAGTCTACCTTTTGCCTGTAAGTTACCACATACTGCAGAAATCCCCACTGAAGTATGTACAGGAGTATCCCCCAGAATGAAAGGCTCTGTATGCATTTAATAATGAAATGCCCATTTCATGTTCAGAACCAGATGAAAGGACAGATAAGAGCAACTGGAAACAGCTTGGATATTGCATTTTCAGCCTGATAAGACTATGCTTTTGCCATTCTAAATATGTCTATTTTCAAAACAAAAATATTTCATAAGGAATTTTATAATAAGTGGGAGAGCTTTCATGTCCCATCTGAAAGGGCTCCTTGAAACAGATTTTAAAAGAAAACATCAAGGAAGACATTAGGAGTGTACCTCACTCTTTCATCAGTATATATAGTTCTTAACACACATCAGGTGCCACAGGAACTGCTGTTCAAGGTTAAAGCAAGGTCCTTATGAAAGGGACAATTACTGTCTAGTGACAGATAAGGAGAAGAAAGTCAAAGCTAAACCGTGTGAGCAGAAAAGGCAGGAGTGCTCAAAGTTAACTGGAAAAGCTACAAAAGCCTTTAGCTCAGGAAGAGGCCACTTCAGCACCCAGCCGTGAATTCAGGTTTTAATCTGCCACCAACAGTCCCTGACAGGCTTTCCCTCCCCATGGCCCAAAGGCAGCTGGCAGAGCCCCAGAGTGGAGCAGACCTGTCCTGGGAGGCCCATGGGGCTGGTGGGGGGCACTGGGACAGGGAGCCCTCGGCTGCACTGAGGGGCTGTGAAAAAAGCCTGGATTCAGCATTCCTTTTAAGTACTAAAAGCATGATAAAAGCACATCTTAGAAAGGAAAATGAAAACCAAAGCTATGTCCAACAGCACCAAATTTGGTGGAGGATTCTAGGAATCCCAATCCCAGCCACAGGAAGGTCTGGAGCCAAGAAGGCTCACCCTCAGTGGGAGAATGAAACTGGGGAACATTTAGACAAGGTGGGCATACACAAGTCCACAGGATGTGGTGGGATGAATCCTCAGGGCTGAGGAACCTGGCTGAGGTCACAGAGGCTGCGCCCATCAGGGGAGGCTCCCGAGGGCTGGAAACAGGCGTGACTTTGGTCCTCCAGGAGGAGGATCTGGGGAACTACAGGCTTAGCCTTATGTCAGCCCCTGAGAAGGGGATGGAGCAAATAATTCTGGAAACCATTTCCAAGCATATTAAGGACAAGAAGGCAGTGGCAGTAATTGGTATGGATTTGGGAAAGGGTAATCACACCTGTCTAAGCTGAGAGCTTTGTTTGATGAAACAACCAGGTAGTGGATGAAGGGAGGGAAGTGCAGCTCATCTCTCTTGACTTCAGCAGGGCTTGAGGCCCTGTCCCCCAAAACAGCCTCAAACTGACCAGGTGTGGGCTCAATAAGTGGGCAGTGATGAGGTGCAAACTGCTGGGCTCCAAGGGTGGGGCCGTGGGACCAAGTGGATCGTGGTCACTCAGGGAATAACCCGGGGTTAATGCTGTGCCCAGCTGCAGCCCTGCCTAGGGTGGGGCTAAAAGAACTCGACCAACACCCTATTGCCAAAGCTGTCAGTGGTGAACAGAGAAAAGGTTCTTGGGCTGCTTTTGGTGTTGGAAGAACAAACTTGTCTCATTCATCAACCCCATTAAACATCCTGGGGAAGAACAGCGTTTCCTGAATGAAACTGGCACTGCTGAGCATGTGGCAGAAGAAGTGATGAAAGGAACCCACAAGTGATAACACTGGTAAGTTCTCTGAAGCTGCTGAGCTGACAGAGCCGACCTGCAGGTGTGACTGACAGCCATGGGGAACAGATGAAACACAAGCCAGCAGCCAGCTCTAACCAAGCTGCACAGGGAGAGGGAAGAACAGGGACAGCACTGCCCACATTCAGCAAACACTGCAGGACTGTGTGCACACAGGGCTGACATGGAAAAGTTCAAGGACTGGACAAGGCCAAACTGAGCCACAGAAATAAGAAACGAGCCCTTTCCCAAAATGCAGGAGCCATCTTCATTCTACCAAAACCATTTTCCTCATGATTTCCCTGACAGAAGGACTGCTAAGCATTACCCAACATTTAAACATTTCAGAATAAGCTGTGCCATACCAAGTTTCTATAAATTATCTCCAGTCAAGCTTTTTTCTTTTTTAAATCATTATGTCAAGAGGTCAGTTTACAAAACCAAAAATCAACCAGTGTCTGATAAGCCTTAATGTTGCAAGGAACACTGGCACATCAAAACTGTGTAACTTAAAAGTAACATCTTTTCAAAGAAGAAACTTTCTGGAATGTGATCAAAAAACCAAATAAGGTGAGAATATACCTGTGAAAATTCAAAACATCAGACTTTCACTAGAGAAAAATGCAGCAATATTTGGAGATGCAACTGTAACTAGAAAAAGCAGAAAAACTTCTATTATTTTTGATTTTCACGAGAGGAAAAAAAAGCATATTTGCTTTCCTCAAGTGGATGAAAGGCATCTGTATAAAAAGAAGAAAGACTGTTCTGGCTGACTCTGGAATAGTAATTTACTGGGAAAACTGTAGTTCAAAGAAAAAATAAAGTATTTATTCTTTTCATAATCAAATATAAAGGAACACTCAAGTTAAGGTCTAAGTCTAAGGATAAAGAACACCACTAAGAAGCAGTTTCAAGTTATGCAACCTTCCTTCAACTCACTATCACAGCTTACTGAAAATGTGTTTCTTTTCCTTGCTGCTCTTTAAACACCCATGGTGCAAGAGAAAACTAAACAAAAGCTGGGAGCAACCTAAAAACTGCTCTCACACCTTTAACAACAGGAACCTTCAACATTTTCAAGCATAATATGGTGAAGTGGACACAGCCACTGAAGGACAAAATGGTGTTTCCTACCATTCCTTTGTCACTGGCTGTATCTGGCAACCTCATTATATGAAGCTTTGCTTTCCCAGGAGGAATCATCTTGGCTCTGCAGTGCCTGTAAAAGTGTCACAGATGCTTCTGTGTCCTTGGGTGCACCACAGCTGTTTGGTCTCCAAGGAGAAGACAACTTCCTCAAGGTCCACAAACTGCCTGGATCTTAATATATTCTATATCCACATGATGATACATCACATATTTACATGCATGGATATTTGCACAGAGAAAAAGTAACGACCTGCAACAGGCAGCAATGGACCATCCAACTGCTAGTGGTTGGGAATATTTTTATTTAACAAACATGGATGCTTTTCCCTGTCCATCAGTGGCCCTCAGCAGACAGAAGGTTCTTTACTCATGTACAGCATACACCAGGCTGCTGCACAAATCCTATCCTGCCTCCCTGCATCACATCCTAGAGCTCTAGAGCAGAAAAGCACAAGGGAAAAAACATATGTCAAACCCTCATCCCACCCTTTTTGGGCCCTGCTAAAATGTCAACTTTTAAATATTTTCTTTTGAACAAATGCCCATCTCATGACAGGCTTTGAAATTCTCTTCAAAATATGTAATTTAGGCCTAAATTCTTGTTTATGCTACTTAGCTTCTATAGTTACCCTGTCCATATGAGGTTTTATAGGCAGTAAAACATGACTGAGTACACATGAAATAATAAATTTGATCTCCTGTCCCGGTTTTTTTTCCATGTAATTAAGCTACACAGAACAATAATCATTGTTAGCCTGGGACTGGCATTTATATTTCATCCAGAGTTAAAGCAGTCAAACTGAGAACAAAAGCAGCACAGACAAAGGAGAGCCAGACCTCACTAAGTTAAAAATTAATAACCACTTTGACGATATTTAACCCATCAACAAAAACACAAAAGAACTTTAAGCACTGTAAGTCTCACTGCAGCAAAGTGAGCACCTCACACTTCCAGCAGCACATTTGGGGCAGCAACCTTTCCAAGTGTAACACCATAACTAACATGAATTCTTACAACACTCCATCATCACCACTGGTTATTTTCAAAGGTATAATATGCACTTTGGATTTTTATGGATCTGAGAAACATAGGTTTGCTTAATCCTGTCATCTGAGACAACTCAACTCAAATCAGACCGAGTTTGCTGTACATTTCCCATGCAGGGACACTCCCAAACCCCACAGTGGGCCAGTGGGAGAGTTGGAAAATTAACTTGTCAGCATAACACAAGCCTCTGTTTACCACTGATAATGTGACTTGGTCCCAGATCACGTTTTCTGAAGCAGCAGGTCCTTCCACTATTACTGTTAGTGCTGCCTCAAAGTTTCCCAGCTGCCAGATCACGTTTCTCCCATTGTTTTCAGTATTATCAGATCACACTACAACAGAGACAGGTATTATCCACAAGCTCACATTTAAGTAACTGCAGTATATAAATATCCTGCTTCAGTGAGCACAGATAGAACCACAAAAGCAGTAAAGCAACAAAAGTACAGACTGAAATGTCATTGTGAAAGCATTTGATTTTGGTACTGATGAAGATAAATATATGAACAATATTCTTAGATTACTACATTAAGTAGCAAAAAAGTTGCAGATTTGGTCTCCTTCTTAAGATTCAGTTCTTCCCAATTACTTCATAAACTCCATGTACTTTGGATCATTCAGTCTCATCCTCTGTTACTTAGTCACATACCAATCTATTGATGACAACTTTTATTTTCAAGCATTCGACAGGTGAAATATGGAAAGAAGACAGGAGGAGAAGGAATGAGCTTAAGCCACATTACCAAGAGACAGAAGGATCAGAAGCCTCGAAAGCACTTAAAAATACCTCCCTGTTCTGCAGCCTCCAGGGTTCATTTCAAACAGTGGTGGTTTGAAGCAGTTATGAAGTCAAAGAAAAATGACTATGAACAAAGTGTAATTAAAAGCCTATCTGCCCAAACTTGCCTGAAATAAAAGTTAAACAATGAATTGTGTTATTTTCATAGATGTTAAATCAAATGCCAAAGATGGTATTTGAAATGTCAACATTAACAAGACACACCAAGAAAAGTTAAGTTAGCAAGCTTTATCCTTGTATTTCCATTGGACAAGACCGATGCTTCAATCCTAGAGCCATTTAACAGCAAGACAGAGATGAAAACGTACTTAGTGCCTCTTCCTCAGGCAAAGAAAGGGGTAGAAAAGAGTGAGATTCTAATCTGGAGATGTTATTTCAACATTGACTTGAAGTTTTACAGTGCATGTAATTCAAGATGAGCTAGATTAGCAAAAACGTTGTATTTAAATGGTCTGACTTAACCTGGCCCACAGCTCTGTGGGCATCTGGGGTATGGTCAAACCCAGCCCTCGGGGATGCATTTTGCTCAGAGCCTAAACACTGCAGCCTGGCTGAAAGAACTCCAAAATGTAAATAGTGAGGTAAAACAATCAGGTTGCACTTGATCAAAATCTACCCATGACATTTGCAGCTTGGAGGATACGAAACCAGCACCTGGGGTAAGGACTGCTCTGCTATGCTTGGATGTGCACACCATGGGAAAGATCAGAAACAAAATTAAGGCAGAATTACAGCTGCACTAGAGAAGGTTTGGCTTACTCAGAAGATAACATTCTATACAAACTATACAAACTTTTTCATGTTCCTACTTCCAACTTTTTAACAAACGTACCAGTTACAAATCTTTTCATCTCTTCAAACAGTTATGCAAACCTTACACTATAATTATGTATGATTCTACAGGCAATCAAAGCTTTTTGTCTTGTAACTGGGGTGGAGCCATGCCAATTCTCAAATGATGGCTGCCATACTCTTACAGCTGCACTGCCTAAAATCTAGGAAAAAAACACCAATACCTACACAGGACAGGAGAGGCAGTGGGGAAAGCAGAAAAGTTGTAGTAAATGAAAAAGTTCTTGTCTACTAAGTGCAACACTTCATTGCTCAGCAATTAATCTTCAGGGACAATATTTCCAGAAATTAAATGGGTACTCTTCTCTGAGTGACAAAGGGATGAGGATTTTATTACTCAAACAAGCCTGCAGCTCCGAGGACAAAGCCACTTAGCAGAGCCCAGGTGTGTCCCTCAGCTCCACAGCCACACCACCAGGTGACACCACCAGGTGACACCACCAGGTGACACCACAGCTGAGCAGTCACCACCAATGCCAAGGAAAAACAAGATGTACAAAAAGTTATTGTGACTAAGGACAAAACCAGCACGTGCTTTCTACAGTCAGCTACTACTTCAAACCTTATGCCAGAGTTTCCAGAGAACAGCCAAGTGCTGCAAAGTTAATCAAAACAAGATGTCTCTGAGCCACTGAGTACTGCAAGAGATCCTCCAGTGTGCAGCAGCAGGACCACCCAGAAATTTCTTTTAAGATGCAAGCCCAACAGCTGGGAAACCAAACTTCAGCAAGTTAAACCATTTCTTCTCCTGTGTAACATTATGCCTCCCCAGGACTGCTGTGGATAAACACACTCTCATTCACAAATACAGCTGTACACTTAAATTTTGCCTTTTCTGATCTCATCTAGAATGCCAGAGAAGTTCTGGCAAGCATGACTATTAGATACAATTAAAAGCTCAACTATGATAGTTCTTGGTTGATTGCAAACAGCACTGGGATTGCACAGCATAGCTACATTTGCAGAGAGTTCAAGTATTCCTGCATATCTTAATGATACTCAGTATTTGACAGTTGCTGAAAAGAAGAGATATTGGGGAAAAACTCACTAGTAAGAATGCACCAAGCCTTTTGTTTAAAATAACCAGAGAAAAAATCACTTACAGTAACAGTTGTATTTTATTTTCTCTTTTAGTTTCAATGTGCAGTATTTTCAGCATTTTTTTTTTAACTTAAACATACATCTAAAATTATATGCTTTCCTTTTCCCTTGAGTACAATTGCTTTCAGGTGGGGGCTCCAAGCTTTTGCTCATCATTGCCCTCAAACTACACCCCACCACAGGGTGTGTTACCTTCTCCTTGTCAAGTTTATCCAACTTGACAGTGTGTATACACGGACTGATGGGAATGATAAGCTCACACAAAATGCACATGACAAAAAGCAGCACATGCTCCACAAATGCTCTGTAGCATTTATACCCAGTTACCTGAATACAGCTAAAAACTTGATATACAGTAGAAGCTCTCCTGGGTATGACTGTGGGATTCTCAAGATTTTTAAATGGATACTTAGGTAGCATGCACAAAGAGTTCACCCAAAATCTCAATATTAGGTAAAATTAACATAATTAATTTGCCCAAAATTTTGCTACATTGCTTACTCTAGTTTTTACAGCAGCTTGTTTTCACTTTAAAATACTTAAACTACCTAAAAACTAGCAAATTATTTTGCCCTCTTGTAACCTCCATCAAATGTATCCTTATAATCAAAATTGTTTTAGAAGAGCAAAGCACATACCATTATCACTCAGTTGATTTCTACCTTTAGTATAAAGTTTAGTTGGGATTGTACATGGAAAAAGTCTGATTTATGGAATGAATATACTCAATTAGTTCCCCATCTTCTCCCATCCCTTTCAACTGTGGGGCAAGATTCTGAATGACTGAATTTAATTAAACTGCTTATTGCTATTATTTATTGCTCATTATACCCTAAAATTTCTTTTATTTAGGAAGCATAAATGCTCAGTCCTGACAGCTCCACAAAATCTTAAGACAAAGCAGGTCTGCTGCTCTTGGAGAACTGTCTTTGCAGTGTTTTTGACACAACCTCCTTATCTATGTAGTTAACAGCCATTGAAAAAGAAGAATGGCAAGACAGAATGCTCTTAAGGCAAATCTACTAAATATCAACAAATAACTTTTAACCCAAAAAGTTCCACTTGTAGCCCCCTTCACTGGACCTAACTCTGCCCACTCACTACTCAGTGCTTTGGGAATGCTGCTGGTGGTTAAGGAACAAGCAGTGCCTTGGTGCTAAGAGGGCATTCCTACTGAAGCAAAAGTAACACACAATCCTTTACTAGATGCTTTAGGCAAGAGATGACATCTGAGTATTTACACTTTAGAGAAGATTAAAATAAACTCACATTCAATTTCAACTGGAAAACAACGTAAATAGAATGCTTTGAATGCTGCAAATAAGAACTGGTTTACAAGAAGTTGTAGTTTGCAACTCCTCACTCTTGCACTCAAGTGCTGAAATGAACACAAAATAAACTTTATTTAATGGGCCAGTGGGTAGCTGGTCCAAAGGCTATTTATAACAAGTTGGCTGGCATACAGTGTTCTTAGGGGAGGGCCATGTCATAGATTTAGTAAAGTAGGTTCTTTGACAACTGAATTGTAAATGAAGTTTTAAACATTAATCTGTCTCAAGCATCCTCCCAGTCATGCCATACCTCACATGCTGTAACACTGTAAAGAAGCCACTTTCACTGCATGACACTTTTCACTGAGTGTCTTAAGACCAAACACATTTCTACCCTGTTCTCAATAAAAAAATGAACAGTCTAATTTTCAGAATTAGCTTTCTGTTTACAGCAAGTTAAAAACACTGTGAAATAAAATCTTGCATCAAGTCAATCTCAAATAACAAGCAGTATTTTTATTTCCTTTAAATCCAACCTCAGAATCCCTTGTGGCCATGGTTCTGCTGTTACTGCCCCTATGGCACACCTCATGGCTCGTGTCACAAAAGCAGACAGGAGTGATTTTCAGTAAGGTTTCACTGCACAAGAAATGAGGGTGTGCAAAGAATGTCTAGGAAGAAGACAGGGAAGTGCTGCAGTGAAATGGCAGAAGTGAAGCACTACTGGAGAGGGTTCCCATGCTAGGAAGACCCTTCAGCTCCAACCCCTTCAGGTCACAGAGAATTTCCTAAGAGGAGGTGCCCTACTTCAGTCACTTAGGACACATTACAGAGGTATATATACTACAATAAATCTCCAAGAGAGGTTAGAACAGATTAAGTTATTACTACCCATGAATTTGTGTGAAGTTAGAACTGAGTGCATCAGCTCTAGAGCTTGTCTTGAAACAGGTAATGCAAATATTTGCTCTAAGGCTGGCAAGAGGCATTTGAGGGAGTCTGTCACACCTAATGTTTTTCACCCAGCTGTGCTGACTGCTAAATTCAGTGTATTTCACTGCTGGAAAGATTCCATAGCAAGTCCCAAGCTGGTTTGGAAAGTTTCATAAAGGGTCTAGCTCCTGTGATCCCAAGGTAAAGTAACCAGCTGGTTCAGTGTTAATCATGAGGAGCTTAAAATTATGAAGAATTTAACAGTTTCATAACACAACAGATACAGTGATATGGTGAGAATTTGACTAACCTGATGCTTAAAAAATATATTAAAATCTATTTTAAATTCTGGAAAATACCTTACAAAAATATCTTCACTTAAACTATATATTATACAAAAACTGACTGGTGTGTGGGTTTACAGTACAAAACGATTACTGGTGATTACAAAAGGGAAGAGTGATCTATACTACCCCTTAATGCAAACACAGGGCACTGTATTCTCACTACCTGGAAGTAGACTTTTGTCAGAATTAAGATAATTTCCAATATAACTCAAAAACTTTCAAACAGTATCTATTTTATTAAACCTTTTTCTGAAATCCTGTTCAGTTTCTTTTAAAAATCACCACAGTGGTGTGGCCCAAGGAAGAAGAGTAATCCAACTAAGGACAGAAATAATTGCTCTAGATAACAAGACCTGTAGAGAGCTAAATACAGCAACATCTACAGTTGTTTCTACTGCCCATACTACCAATTTCCTCTATCAGTTCCTGAAAGGAAGTGACACCAGTGGACAATTCCTTTGTGATTAATTTACGGGCAGAAGCAACAATTTTTGGTCTAGATTGGAATTAGTTTAAATACATGGGTTTAATAAATACAAATATACACATCTGTATACATTAAATGTTGTCACACGTGTATAATTTCAACATATACATTATATACAGAAATACATACAGTACATGCTCCTCCTGACAACACTCTCTCATTTTTCCAAGTGTCACCAAAAGGTGTGATAAGAAAGTGAAGAGAGGTTAAATGTAGCATCTGACTGAGAACCAAGGTATCATTTCTCTATAATGAAAGACTTGTAACAAATACAACTAAAGACAAACGCTGTGCTAGATTTCCTCCTGTAAAGCTCAGGAATCAATGGCATTCCCTGGGTGATGAGTAAAAGCTAAATCTGGCCCTGTGTAGTGTCCTGAAATTCATGGAAATTTGTGCTGCAGTTATGTCTAAAGCATTATGGATACAACAGGTAATAAAAGAGGTTGTGTAATCTAACACTTTAGCCAGTCCCAGAGTAGACCACAGCAGCCTTCTGATTCTTTACTGCTACCATAAATTTGTTTATATCAGAGTGGTCCAGATGACTCCATGGTCTCAGTTAGGAAAGGACAATTGGTTGTTCACAACTGGGGAGCTTGCACCATTTTGTCTCTTAAAATGCTGTGCAGAAAATAAGAGCAGTTTCTTAAGTATCTAAAGTTTGATCCAGAGTAACTAGTCCTCTTTTTTTACCATTATGTCTCAAAATAAAGGAATTCAAAAGAAGCTACAGTAAAGTGGATCACAAGAATGCTTCCTTAGTACAGTTTCTCAAGACAAAATAATCAACATATTCCAGTTTTAAAGCACTTTAAGAAAAAGTGAGATGCAAAACAAGATGTAATCTGTACATTAAGATGGATTTCCAAAAGGAACATGAATTCAAGCACAAGCAGAAAAAATGAGGACAATACAGATGTCAAGACATTCAGTAGCATGGCTTTTGTTCATCTCCAATTACAGCACAGCTCATGCACCACACATCTTACAATTTTACATACTGTACATAATATAGAAATATTTAAGTTAAAATTTCTTTCACTGATATACTGTACTCAAATTTGAAATCCTGAGAAGAAAAAAGAAAACATGTGGTTATGTATGTGCACTATATCTCTGGTATCACCAACACATACACCACTGGATATCAGAAAGTCCAGAGAGAGAAATTACATGCTCGAAGTGCAAATCATAAAAGCCATTTTCTCTTTTCTTTGTTTGGGAGAGACATTAGGAACAAACTCTATTCTGTAGTACACAACAGTACATACAGGTACATAAAACTAGAAGTTGGCTAATGACTGCAGGTTGTAGTAACAGCCTGTCAGTGCCTCACTGGCTGCAGCTGCAGGCAGGGAAGGAGAGGAATACCCTGCATGTGGTTCTAGCTCGGATTTTACAGGATGTGTGGCCACGTTAGTCCCCAACACCACTGAAAAGCACTGACACACTTCTTTCCACTTAGAGGGGCCTGGTGCCAACAGTGACACTCGACTTCCCAGGTGACTTCCAGTGCTGCAGAGCACTTGTCCAGGCGTGCTGCAAGGGACATTGACAGGTCCGGATTTATCACAAATGCAACCCCAGGTATTTTCTGGATCTTGCACTCCCCACAATTCATATTCCAACACCAGTCACGCAGTTCCACGACACATCAGGCTGCTCAACATGCTGTGACCTTGTGGACATTTTGCAAACAAGTCAGGAGGCGATGGTAGGGGGTTCCTGGAGATGCCACCACCTCAAACACCGACTGGAAGGCCCTGCGATCCAGCTCCTCATCGATCTGGTGGCGGTAGAAGTCTATGGCCACCAAACAGAACAGGTTAACATCCACTTGCTCTGATTTTCCCATTCTACTGATAATGTGTGGAAGACTGAAATGTAAGTTAAGGTCATAAAATGACAGATGTTGCTCTTCTTTTGGTTTAGCAGTTTCAAACACTGGTCTCCATTAAAACAGTTTATTCTTGAGTTTACCAGCAACATTTAAAAGCAAAATACTGTCATCTAGCAATTAACTGCTACTACATAAATCCTATTTTTTCATTAACATCACATAATTTCTTACAATCGGAAATTAATTTCAAGCTAGCAGTTTTCTTTATCCATTGGAGCAAACAATGCAATCAACAACTGCTGAGAGCCAAAGAGCACTGCTGCGACTGAGAGTCATTAGGAGGTTTCAAACATGACAAATGGCCACTTTTTTGTCTGATCACAAAATGCAACAGTTATTTTTCTGTTTGTTTGATGGGTTGGTTTGTTTTTAAATAAAGCCAGCACTAATACCACATACATATATGTATGTATCTTTTGCCTGTTCCAATTTATTTGGCTGATGGAATGCCATTGCCAAAGCTTAGTATTACCACAGTGTATAGAAAGGGTGATAACTGCAAAATACAGTTTGTATGTAGAGGATAATTCTCTTGAGTTTGTTGGCTTCTTTCATTTTTTTTCAATGTATTTTATCTTGCAGAAGGAATACAGAGCAAAGCTTTTAAAGGTCACAGCAGTGCTATCTTGGTGAAGCTTTTTAAAAGTCCTTCAAAGTAAGGACTTTCCCAATCATCTTGCATAGTCAAAATGAACTGATCTTAAAGCAGCAGTTTTAGATAACTTTGTTGTCATAATCTGTTCAGAAGTTCTCTTTTTTTTCCCCTACAAACCTGAGGTACCAACAGCACAAAGCAATATATACCATCACTGTCTGCAGTAAAACTGCCTTTTTTGTGTGTTACACTTCTACTCTTACCCTTCAAGGCTTTACACTGTAACTACCCAGAAATTGCACACATTCAATCTTTTTAGGATACATTGCTGATATCCACTGACTGGTGGAAGCACTGACAAAAAAACAGGAAAGACTCCACATTGCCATTGCCACGGGTGTTCTTTGGGTGAAATTAGAGAGAGAGAGCATCACCCAGTCACGGACCATTGAGGACTGTCCAGTGCTATGCAGTGTCTGGAACACCTGCAAAATATTGTACACAGGAATAAAGACAGGGTGAATGGATATGGGAAAAAGTTCAGATTCATTTGTAAAGGTTCTCTCCAGCAACAAAGCTCTGAGGGTCACAAACTGGATTCCTCCACAGAGCTTGACTGTTGGGTTCACAAGGTGATGGCTCCCTCAGACCTAGAATCTGAGCCCCGGGATGACAACTAATAATCTTCTCTTTATTTTCTCATTATCAGTGACTGAACTGTCCTGCTGTGAGCTTTGGCTTCCAGGTGACATGGCAATTTTAGCCCTCAATGCTGCCTGGAAGCCAAAAGTCACAGCATCACAGCTCAATCACTGTGACAGGTTTGTTAAGATATAATTAACAAACCCTTCAGCTGAGCTGACAATTATTTAGAAATATTCTGAAACATTTAAGAAAAATAAATGTATCAGTATTACCTTATAAACTACTGTTGCCATGAATTGTGGGTATGGCTGCTGATTGGACAGAAACTCCCCAATGACTTTGTTCATTACATCTTGTGGGGGAAAGAAATCATCAAGGAACTGTGGAAGAATCCGAGCCACTACTCGAGCTTCAAAAGGAAATCCCTTCCTGATCCTGTAAATAATAAAAAATAAAATATTTTATGATTGAATTCAAATACCTATCTTGTTCTTTCACAGTTTGTCAATGGAAAGAACATTTTACTTTCATCTCTGAATAGGCAACTTTTCAACACTGATGAATCCAAATCTTCATGAATAAGAGACTACCCAAAGAAGTCTATCAAAGCTGTCAGAAGCTGTTACAGGTGTGTCTTTACCCCACACTCTCCTCTGTTCTTTTTCAAACTGTCACATTTTTTGAAGGTCTGGGATTGCATCAGAGATAAGACTTACCAACAGGAATGCTGAAAAAACTAAACAAGAATAAAAAGGAGAGGGAGATCACTCCTCACAGTTATCAGAGCAAGGAGCATTTATAAGCAGAACACTAATTTCCATTCATTATGTCTTTGCATTTTTTTATTCAAGATCAGAATGACCAACGTATCAAACAAGAAAAGCAAGTTGCATTGCTGTGCAAAGAGGGGAAAAGATACTCCAACCTACAGACAATTTTGTTTAAATAATACTGCTTGGAAAGTGTTTCTAATAAAGGCTGCATCTGTTGATGTGTCAAGATCAAGTTACCATGTGATTCTTCCCTGCAGAAGTTATTTTTTGCTTGTACTAGTCACATTTGTTTTGCTAACTCTTCAGAGTGATACATTCAAAAGCACTCAAGCACTGACTGCTTTAGTTGTGTTCTCACCAAGGGCAGAAGTGAAACCCTCCTCCAGTTTTATGGAAAAACCACTGAACACTTTAAAAAATGTAAACCATTACCCACAAACTACTACGCAAAATCTAACATGCTACACTCACTTAAGACAGTTTGAGATTGTCAGATCAAAACAGGGCTTTTCAAATGTTTCCATTAATGAGTTCCATGTGAACACAGAAGTTTTACTGTATCCTTCCACTGCAACTACTTAACAGCCTCAGAAAGAACAACTCTTGCGAGGGGGGAAGGGGGAAAAGGTTTTCAACTCTTAGGGTGGTTTGAAAGATTATTTCCTGTAAACTGGATTTATATCCTTGATTATGTAGAAGACATCCTGAAAAGCACTTAAGTGTTTGACCTGAAGGGAGCTGGAAATACATTTATGAAGTATTATGGTTTGTGCAACACACAGTATCAGTTAGGACACGTCTGGTTTTCATTTACATTCCTGTACATTTGTGCTGCCTTCAGCAATTCCATCAGTGTTACTGGGTATACCAGGAGTGCAACTTTTAAGCAACAGTAAGTAGTGAGTACAGTTAATCATTAATTAACTGTAAGAACTGTCAAATAGAAAAGTGACCACACAGTGACAAACAGAATCATTTCCCTCCCAGAACCCCATTTACACATTCTGTCCTCTTACCTATCAAAAAGGACAGATACTCGTTCCATAGCTACAATCACAGATTCACTGTCAGGAGCACCAGGATTTGCATCTGTGATACGGCTGGGACTGATTTTTTCCTTTCCTAAACCAAAATAATATTACAAGTTAATTGCGGACATTAAAATACACTTCTCTTACTGTTGGTAACAAAAATAAGTTAAGAAAATCAGCACTGTTCATCAGCCAGTCTCTCAGCACATGAGAAGTATAAAAAAGGGAATACCTGTGTACATGCAAGTCAGCATTAATCCAAGGGCTGCCATTGCTCTGTGGGGGCTCTGCACATTCACCCTGTCAACACTCAGTTTAACCAGCGACTCACTGTCCAGCCTAGAGAGCTGCTCTGAGAGGAGGAGTCGTTCCAATCCTCTCAGCACACAGTGATAAATAATGGATGGTGTTGATTCATCACTTCCAGACACCATGACTCCACACATCTGAAATAAAGCAGAAAGCCAACTCCCTGGTTTTGAGGTGTACTTAGGTCATCTTCTAGCACCATACCACAACAGTATGGAATGGCATCAGGTATTAACAAAAACTGATGAAACTAAACCCAAAAGCAAACCTACAGCTCAAGTAATCAAGTGTTAAAGACAGTTATGTGGTGATCTCAGGTTACATGACCACCCCTAATTGGAGGCATCACAACATACCTGTATAATTCCTGCAGAGAATTCAGGCCCTACATCAAGTGGGTAATTCTCGATCAAATAGAAAGCAGCTGCACACATGACCAAGATGTGCTGTTGGTTATGGATATTCACACAACTGTAAATGAGCAAAAACACTAGTGGTCACCTCAAAGTTGTCTAGGTCACAAACAGACACTATAAACAATTCCTCGAAACAAAAAGTATTTTTGCACATGAAATGTAAGCCCTTTCCAAGATCACAGGAAGTGTCGCCGAGATGCTGTCAGAGAACGCTGATTACACAAAAATGACAGAGAGATGATATTTAAGTTACACAGTTTACCAAAGACACAAAAGCTTGCACTATCAAACAGTTTTCTCACCCTCAAATATCATTTCACTCTGTAAATTAAACCTCAAATTGGATGATATTTTCAAAGAAAATGCCAAAACCTGCTTGATACAACAACCTGCTCTAAAATGTACTGGCAACTGCCAACAACAAAGAGCCCTTTTGTTCACACACAAACATGCAACAGTTTGGAGCAGGGGGGAAAGGGGAAGAGTCTTACTGTGCTACTCCTCTCAGATTGGAGAGCAGATACTCGCTGATAATTGGAATGAGTTGCTTTGCTGTCTCGTCAAGCAAGTCACACTCCAGGATATAAAGAATTCCATGCAGAGCTCCAATCCGACTTGGCATATGGGTGCTTCTTAGGGTTGATTCCAGCAGTCGACTCACTGGTTCAGCCACAGCTTTATCCTAATACATCCAACAAGAGTATTCATTAGAAGGCAACACTGGTTTAAATACTGCCAAGTCCTGTCATTTGGAAATACTTGGAACAAATAAAAGAGCAGAAAACAGGGAACGAACCAAAGCCTGGCTTAAACTACTTTGAATCAAATGTCACAAGACTAATACAATCAGATAAGAGATGAGTTGCAGATTAACTAGTAAATTGATGCTACTTTTATTAGTACAAAGTTATGTCACTATTTAAAATTAAAAAAACCCAAACAAGATAAAGACTAGTTCAGTAAATAGTATGTGCTATTAAGAGTACAGGACCTGAATGAGTGAAATTTTCTGGCCTTACAGCTAAGCACAAAGGATGCTTCCATCTGAAACAAATTGGTACCAGACAACTATACTCTGCCATCTACTATGTGTCTACTCAACTCATAGCACATGGTTCTATTTATGTTCTCTGAGACCACTGGTACTCAGACCTACACATCTTTCCCCATCACCAATCCTGTGATCTGGATGATGGAATCAAGTGCACTCTCAGGCAGGAATGTTGATCAGCTCTGTAGAGGGATCTGGCCAGGCTGGCTCAGCAGGCCAAGGCCAGTGGTCTGAGGTTCAGCAAGGCCAAGGGCCAGGTCCTGCCCCTGGGTCACAACAAGCCCTGCAGTGCTACAGCTGGGGCAGAGTGGCTGGAAAGGGCCCAGTGGAAAAGGACCTGGGGGTGCTGGTTGAGAGTGGCTGAACATGAGCCAGGTGTGCCCAGGTGGCCAGGAAGGCCAATGGCACCTGGCCTGGATCAGCAATAGTGTGTCCAGCAGGAGCAGGGCAGTGACCATCACCCTGCACTTCACAGTGCAGCAGCACTAAGTGCCATGTCCAGTTGTTTCTTAAACACCTCCACAGATGATGACTCCACCACTTCCCTGGGCAGCCTGTTCCAAGGCTTAATCAACCCTTCAGTAAAGAAATTTTTCCTAATAGCCAACCTAAACCTCCCCTGGCACAAACTGAAGCCATTTCCTCTTGTCCTGTCACTTTTCATCTGGGAGAAGAGCCCGACTCCCACTCTGCTATAAACCTCAAGAACGTGTAGGGACTGGTAAGGTCCCCCCTGAGCCTCCTTAGGCTCCAGCCTCAGGGAAATAGTGTGGTTAGATCAATGGCCAGACTCAATTATTTTAAGGGTCTTTTCCACCCTAAATGATTCCACAACTGTATGTATAGTATTCACAGGTCAAGCTGCTATCAAATGCTTCACTCTGTTATCAAATACCACAACTTACTGGAATATGCAGAATCTATTCTGAATTTTAGTTTTAGAATGTCTTTTCCTTACTATTGAAGTAATTAGAAGGAATTACTTGTTTCACCTTGTCCCTTTACTCATGAAGTATCTAAGATACAGGCCAGTTCAACAGTGTCTGCTCTGTAGCTGCTCTTTTTAAGTGGATTTTCTACATAACTGAGCACAGAACAACAAGCAACTCTTGACAGAATCACCTTCTTGTTTTTTAAGTCCCACCAAGCTATTATATTCAGCTGTTTGCTTGTGAGAAGGTGTTATTAGCTCACTGAGTGGGAAATGGCAGCCCAGTCAGAAAAAGCTGATCCCTAAAACTGTTTCTATATATTTGCCATCACCTTCCCAGCACTCCCTTGTGCAGTTGCTGCTAAAACAGCTACTGGAAGTCCCACCCTAAAAGCCTTTCAAAATTTCTTTTACCACTGCTACCCATACAGCTTTATATTAGTCTCAGGGTTTCTAGAAGTGCTAACTCCTTCCAAAATGATTTGTAATTTTTTTTTTTCCTAAATATTTCCACTCTGCAATGTTCATTGGAAAGTACTCTCATCTACACATTTCAAGACAGAATGATGCAGTGGAGGGAAGAGTGAGGGAAAGAAAAGGGATACCTGACTATCTGGGGCCATATATTCATCACATGCACTGTCCCAGCCTCCCATGAGATTACAGCCATTCACCAGCAATACAAATCTAACAAAAGCTGCTCCACAAGTCCTCAAATCTGTCCTGAAATGTAACAAATGAGGAGTCCAGGGCAAAGGCAACATTGAACTGACTAAGACAAACCAAAAAGTACATTAAATTATGTTCAAATCTTGAAAACTATCAACCCAAACAATCTTTCTGTTTAAATATATGTCAACTGGAGATAATGTTTGCAAACTCTGAAAGCCCAGAATACATATCCTATCACTTCTTACAGCCATGCAGATCAGCTAAAGGATATTCTTAGAGACAAACCACTCTCAACAAGTACATCAGGTTTTGCAACAGAAGCTGAGTTAACCCAGACACTCATGAACTTGCAATAAACTTTCTGAGAATTTCTTACCATTCCAAGAACAGCAGCAGCTTTACAAGTAGCTGGTATCAAATACTGGACAAGAATCTCATCTTCTGATGGATGCACCTTTCGCAGCTCTGTCAGTGTTGTGTACATCATCTCAAACTGATTCCTTTCTGTAAATAAGTCTGACACTGCCAGAAGCTGTACAGAAATTAACATTGAATATAAAAAAAATCCCATTAACAGACAGCCAAAAACTGACTCTCCCTTCTGTTATAATTGTCAGCAAGAGATTCCTCAACTGATCTATTAAATGTGCCCACATTTACTCAAGAGTCTGAAATAGCTATTAACTATTGTTGTCCAGAATTAATTCCACCATTCATCTCAGATAATAATGACCTCCAGAAGATCTTTTTCACTGAAAGTTGACAAAATCAAAGCCACTATAGTAAGTAACTCTGGGACATGAACAAGCATTGCTATTTACAAGGTACTAAACCATCCCAAAACACACAACAAATACATCTCTTGCAAGGATAGTTTCATTTTAAGTCTCTTATGATAGTGAATAATGGCTGTCAAGACACATTCCACACTTACTTTCTTTAGTTTTGCTTCTGCACTTAATAATCAATTTACTTCTCAAATACATTATTGTTATATGTTCATTTTCTTACAAAGGAATAGGATAAGCAAATCTTGCTTTAGCACAAAGTAAAATATCAAGTATCATTAAGTTACAATAAAGTATTTGTAATGTAGCAGCAGAATATGCAATCCAGATGCTTATACAGCTTCAATCAGTATAAAGGTGCAGTTGCTCAAGTTCTATCTCTGCACTGCCCACAGAAGAGCACTGCAAAGAAAATCCTGTGTGTTCCATACATTAAAAGATGCTTTACAAATGCTCCTTAGCTCTGAGCACTTGATAACATACACTCAATGAGGATTCTGAATAACAATTCAGACTTACTGAGCGCACCACTTCGCTGATCAAAATGACTGGTGTTCTCTTGCTGGGGCTGGATGGCAATATCCACTGACTGTACAGTTCAAGCAAGAACTGAGAACAAGAATGGATATCTACACCAGCCCGGTGCTTCCTGCAAGGAACAATAAACAAGGGTTAAAATGGCTATTCCTAAGCACTGCTAAAATGCTTGATTTGAAATAATTGTTATTTACCAGCATCCAATTTATAATGCCAGCCTATTGAACTCAACATGAAGAAATAACCTTATCTATGACTCAAGAGAGAAAAGACAAAAAAATAAAGATACCTGGTGTTTATAGGAGAGGTTGGTGGTGAGGAAGGAGCAGGTACATCATTCTCATCTTCTTCATCCTCGCCCCACTCTTCTTCTCTTAGTGGAGTGATATTATTTCCTAACCATATGGAGTGTATGGAGACCTTGAACACACACAGAGAAGAGAAAAACAAATAGCAAAGAAGTGCATTTAACACCCCACAGTCAGACAAGAAAAATCTTAGAAGCCTAATACATTTTCCATTTAAATGACAGGCAACAAACAGTCTTCTGGCTGAGGAGACACCCCCGTTATGACCTACCCTCCATAACTCAGAGCTTTTAGTTTCTATTTGATATCATGCAATACTTCTTAACTGATTTTTCAGAACTGGAATAAATGGAATAAAAATCAAGTTTAAAGTTGAGCTTTCAACAAACCTGTCCCAGTTTGTAATCCATATCTCCTATTTCTCGTTCAGTATTAATCTGCAGTAAGAGTTTTTCATGGCTGATAAGAGCACCTGTAACAAAACATAAGACAAATTTTTTTAAAAGTGCACAACAAAGCACATGTGAAAATGGCTTCACTTCCTGCAAACTAGATTTCAAATTTTCTGGAGAGTATTTTTTTTCACTTTTTAAATGTAAATTTAAAAATGTAAGAAATTCACTCTCCCCTTCTCCCTCACAAATAAGCACTTACCTGTAGTAGCAGGAGAAAGTGATGGAACAGGGTCCCAAGCCTGGTATAAGTGATGAGTAGCAATATTATCTCTCTTAGACACCATTGCCTGGATTTCCTGTTCAACAATTCCCCTGATAACACTTAGCTTTCTCCCAAACCTGAAAGCCCAAGAGAAATCAATTTTAGCAGATCTTTCCTTCAATATTTTCATGCAAGTCTGTCTGGCTTACTCTGCAATGTTGTGTGTCTATGCTTATTTTCATTAGCAGGGAAATGTAAGTGCTGAAAAGTATATTCTGCACACTGTTTACTGGATTTTATTAAGATATTACCTTTTTCAGATAACCTTTCAACTCAGCAGGTTCACAATGCTAAGTGCACATAACTTCTATGTAAATAGACCCACCCATGTACACTCTTGCTTACAAAATACAACACATTGCTATTTTTGCTACAGCTAGACTAAGCAACTGCCATTAGGTATTAACCACAAGTTTTATGTGTTAGAAATCAAGTAAAAAGAAGTACCTTGTGTCCAGAGCTTTCAAAGCTTTGTTGCGGGGCTGCTGTTCCAAACAGCTAACTGCTGGGTTGCCTGCAACAGGTATGGTCATGGCACTCAGCACCAGGGAGGTTATGGCCTGTACTGCAAGAACATTAATTTGGGTCCTCTCTGTATCTTCCTGTAAAATGAACTCACTGTAATTTGAATTGTTTAAAAAAAAAAAAAAAACAAAAAAAAAAAACCCCGAAAGCTCTGAATATCAGTTTGTCATGTTTCACTAGATCATCATTAATAAGCCTGATATCTACTCTTCTTCCCATCCAGAAATATATGCACTGACTGCATATACACAAAGCACTGACTGCAATTAATTTCTAGTCAAGAAATCTTAAAAAAGAAAAAAAAAATTAGTTGAGTGATGGTCTAATATAGACCTGAAAGAGCTTCATGATTTTTTTCTGTAGTATTTACAAGCTTGCAGAGGCTCTAAGCCAGAATATGGATGTGTCTGAACTCACCAGGATATGAAAAACCAGGAAATACTAAATATAAAAAATTCCTTAATGTTAGACACTTCTTTATTGCTTTACAGTTTTATTAACAGAAACACTTTTCTTGGTTTAAGTAAAATTTCATTTAAAAAATACTATGAATGACATTACCTCTTGCTGGTTCTCCTCTTGGTCCATTACAATGGGCTGAGTTACAAGCACACCAAGCAAGGTAGCCCAAGTCTCTTCAAACTGAGTACGACTGATCCATCCTAAGGAAACACTCAGAGATAGCCATTCATGTCTTAATACAAAGTTAAACAAGGCACAGCACTAAAAAATAAGTACATTGTTTCCACAGACTTGGTTTCATACCATTTCCTAATCATTTTGGCATTTTCTGTAATTGAACAGGCTCCCCAGGGAAGTGGTCACAGCACCAAGCCTGACAGATTTCAGTAAGTGTTTGGACAATACTCCCAGGCCCATGGGGTGACTCTTGGGGATGGTTCTGTGCAGGGCCAGGAGTTGGGACTTGATGATCCCTGTGGGTCTGTGATCTACTGGCTGTGGATGGGAATGGCAGAGAACAACACCACAGCTTCTCTCCTTCAGCTCCAAAAGGCAGAGAGAACTGGAAACACTGGGCTAAGACAGTCATAGAATGGTTTGGGTTGGAAGGGTCCTTTCAAGATCTAGTCCATCCCAAACATCTGATGTCTGAGCTGAAGGTAGATAACAGGTATCTTCTCACAGGACTTTATATTATGCATTAATAGAAAAACAAAAAGGGGGGGGGGGGAGGAAGCAAAAAACAAGTGGTCATTCTGCAAGAGCACACTGAAATCCCCTTGAGCTGAAATAATTTTTGGCTTTCTAACATTTATTCTCTTCCTTGAACAAAATGTAAGAATTACTGCAGCACAATTACTGACCTGCTCTGAAATACTGTCTGTCTTCCACATAAGCAACAGAAGTAAGCAAACAGTTTCAGATACAGTTATTCAGTAATTTCAAAACATGGGTAAGTGTCCAATAAGAGCCAATTATATTAATTTTGTACATACCAAGTGTATTAATGCGATAGATGAACTCCTTAAAGATTTCCTTTTCTTGAAGAAATTCTACTGGGATTTCAGGAAAAACTGTGCCAAAGTCACCCAAAGGCTTTGGTGACCAGCCTAATTTCCAGACCTAAAGAAGTATAATGGAAGTTTAATTACCTAAACCAGATATAGTATTTACATTACAGCTCTAAGTATACAGGCACCATTCAAAGGCAACAAGACATCAGTAAATAAAATAGATCTCCAGATAAAAAAATACTCAAAGGAAGATGGAACATCTAACACAACTTATATACAATGTATACCATATTTCTAATTTTAGGGCTTCTTCCCATCATATTTCCCACTGTAAATTAATTATCCAGTTTTATGGTCCAAGTTTAGATACAGAAGCAAGTAAGTTCCTGTCACATATTTCAGTTTAGAAACTGTGCAGAAATGATGCTGAAATGGAATTCAACAAAGACAGCTCATACACTGTTGGTGCCTGAAAAAGCACACTGATAACATCACAGAGGGGGCAAAAAAGTTTCAACCAAAAAAATTACTATGTTTTGACATCCCCACACAAACAGAGTACTGAAACAGAGAAATGGCCTTATGCATGTTATCATCCAGGGTTCAAAAAGACAAACTGATTGATCAAACCAGCTTAGGGTTGAACTCCTACTGATGTAGGAATTAGGATGCAGCACCATGTTTGGTTTTAAAAGTTTTTCAATAACTTTAAAGTCCTGAAAGCACAGCATAATAAACATACCAGGGGAGGTACTCTGGTGTAACTGTTCACTAGAGGCAGCCTTGCTAAACTGATGATTATGTTCTTGAGGACAGGAGTGAGAAATGCAGGGATGCTGCTGTTCCTTTTGTGCCCCAGTGACAAGACAGTCTGTAAGCATTCCACCATCTCAGCTATCATTTCACAAGCTGCAATAATGTGTTGTGTTTCTTTGTTGGGAGAGAAAGAAATTCAGTTTTATGAATCCACTCAAAAGACAAATAATTTAAAAAGACAGAAACACAAAAAAATCTTAAAAGAGTATGTCAACAAAAAACCACAATAAGGATGCATACAAAGAAATTTTAAAAATTTAAAATCCCACAACACTTTAAAAAGCTCTTTCTGTAGCACGCTGCACAGCTAACAGAATCCCCCCTCAAAAAAAATCTGCATTAAAGTATAACTTTCAAGAATAAACAACTATACCTGCCAAAAATATGTCAACCTATATTTCATAGACATTTACCAAATACAAATAAGGTCTCAGATCAACTTTCATTGTTAAAAATAATAGTAATGGAAAGGATACCTAAAAATATTTCTTCAGTGAAAGTTTAGGCTAGAAGCAAAATTCAATGTTCACTTACTCTGTGCATTTGAATCAACTTCCCCCTCGCTTAAAGGTTTTGAAGTATTCTTCCTTCTTTCAGGACTAAGAAGTTGATTACCAGGTTCCACAGCAACTGAATTGGAGAAAAGTATTTGAAAAATACAGCTATTACATATTTCATATGGCACTTTTTTTGCTAAATCTTAAAAAGGAAATTAATGTAGTAAAAAATGAATTTGTCAAACAAATAATTAATAAGGACTCAAAGGAAATGTTCCAGACATGCAGCATTTGATCAATGATGACTGGCAATCTATTAACAAAATTTTTCTCTGAGCTGTCCAAATTGCACTCACCTGCTTCTATGATAAATCTAATGCAGTTAATTAAGGAGCAAGCATATGTCACATGAGCTGCAGAAGACAGCAGATTCCAGAGACTGGGCTGCTGTAGTGTCAGACAGCAACAATCCAGACCAGCTTGAAGATCTACACTTAATGGAATCTGATCATGCACTAAATGCCATGATAGTGCCTGTACAAAAAGAGAAGTTTCCTATTAATAGCAAATTCTTACAACAGAACAACTTCTAACCAAGAGCGACTTTTTTTTAACTCAGCAAAATATAAAGTTTTAGCAGCAAATAGTATTGATTATTTCCTGAGAGAACATTTTTTATTTAAAGTACAAGAAAATTATGACATTTATATAGTGTTTATTAAGTGTCCCAAAGATCAGTACAGGACCCATTCTACCCAAAGGCCAGCATCATTACATCAGTCAATCAACCTCTCCTTGTATGTCCTTGTCCCATAACCCAAATCTGATTTACTAGCACAGGTCAAACACAAAAACCACTGAAGGAATTTCTACAGTTAAAACAAAATAACTGCCCCAATCAAGAATTACTCAGTGGTGATCAGTTTAAAATAGAGCTGTTCCCCCTCCCAAAATTTCATCACATCTTTAATTATGGTGTTGTTTCTTACCTCTACTGACATGACCACGAATTTCAGGATATCATCCTCTTTGTCAGGAGGGACACGGAGACCAGCTGGCAGTTTTGAGAGTAACAACAAATACTGAGCCAGTGCACGACAAAGTGTCATCACAGACTGATACATCACCTCATCTCCTATAAAATAAGACTGGATGAAATCTAGCAGTTTCATTTTTTTTTCCCTTCAATAAATGTTTTTCAGAACTATTTCATAAGCATATGCCAGGTATCTTGATTTTTTTAAAATAGTAAGTTCATGTATTCACAAGACATCTGTAAAGCATCTTTGCAGAGGAGAGAATAAACTTTAAAAGACCATTATTTCTATTACCAAAGATATCACTTAGTTTTTTCCAGTAGGCTGAAGGCTCAGTTGGCAACAGTGGCTGAAAAACCTGGTGGGTGGCTGGCAGGTTTTGCACAGCAGAGGACACGTGATCCAGAGTCACCCTCCGAGCTGTTTCAAAGAGGCTGCTCTTCTGCTCCCTTGAGAGCTCACTCATGCCAAGGCTTAAACAAGGTGCTAACAAGCTTAGGTTGAATTCCTGAAATCAAATAGTAAATAAAAAGAAATTGCTTTTAAAGTGAAACTAAGAATTTGGTGGTTTATGCTAACATACTTATGTGGTGGTAAATTTACAGCTTGTTGAATAACTAATTCATTATTAGCACCTCTGCTCTGCTGTGGCTAAGCCCACAGTGGCTCCACGTTTAAATTCCAACCAGTACCATAATGGAAAGAAAAATCAATATGCTTGTTCCAAATTTTCAGGACAATGTGTGGATAAAGCTTAAGGATGACATTTAAATAAGGAATCTTCAAGTAACAAGTTTTCAAACAAACAAGTCAAATATCTTTCTAAAAACAGCTCCCCAACTATATCACAGTGAGAATTTGAACAAAAGACATTCTTAGATACAAGTTGTCCTTTATGTCAGATTTACTAATCTGTGGCCTGTTACTGGCTTACTGCAGGTCAACTATTGAAGAGGTTACAGAAACAGTTGGCCTTGGAAGAGACTATATGGCAAAACAAGATTATGTAAAATGGTAAAACTGGATTATTCTGATTGCAATACATAAATAAACCTTTGCTTCCGCTCTATCTACTCAACATGTACTACTAGAAAGTTACTACTAGCAACATTGCTGACACAGATATCCTCTGTTTTACACAACTATTTTAGTTTTAATTAAGTGAATTAGTATTATCAGTATATATTATCAGTATCAGTATTATCTAAATTTGAAGTGTTTACATTTAACAATGTAAACACTTCACATGTAATCTATTAATAATACCACTAATAATAATACCATTAAGTGTTCCATTAATAGGAACACAAACTGATTACACCCTCTTTCTCTGACAGAGAAGTTACCTTGCTGGACATGAAGGAGTTCAGGTCAGGCTGAGGAATCCTATTTACCAGCTCTGCTCCTTCGAGCAGTGCAGAGTCAGACTTGATGTAACACTGTGACCTCACTAGGGACACATACCAGTCCTTTAATAATCAAAAAAGGAAATTTATTACATACTTGTTTTCAGAAAAGAACACAGTATTTGGGGTAAGAGGGAGACCTGCTCATTGGCAGGGAATGACCAAGACATCTGTATGCTACATTAATACTAAAAAAATCCCCTCAAACTGAAAAGCAAAGAAAAACAAACAACCCATAAATGGAAATGGAACATCTTAAACTAGACCAATGGATGTTCACTGACAAGTAGTCTATTTCCATGAAGTCTGGACAGGAAATGAGGAAAAATGAGTCTTAATATATAGTGCAGGTATTTGTATTAGGATCCTAAAGCTGAGCAGACTATCTAGAAAAAAAGCATGGAATACCCTATGGTCACAACAAATATAACAGTAATAACAAAAACCCCAATACTATAACCAAGGAAGAAAACTCTTCAGATTCAAATAAATTTGCTGACATTAATTAGAACCCAACTAAACCTGTAAGAGTTCAAGGAGCATCTAGACAATGCTCTTAGTCATAGGAATTTATTTTTAGGTAGCCCTGTGAGAAGCAGGGATTTGAACTCATTGATCCTTGAGTCCCTTCCAACTCAAGATATTCTGATTCTATGAACTATGCAGAAGTTGTGGGGGAAGTATACAGAAACTACTTATTTTGTTTAAAATTTACATGAAAGACAAAGGAAATTTTGGGGCTAATTTGAAGACATAAAGCTATGGGTAAATGGTTTCTGGGCACAGCATTTTCTCCTGTTGTCCAGGTTGCTCCCAACATCTCCCCACAGCCAATAACTGCTCAGATTCACCCAAACTGTCAGCTAATCAAATAATTTTTGCCATCTCAGTTACATAAGTTTCCTATTTCTGTGCATCACTGTAAAACATGGAGGGATGAAAAGGAGAAATTATCTGTGCCATGGGACAAACTAGAAAAAAGTAAGACACAGAAGGTCCCAAGACTTGCTCTCAGCCTTCCACTCCACTTGGAAATAAACACATCAAAGTCCATGAAAGACAGAAACAGTTCAGTATTCCTGATTGTTCTCTGAAAGTAATTTAAAGCTGAGAAGGGAGGACTGGACAAGCAATGTTTAACTTCCAAGAGACAGCCAAAAACTTCCAGCAAATGAATAGAACTACTAACTGTAGTAAACACATCAAGATACCAAGATTATTTATCTGTCTCTACTGAACCGTACAAAAATCTTTCCATTAAAGTTGAGCAAAGAAACCAAACTTGGTAAATTTTTCACAGCACTGTCAA